>BSBM01001051.1:36420000-37012500 GCA_027924585.1 Larix kaempferi
CATATACATCGCACCCACTAGCCCTATGGCTGATTTTTCTTCCAACCCTTTCAACATAGGGACTGTTGGTGGAATGTCTTCCACCATCCCAACTACCACATTGGCCACCACTCCCACAACCAATGTTGGTATGCCCAACATAGGAACTACATCTAGTCTAGGGATGCCCAACACAGGACCTACACCTGCCATAGGTATACCTGTGACTGGAATCACTTCCAGTATACCAAATCTTGGGTCTACTATACCAAATCCAAACCCATCTATAAATCAAGCTACACTTGTGAATATAGATCCCACCCATAACCCTTTGATTGGAGGACATATCCCTTTCACACACATTCCCCTAGGAGGCAGTGGCTGAATACATAACGCCAGCAACAGCACTCATGCCCCCATGACAGCATCACACCCCTCCGCCAGTTTTCCATTTATGGATAGCCTTAACCCACCAGACTTGGCTAGGCTAACAAATGATCCCATCCGACATGACCCTACTTGGCCCCCTATGCCCACAAAGCTCCCTTCAGACATCTCAAAATTTGAAGGAAAAGCTGGGGAAGACCCCCAAAACCACATTATGTCATTTCACCTATGGTGTTCCTCTAACTCCATAGTAGATGATTTTATTCGACTCAGAATTTTACAAAGAACTTTCATTGGCTCTACAGCCAAGTGGTACATTGAGCAGCCACATGGAACACACCCCACTTTTACATCCCTCGCCTCAACGTTCCTTCAATTCTTTCAACTACCTGTATGCTATGATGCAGGAGTGGAAATACTTTTGTCTTGTACACAAAACATCGCTACACACATCATTGATCTTATCCATGAGTGGCGTAAGCGTCATAGCCTCTGCAAGATAAATCTCAACGACCGTATCTTTTTGGACTGGTTCCTCAAATCACTCCTCCCCCTCATAGCCAAAGATGTAGCTTTTGAATGACCCTAGTCGGAAGAAGAAGCCATCTTAAAAGCCCAGCAATTCGACCTCATATATGCCCAGTCAGGATATCTATACACTATTTTACCTAATGCCCCACGCGGTGATCCATCCCGCCATGACACGTCGGGGGCATCCCATGTTGCCAACGGTATTATCGGCCAGGTTATGACGTAAAACAAACCTTTTACCATGATGAGTACAAACAATGCCCCAGATACTTCTAGGGCTACATCTCATTCTAGAGCTACAACTTCGTATGCTCCAATAATACAAACCCACCACACTCATGGACCCTCATGTCAACCACAGTGTTATGGGAAAGCACAATCAACTTATGCACCATCTCCATATTATAACCAGCAGGCCCATCAGACTCCGTTTCAACCACAAGCCCAAGTGGCTTATTATCCTCAACAGGCAGCACCTCTTGCTCCAACACTTCCAGCAACTCAAGGTTAACCACAACCGCAACAAGCAACAGGTCCACCTCATAACCCTCCTGCTTACTACCTACCACAACCTACTCCATAGCCTCCACGACCTCAAAACCCACCTACTGCCCAAGGGCATGTGTACGCACAACAAAACCAACCTCAAAACCAGAACAACCAGCGTAACCAAGGAGGTCAACAAAATCGTGGAAGAGGACGTAACCACATAAACAACCAGCAACACAACCAAGGGGGGCCACCACCTAATCCCCCAAATAATAATAACACTGCTCCCCCCAACCAAAACCCTGACCGTCCACCAAAACAAGCCAAAAATAGTAACTTGAGAACAAACCATCCATGTTCAATATGTGGAGCCTACGACCATTACACACATAATTGTCCACATTTAGATCGAGTGCGTCAGCTCTGGACCGACGACGCCCAACGACAGGGACATGCTGCTCATCTAGCACCTCCTCCTCAGCCACAACCCATGATATTGCAAAATCCCCTACCAAACCAAAGTGTGGTAAACACTTGTCCAAATGATCCCCCTCAAGGATCTGTTGCAACACAACAACAAATCACCTATGCGGGAGCCGATTACCAACATACAAAGTCCAATACTCACCATTTGCTAATGATGTCAATCTTCAAACCCATCGAAATCAATACGGCTCCGCCCCTGAGGCCACACCTACTGACCCATCTTCGAGTACTCTCCCAACTGATCAACCACTTCGCATACCCAATATGCCCATGGACGGGGGTACAAAGCACCTCGTTTCCCCTTGAGATGAATTAACAATAACCCTAATGCTCGTGAAGCTTCCAACTATAACATTGTAGAGGATTTAGCTCAGTCCCCCACTGCTATGTCCGCTCTAGAAATCCAAAGAAATTGTCCTGCACAGAGAAAATTGTTGTTATCTGCCATCGGTGCCATAGACCCTAACGACTCCAACATCATGGCTTTCGACTTAGACCAAGCCAAACCTCGCCTGCCTTCATCTTTAACTTTTCAAGTTTCTGTGTCCATTCTCAACCTCGTCATTCATTGATGCATAATTGATGAAGGTGCCTCCACCTGCGTTATGTCGACTTTCGTATTGCAGAAACTTGGATCCCCAACGCTACAACCGTCAACTACCGCATTACGAGCTTATGATGGGCGTGCAGCTCAACCTCAAGGTTTGTTAGTGAACGTACCCATACAGCTTGGGGGCAAATTGGTTCTCATAGATATAGAAGTCATTAATTCCCAACTTGACTACAATCTCCTTCTGGGATGAGCTACATGTATAAAATGAAAGTTGTTGCTTCTTCATTTTTTCGCCTCATGATGTTCCCCCATGAAGGATGTGTAGTCAAAATCGACCAGATTACATACTACGATCCCAATGCCCCCACAACGCCTGAAAATGTTCTTCCCATGATCGAACCAGAATGCACCTACATCGTTCATCTCCTCAGTCGGACCCGGGATATATTTGGATAATCCCATGACCACCACTTTCCCTTCTATCCCACCCCCTCTCCAGGTAACTGAAGTATCCAATTTGTGCACCTTATCACACAACGAACAACAACATCCTCAACAACCTCAACCACCGCCACAAGCACCCATCATGCCTAGTCATATCGGAACAACACCGATTCATACTATCCCATTCTTGTTTCCATTTCCAGGAGTTGTCAGCACGCCAGTAATGGCTACACTCAACCTTCCAGGTTTAACGTTAGGGCTATCTGTATGGTACTTACCTACCCCAACTTCCCCACTGACTCCAGCTGTTGTTCTATAACCAGTACAACCCATGAATATGTTGAACCATCCACCACCTGGCATACCAAACCCCCAAAATTGTCCACCACCAGGTATTTCGAACCCCTAAAACCGACAACCTTCAACAAGGGGCACTACATCGACATCTAGTTATGTCCCCCCTCAATCCTGCCACACTGGGGGCAGAGGTCCACAAACCTACAATACTGCACCCACAACTTGCACCCCCCCAGTGACTCCCAAATTAGCTAAGAATCCCCCAACCCGTGTGCTCCCTAAGTGCTCCTTGTGCGACGATATAGGCCATGCTACCCATCTATGTCCACAACTACCGGCACTTCAAGAACACATGAATATGTTGGATGACGACACCAATGTTTCGGTCGTTAAAATAGAACTCCCCCCTCAGCCTCGGGATAAATCATTGTGCACAAACCACCCTTGTGAAATATGCGGCATCTATGGCCATTATTCACATCACTGCCCCGATCTCCCAGATTACAGAGAAGCACTATACGAGTTGAATAATGCCAACCTAGAGATATCCCCACCACTCATTGAGGAATTATTCCCCCCAAAATCTTCCCATTCAGAAGAAATCAATACCATTTATATGATTTCAACTACCTATAAACCCAAACCAATTAATTTAATGGCACACTACCGTACCGACGAAGAAATCCTAGAAACACTCACTGCACCGGACTACCATTGGGATGATATGCATCATCGATCATACTTCCTCCCTGAGGCGTCTACATCCACCACGGCAAACCAACTATCTTTTGAGTCCAAGGACTTCTTACCAACTAAGGTCGATTTGTTCAAAGATCCAATACCAGCTCCAGAAGCCTTCGAAGAAGGTAACATGGCTAACATTTCTCCCATTATAAAAATCGACATCTCCACCACCCCATAAAAACCTGAGCTTATCTCTTTGGGCGCATCATGCACTGAAAAAGAAACCCAAGCTTATAAGAAATTCTTCCAATAATTTCGAGATGTCTTCACTTAGTCTTATACCAAGATGCTTGATCTTGATCCTACCATTGTAGAACATGATATAGACACTTGGCCCAAGATATCACCGGTCCACGAGAAACAACATCCCATTCACCCATCCAAGCTTCTAGCCGTCAAAGCAGAAATTGAGAAGCTTCGAGCAGCAGGTTTTATATACCCTATTGCATACACCACCTGGGTTTCAAACCCAGTCCCAGTCAGTAAGAAATTTGGCACAATTCGTGTTTGTAATGACTTCCGTGACCTCAACCTAGCTTATCCCAAAGACAACTTCCCCACACCATTTATTAACCAGCTAATCGATGAGTGTGCAGGACATGAGGTACTTTCTTTTATGGACGGTTTCTCCGGATACAACCAAATCAAAATCCGTAAAGAAGATCAATACAAGACCGCTTTTACTGCCCCATGGGGAACCTTCGCCTGTCGCGTCATGCCTTTCGGTCTCAAGAACGATGGAGCCACTTTCCAACGAGCCATGACTTATTGTTCCCACGATCTACATAAAATCATATTAGTTTATTTAGACGACCTCACAGCTCAATCTAAGAAACGATCCGACCACTTAGATGATCTTCGACAAGTCTTCTTGCGTTGTCGAAAATACAATATCCTCCTGAACCCACTCAAGTGTGTCTTTTTCATTCTAGCAGGTTGCCTGCTAGGATTTGTCATTTCAGAAAAAGGGATCACCGTCGACCCCCTAAAAGTCCAAGCCATAGTAGACCTACCATCACCTCGTACATTCAGACAACTACAAAGCCTCCAAGGGAAGTCCAACTTCCTTCGTCTCTTTGTCCCAGATTACGCCACCACAGTACATGGTTTCCTCCATTTACTTCACCTTCATACAAGTTTTTATTGGGACGACTAAGCAGAAGGGGCCTTCACAGACCTGAAAAAAGCACTTACAAGTGCCCCCTTGATTTCTCCTCCAGATTTCATGAAATACTTTACCCTGTACATTTCGGCATCAGATTACGTCATTTCCAAAATACTTGTCCAAGAAAACTCCGCTCGTCAAGAACATGTCATCTACTATGTGAGGCAGACCTTGTTAGGCCCACCACTGCGCTACCCACATGAAGAGAAAATGGACCTCGACATTACATTCTCCTCAGCCACACCACGGTTGTGGCCAATTCCAACCCAATGGTCTATCTCTTGAATCACCGCCTTCTACAAGGCCATGTTGCCAAATGGGTGATTATCTTACAAGAATACGACCTAACTTTTAAAACCCCAAAGAGCATGAAAGCATTCGAACTCGCTCAGCTCATTATGGACTTACCATCATCGTCGTCATCACCAACTATCCACACTGATATAATTGACGGACATTTGTTCATCATCTCGTCTAACGACCCTTGGTATGGTGACATTTTGTTATACCTCCACACATAGAAATTTCGACCCAACATCGACCGTGATGGACGCCGTCGCATCCGTCACCATGTCTCCCGTTATCTCCTCTTGGGTGATGTCCTCTATTGACATGGCGTCAACACAATCTTACGATGATGCCTTAATGATTGTCATAGCAGTGCCTGTGGCAGCCATTTATCCGGAATGGCCACCGCCCAAAAGGTAATCCACAGAGGTTATTTTTTTCCATCATTATTCACTGATTGTATCATAGCAGTCAAACACTGCCAAAACTGCCAGCTCTTTTCCCCAAAGGAAAGAACCCCCCCCCCCCTTCATCCAGTCGTCACCGCTGGACCATTTTGCAAATGGGCCATCAACTTCATGGATTGCAGTCCCACATTAGCCGGTGGCCACAAACACATTATTGTGGTTGTTGATTACTTTACCAAATGGACGGAAGCCATGCCTACTTACAATTGCAAAGCTGACACTGCAGCCCATTTTTTTCTCAACCATGTTATTGCTCGTTTTGGAGTACCAAAACAACTCGTCTCAGACCACGGCTCTCACTCCGAAGACTCCGTTTGGAGAGAATTGTCCATACTCCTTAAGTTTGAACATCATTTCTCCTTCGCCTACTACCCCCAAGGGAACGGCCAAGTCGAAGTTGTTAACAAAATTTTGAAGACCATCCTCCAACGCACTGTCGACAAACATAAATCTAATTGGCATCACATGATTTTTCCTACATTATGGGCTTATCGTACGTCGACCAAAACCGCCACCAGCTTTACCCCATTCCATTTAGTTCATGGCGTGGAATCCGTCCTCCCCATTGAATGCGAGATAGCAACATTACAAATTTCCATAGAACTTCTCCCCGATACGTCACTAATTGAAGAACGTCTACTTCTTTTAGAGCAGGCTGACGAAGATCGCCACACAACTCTCCAAACAATCGAAGCTGCGAAGAACAGATCTAAACTCCATTATGATAAACATGTTCACCCATGAGCATTTAGTGAAGGAGACCTGGTCCTTGTCTACGACCAAGCCCATGACAAAACAGGCAATGGAAAGTTCCAATCTATGTGGCAAGGCCCATATATCATACACACTTGCCTTGAACATGGAGCATACATTTTGACCGATTTAGAAGGAAATCCCATGCGCAACCCCCATAACGGGTTGTACCTCAAAAGATTCTACCCATAAAAAACTCCTAGACACAATAGTCCATATTGTACAGTTTTTTAATTAATTTTTCTCACTTTAAATTTTCAAAACCTTACATTTCCATTCTTTCTTGCATGAACACAGATGGATCCTGCCCCACTCTACCACGTCAATTTTGTCGATGGCGCAAGACGTTGGTCTCCAAACCTTGCATCAGCAGCTTGGGTAATTTATTCCCCTTCACATGAGTATATCCACCTCAACGGAGTGTGCATAGGTGCTGCCACAAACAACCAAGATGAGTACGATGTCGTGACTAGTCTCCTCACCGCTGCTCTCCAAATGGGCATAAGTCATCTTCGTGTTTTCTTGGACTCCCAGCTCCTTGTTTCCTAGCTCAACAACTATTACCAGGTATGCGATCCCTGTCTATTTAGAAAATTCCTGTGCACAAAACAAAGGATTCGACATTTTGAATCCATCTTTTTTACTCATGTCCCAAGAAATCATAACATTGTAGCAAACCAAATGGCTAACAACATTCTAGATTGGCATGTCAACCAAAACATGTAGGACATCACGACATGCATCACATAGGCATTATAAAATTATCAAAACATTGTATCCACATGCATAAAATATGCCTCCACGGGCGTACAAAAAATCCAAACATTGCATCCACGTGCATAAGATATGCCTCCACGGGCAAACAAACAAACTACAATTGCATCCACGTGCAACAAAATGTAATCAAGACAAGATGTGCATCCACGTGCATACACGACTATAAACCAAAACATATATATATCATCATAAAAGTCATAATGTCAGGAGTGCCCTCAACACCCAAATATACAAAAAATGCACTAGCCATACAAAATATGTATCAACAAAATCATCCCCATATGCTCATCAGCATTTGGGGGCAGGTATAAGATCACCTAATCATCATGATCACCGGGATCCTTCGGATCCTCCTCCTTTGGCTCCTATGGATCATACTGATCCCGAGCTCTCCTCTCGGCCATCACCATAGCCACTCTCAGCAAGATCGACTGCCACTCATAGGGAGCATCGAAACAACGCTCGATAGTAGGCTGATCCAAATCCCTCCAACCCTCCTCTGGTGCTCCCACTAGAAGCCCCTCTAAAGTCGCGCGTATGCCCTCCAGGGCATCATCTCGAGGATGCACAACTCCTCGAGCACGAGGAGGCGGTGCTGCTACAGGTGGAGGTGCCACCACCATCATCCATCCCCAACGGCTTATATGATCAGCTGGTGGCCTCGGACCAATATCTGCACAATCACACAAGTGAACCAAGTCAATATCATATAAATATCTCTAGCTATACTCATAACAAAAACATCTAAACATGATATAACAGAGAACCAGAAACAAAGACATACCATCTAGACCCCAAGCCTATCCCTAAGCCCGAGGCATCTCAGGATCTCTTCGAAAATCCATACCAGCATATGGATAATCATCAATAAGTAGGGGCATCTGCTCCCATTGATCATACATCTCCGCCAAAAAGAACTGTCGGATACCACCACCACCTCGGGGCATCATCTTCCCCCACTGCACCATCTGTGTCTCACGCCTTAGCCCCTCCCGAATCAACACACATGGCCACAAGGTAGGGACCCGCTCAAAAAATAAAGAATAGAGGAAAGAAGCATAGTTGAACTCTCCCCCCTCCCATCTAACCTTGTTCAGCTCCCGCCGAGCATAAGCCAAGAACATCTACCCCCAAGAAAAATAGGTCCCCCATCAAGACATTGTCTACCATCATCGTCTGTCCCCCAGACAAAAAATGGGGTGCCTGTGCACCAAGAACTCGCAAAACACAAGCAGCCACAGCCTGCATCTCCGGCTCCCGCAGGTTAGGCACACTCAATGCACTGTTCTGTATATAGGCCCCCGGAACACAGAATCTCTCCAGTAAATCCTCAATGTCCAAACCAGCCGGAATCCTCGGCTGCAGCTGCCCAATCTCCCCCAAACGGGGCAAGCCAGTAAGAAAATAAACATCGGTCAAGGTGATCTCTAGACGCTCACCTTGCACTATGAAGGCCACCTCCTCCAGGACCCAGAAGTCAACCAACTTGTTCAACAGATCTCTGACTGAACGCATAATAGGAATCTGAGCAAACTTTAGAAGTTCGTCCATAGCCAAGGCCACCCACACATTCGGTTCATCCTGAATCCTTCCCATCAGCTCCACATCAATCTCTCTCTCCCACCATGACACTAATGGCCTCCTCAGCATCCTGCCAAAAAACAAAACAAAATTTTTTAGAAACAAATTTTTTTCTCAAAAACCCCATTGTGACTTTTGGGCTCTTAGCCGTGATGAACATCACGACTTTCAGCTTCAAAGCCGCGATGAACATCGTGGGTATCAGCCCCACAGTCACGATGGGCATCACGGCTATCAGCCCTACAATCGTGATGAGCATCGCGGCTGTTAGCCTCCACAACCGCGATGAACATCGTGACTGTCAGCCCCCACAGCTGTGATGAACATTGTGATAGTCAGACCCCACAGTCGCGATGCACATCGCAGCTATCAAGCCCATACCCGCAATGTGCATTGCGGAAAAAGAGTCGAAACCCGCGATATTCCACGTTGGCAAGCTAACGTGGAATTACGCAGCCTTCGGGGCCCGGACACTAAACAGAAAGGAAATAATTGGAAAGGCTAAGGCACATAGGCTTACCTGAAACTCGCAGAATAAAAAACCAATGGTCAAATCTCCCATAAATCGAGAAAATGCTCTGACCACCTCAATTACTCTGTGAAACTCAACGGTGAAAATGACACTTGTCACATTGGGCCCACTTGCTATTTATAGAAATTTGACCATTTTCAAACAACGATTTTGGCATCATACGAAATCCATTTTTCAAACCATTGGTACCATTGGAATCAACACAGTGAGAACTTCATGATAGTCCACTCCTTTTCCCGATTCCACCAGGTCCTTTTTTGGGGCATTTTTCCCATGCCCCTTGTCGCCTTGATTTGCATGCCACATCGGTTGTGGTCCATTTTTGACGAGTTTTATATCGTCGGATTCAGTTTTCCGCGTGCGTGACGATGCTTGAGATCATTTCTCACTCTCACCACTAGATTTTTTGTGCATTTTTTCCCATGCCCCTTGTCGCCTCAATTTGCGTGCCACATCGACCGTGGTCTATTTTTGACAATTTTTATATCACCGGATTCAGTTTTTCGCGCTCGTGACAATGCTTGAGATCATTTCTCGCTCTCACCACCAGATTGTTTGGGCATTTTTCCATGCCCCTCATCGCCTCGATTTGCATGCCACATCGGCCGTGGTCCATTTTTAACGAGTTTTATATCGCGAGATTTAGTTTTGTTCGCTTGTGACGATGCTTGAGATCATTTCTCGCTCTCACCACCAGATTTTTCAGGCATTTTTTCCATGCCCCTCGTCGCCTCGATTTGCATGCCACATTGACCGTGGTCCATTTTTTACAATCTTTATGTCACTTGATTTATTTTTCCGTGCTCGTGACGATGCTCGAGATCATTCCTTGCTCTCATTAATACCTTTTTGTTCGGTATGATTTTATCCCTTTTTCAAGCCGAGCAATTCTTTTACGAAAAGGGCACTTAGGGAGTTTCTGTTAAGCTCTTTTCTGACTCCTAAACAATGAAAAGATCGTTGAGCAATCTTGCTTCCTTTCATGCTCACTAAAAGTATTTGAAAGGGCATCTACCTGGTATAAGTTTACCTCTTTTCCGGATCTTGTAGACTAATTACGAAAAATGAACACTCTAGTCACATTGGCTAGAAGAGTTCTCCATTCGCATCATTTTATGCTTTTTCGGGCCTTGGAGACTAACATACGAAAAAGAACACCAATGGAGTCTACTTATCACTTTCAGACTCTCTAAAAATTGAAAGCAAACCATGAGCAATTACTGTCTTGGTATCGTACAAATCCATAGGACGGTACTCCTCCACCAATTCAGAGTCTTCTTATCGTTTTCAGACTCCTTAAAAATGAAAGCACTCACGAGCATGAACAGTCTTGGGCTCACATAAATCCACAGGATAGTACCATTTTAGAGCACACTTTTATTCCTTTTTGGAGTTCATTAAAACTATGAAGAAGGACCACTGTGCTTTTCAGTGCCACAATAGATCATGTCTACTCATAAGGCAACTTCCCAATTATGGTCACCTTTGTTCAGAGTATTTTGCAGTATGTCACCCTAAGAGTCCCCCAATAGCATCCATCAGCTTGATCCCCCCAGAGTCACTCCAGTATACAATGCATACCCCTAAGTTATGATCCGCACACCTAAAAGTCATTTTCCTATGTCGCCAGGTCAACCATGTCATCATGCTCTGATTAAAGGAAGTTGAGTCCACCCACTCTATGACCTCGGTTATTCCCCACAGTATGTCTATCCTACCATCAGTACTACCACACTTCAGTTGTACACCTCGCGCTCCTATCAAGGAAACATCATTGCCTTGATAGTTGTTGGTCTCCCTCGGTCGACACCAACCAAATCTATTCCAGAGGATAGACCCAGAGGTCACTGTGCCTTGGACTCATCACCAATTGTGATGAGTGCCTACAGATCATTTCGAAAGGAGTCCTCAGTGCCTCTCCAAATGATTGTTTCTCACATGCTCAACTTCAACACCTTGATCGCATCATTGAGACTTGTACAGGGTATCAGCCCTTTCAGTTTTTTGTTGAAGACCCCGGATATCACCTGACTCTACCACATTTGAGAGTCTAATTGAGGAAACAACCAATTACACATTCCTATGGATATCCGGGTTGCGCGTGGTGACACTTTTTAGATGTACCGCATTTTTACACTCCCTCGAGTATACAGTTACATATACTCCTCAAAGTTGACTCACAATTATTGAGTCCCTACAGATGTTGGACACCTTCAGTTTCAGTAGTTCATCAACCCTTTTGATACCTTATTCAGAACGATTGTTTCTTTTTTCCAGTGTATCAGTTATTGAGATCAGTCATGGTATGACCATGAGTACATCCTAGCATAGTGTCCCCTCTGCACCATTATGATGTACCAACAGATTCTTATGTATTATTCAGGTCCCCTTTCTTGGGCCTAATTGTTATGTATATGTCTTCATACGAGCATGGGTATGCTTGCCTCATCCATAATCAGAGATTATTCCTCATTCATTTTGAGGCCATGTATTTTTTCATTTTTTGCAGCTTCCAAGGGGCTGTTGTTCCAGTATCCAATCAGTCTCTCCTCTTCTCCAAACCCCAATAAAAAGAAAAAAGAACTATGATGTCTATCAGCCATACGATGAGCTCCTGCCCTCACACATCAGGGGGCAATCTGTTAACACCCAAAAAGTGCTCACTAGCTCATTCCCTTATTCACATGACCCATTTGTCCACTTTTACCACCATTTGAGCCTCTAAAACCATCAAAAGGTCACCAAAAAGACCATAATACCCCTTTTTCCCCTCAAAATATTTATTTTTCCTCAAAAAACACAAAAAACCCTAAAAAATTGTCCAAAATTCCCAAAAAATATTAAAAGGGAATACAAATATTAAAAATATTCAAAAAAGAAAAAAGGGGGAAAAATGAGACCTAAACCATGTTGGTTAATACCATTGGTTTCCTTAAAACCATAGTGGTATTCCCCATCACCAAAAAATATAAAAAGGTGATAGGGGCTCCTCACTTTTGATCCACATTTCATCCTATCCTTATGCTACCAAATTCCCTTTGAGAGCCATTGCCTCCCATTTCGAGTTTGAAGATCCCCATTGAAGCTTTGGAGAAGAAGAGACCATTGGATATTGGAGCTTCTCAACCTTGGAGTTGCTCAACACCCATCATCCTCACCATTTGAGGTAATACAAAAACAAATTCTTTTAAATCTCTTGTCTTATTTGCTTATTGTTATTGATCTAGCTCTTTATTTCTCTTACATATGTTAATGTTAGATTAGATTAAGTTTATTGTTATTTGCTTTTCATTTGAGACTGCTATTACAAGTTAATAGGTGCATCCTTGCACATGCTTGGCTGAAAAACTAAGAAACAGATGTAGTCAACACTTCCGCTTACAGGTTCTAAATAGGTCTGGTCATGGCATGACACTTAAGGGTATTTTAACAGAGGGAGGATAGGATGTGGAAGTTAGATGTGAATTAGGTAGAAGGAGGTAGGTAGATAGGAACGTCTTGGATTTTTTAGAGGGAACTTAACTAACTGTGTTTTGTTATACTTTGTTTTTTGTTTCGATTCGTGTTTTGTAACTTAGTATATTACATTTGTGTCGTAAATTACTATGATCTGAGTTAGTGGTAGTAGGTACCCTTCCTTCTAATTGATTTATTAAACTAATGTGAATAGGAAGATAATTATATAAAACCTTATATGGATAACTGTTACAAAAATTAATAATGCTAAAGTAATTAGGTTGTATGTATGCTCGTTCTACCTGCATGGAAGATTATTATTATTAGTTAGCAAGTATGCTTATGTGACATAATGTTGCTTATATTACATATCTGACATGTGCATACACTGGCCACACATGCACTCTTTGCACATGTACACTACTAGCATCGATATATGAATACTATACATGTTAAATAATTGTATAAGTTGTTATGAACAACTAAGTTAATTGCGTGAGGATCCAATAAAGATAATAAACATTTAAGTTGTTAAGTAAATCTGAACATTGTAATAAGAAATTGATTAAGTATCGTCATTTAGAATTGTCGTAAGGAAATTATCGTGAATAAAACATAAATATTGTTACATATGCATCAGAAGAATTGTGTTTTTTAATTGTTATCATGATTGTTCAAAACCCTTAAGGGTACTTTATTTATAAATAAGAGAACATTGTGTTAGTATTAGGGTAATTGTCGGATAAACAAATAAATATTATTATTAATTGTTAAACACTAATTATTATTATTATTGTTATTGTTATTTGATTAATGTTAATAATAATAAATTGTTTTTTATTATAAAACATAGTGGATCAACTCAATTATTATAAAGATAATTGAGTAAAGTAATTATTCAAAGGATTAATTGAAGCATTGGTGAAAAGTAAAAAAGACTGTTTAAATAATTAATTAGATCAAAAAATATTGTAATTAATTAATTATTTGTAAGAGTATTGATCTCGATGGGTATTACCTTTAAGATACTCACCACTACCGACTTGAAAAGTCAAAACTAATAACTATTATAATATTATTTTATTCAAACATATTTAATGCTAAAATAGTGAGTGGGACTAGTAATTAACCCATCGTCTCGTGAAAATCCCAAGTGAACATATCAAATATTTATTAACGAATGTGCAACCAACTCACCCAACTAAATTAATTAACATTTATGCCATTGAACTTCTCGAGAGAATAAACACATAAAATATAATATTTGTTTTGATGGAAATAAATGTTTTGGGGTGTTGGAGTGATTTGATGAGGGCAATGGAGTAAGCCAGAAGGAATGTGTAGGAGGAAATAGTATTTAGGTGGAAAGATGAGAAGGAGGGATTTTTCTCGGGAGAAGAAAAAGAACACTATGAAGGAATGATATTTTTTTGGGGAAGGGATTCTTCGAGGAGGGGGGAAACTCAAGGTTTGGAAGAAAGGAAGGATGCAGGAGAACCAACATAGGAGGTTTGTTTCTTATATTTTCTTTAGGGAATACTGAACTGGTTGGACTCGTTGTACTCAAGTTTTGGGCTCAGGGGTACAAGAAGAAATTATTGGAGCTAGGAAGTCAGTGAGACTTTCCTAGTTGGTAGGGTGGTAAACCTATTTTGACAAGTTGAGTTTTGTGCTGCTATCCTAGAGAAGGACTCAAACATAATAATTTAAACAATATTTAAAAGTGCAATATTTCCATTAAACAAACTGAGGACCTGGTGAGGTATTTACACTCATCCGATTAAGGTGTGGGTTTTGTTTGCATGACAACCTATGTTCAATTCCCCCTAGGTGTGACTTAGTTGGGAGGAGACACCAAAAAATCCAGCCATGTTAAAGGTTAGTGTGGCCCAGGTCGAGTGCGATCCCCGAGTGACTCTAACGCCTTAGATGCCCTTGGAATGCGGTTTCTTAGCCAATGGTTCAATGCACTAGCCCAAAGTGATGGGCATTCAAACCAAAAAAATCATGGCTTAAGGTTTATAAATAAATTTTAATGGGTGAAAAATTGAAAATAAACAATTTAGAAATTAAAAACATCAGAAGTTTAAATCCTACCTTAATACTGTTAGAAGTTAGAACTATAAGTATGTAGGCTATAGCAAAACAAATACAATAGAAAATAAACCCTCCCTCCAAGCAACAACTCTTCTCCACAACTGAAATAATGAAACCTCCGAGGACAACTTTGATATATTCCACGATAGCTTGGAGTTGATTCGTTGATTGTTGGTAGCATGGAGTTGAGTCACATGCATTGGCAGTGTCCGTAGTGGGTAAGTCTTCAACCTCTAGCATCAATCTCCTCCATGAGAACTCTCCTCCACGATAGTTGTTCCCACGGGAACCTCTCATCCACAGGGACTCAAGCTCCCCTCCAATCCAACAAGATATTTTTGGTGATTCTTTCCCACGGTCGTCAACAACTCTCCAACTCAGTCATGCGGGCGTGAACTCTTACCCATGGTAGCTCTCAACTCATGATGGCTCAACAAATGAAAAAAAAGTACGGTAATGTTATACTTTGTTTTTTGTTTTTAATCGTTTGTGTCTTTTCATTTAATTTTTCTTTTTCGTTCATTGTTTTATTTTTTTCATTTAATTTTTTCGTTTTAATGAAAATGACATAATTGTGGGGGGCATCTAGGAGCCCCCCTTTTCATGAAAGAGTGCCTAGGCATGGGCCTTGTCACCAATGCATGCTTAAAAACAAGGAGGAGCGCCCCCTTGTGTGTTTTTGGGCATTTCAATAATTTGAGGACGAAGAGAAATGTTTCGCAAAGAGCCCCCAAGTCCTCGAGGTGTGGGGAGTGATGGGGGCGATCCCCCAACCCTAGTGAACATGTATCCATGTAACACTGCAAAAAAATGAATAGTTTGGTACCATTAAAGTTTAATAAATGATAAACAAATAATAATTAAATATTTAAGATGATACAAAATAATATATTAAATTGTTATATCCCGCTACCATATGACCTTTCACTTTCCTGATTCTACCTTTCCCAAATATTACCTGCCCTAATTTGTTGATGGAAAGGCATCACAAAAGTGAGGCATATTGATATATACCTACTACGTCAAGAAGATACCCATTAATATACATCAATGATTGATATACCATATAGAACTCACCCATAGAGCCCTTGGGGCATGATATTTTTCTAATGAAACATTCTAATGGATTCAAGTGCCCCTCAGCTATCTATAGTGACCCTTTGTATACAAGTTCACATATTTCAATCTCCTCAACTTGATGTATGAGGCATTTTTCTTATGCATTGAAAAATGTCAAAATTAAATACATTTTCATTTCACACATTAATCAAGTACTTTATCTCCTCCAATACTTTATATCTTCTTTATGGTTTTGTTTATATTACAACCACTTACACTATGATGCAAGCATGCTTCAACAGAATCATAATTAAACATGGAAGCAAATCACATGTCAACAAGTTTTGTAACTAATATTTTGAATATAAATCATTGCTTACCTTGTATACTTGTTGAGCTCATATATAACTTGTTTTACCTTGTTATCAAAAAAGTCTAAGAGAGCTATATATAGAACATACTATAACAAAAAAAGAATCATTATTTTTTTTCAAAATTCGAAAAACAATTACTAAAAAAAATATACCAATATGAGAACGTACCAAATTACCTTAATAAATGTTTAATCAATCATGAGTTTTCACCCCTTCACATTCACGTTGTTTTTCACTAAGATGTTTTTTATGTTGGAAGCAAAACTAGTGGGAATTTAGTTTTATGAATAATTTCTTTTACAACATCACTTTCATACTATGTAATTGTTTCGTTTTATGTTCTAGATGTTGTGAAATTAGTAAGCAATGCTCAAAGCTCTTTTTAATAATCACTTTTTCTCAATTAACACATACAAACCCCAATTACAATGTGTGCAAGGACTCATCGGCATAATTATGATATGTATGTTCTACCGATATATAGTTTTACCAATTATTGAAAAAATGTTGTCATATATACCAAAATAGCATGAGATTTACAACTATCAAAAGGTAAAGGTGTTGAAAATGTTATGATTTACACCAAAATAACATCGAATTTATAGCTTAGGCATAACTCTCTAGCTTACTATAAATTTATATTTAGGCATAGCCCTCGAGCTTACTATAAATATATAAATATAAAGACAAGACATCATGTCTACAAACTTTGAACATTATTCTACATTCATTAAAAACATATTTACGCACTAAGGGGTGACATATTAGTAATTTGATTTTTCAAAAAAAAATTATAACATTGTAATTGCTGGTGCACAATACTTGCAAAAGCTCGGAGTCAAGGAAACGTAAGATGGATGCATGCGAAGCACATGGACCTGCATGCCAAGGATGTTGCTCAACGCTCACAGCCACATGCCAGGCATAAAGTCAATGACGCCAAATGGAAAGCACCTACCTTGGTCAAGGGTGTCTATGGCCCAAGAACCCGTAGCTTTTATGGCTAGAGGCCTTTTTCGAAATCCCACAAGATTTTGAGTTTAAATAACTTTAAACAAAAGCATGTCATGATAACAGGATGTAATCGTAAATTGCCATTTCTTAAGCTTATGCACATTAAATAATTTTAAATAATTTTTTTCCTACTAGGGGTACACGTTCAACCCTATTTCACTTGGCATGAAACAACTATTATATTTGTTGTTGCTGGTAGAGCGAGCCAAGTGTTGAATATCAAGTGTTGGATATCAACATGGAGGATGGACGACAAGACTGATGCACAGTTGAAATATGTTGTTTAGCGTTCTCATAACAAACATGCAAACATGCTTAGTAGGTAAATGCATTTTGTGAAGCACAATTGCATTATATGAATCACTATATAACATGCATCGTCATGAACAACACTTTATCAGGATATTTTTTAAGGATTTTAATATTAAACTTAAGTATAGTATTTAAGGCGATTATTTTGGATTGAAAAAAACATGTATATATATAAGTAGGTGAATATTAAATATGAAACATACGATTTACTCCTCAAATATGTAAATTTTGGTGAATTTTATGATACAAAAACATATTTTATGTAAATATAGGCGATATTAGAGACTAAAAATGACAAAATAGCGATTTTTTAAAAAACTCGAAAAATAGCCAATTGGCGAAATTTCGCCCTTAAAAATACCTTGCACCTTATTAGTGATTTTGATTTTGTTTGCCGTAGTTTTCAAGCACTCTCAAATAAATTCTCTTAAGACATGGAAAGAGATGCAAAAATTGGCCTTTGTGTTTCCCTAGTTCCCGTGACACCCATTCCATATGCTTCATTTTTCAAGAAGTATATTAAAATGCTTTTGTCTAGTTAAGTTAATGTTGTATTACAAACATAGCAAATAATTTTTGTTAGGTTGTATGTTCTGATAATTTTGCATATGTAGAATATGAACTTGTGGCGATATCATTTGGATATATATCTAATTTTTAAATTCTAACTTCTGCATATTTTCCAAATTGCAGAAATGTAACTCGGACGTCAAATTTGTAAAGGTGAACTATGCAGAAAACAAGTCTATGTGATACCATTTGTGCATCCATGTTTTACCCTTTTTCTAGTTCTACAGAGGGGCACATGGATGCATTTGCAGCCTCAGTTGTACTAATGTAACAATAAGTCTAGTTTTTCTATTGGCTTAGTATTGTCATTGTTTCTTTAATGCCCTCTTCTTATCTTCAACAAGTTCTGCTAAGTCAGTTTTTTAAATTGAAGTGTTCAGGCATCCATTAAGCCTAAACATAAGGTTAATGTGGACAATGTTTATATGTCATTTGGTATTGTACATTGCACTCGAAAATGAAGGCATCACCATAGCCAAACCCTAGAATTGATGTAAAATATGGAAGGTAAGCTAAAAATTTTCCATCACTTGGTTTAGGTTTATCTTCATCTCCATAGCTTGCACTACTATTTATGAGCTAGCCATGCCTCTCAAGGTTAAAGTGATAAGATTCTTTTCGGATTAAAATCGATCTACTAACTCTATTTCCGTTTCTTTGTGATTGCTTTGTTTGAATAAGAAGTATATATATTGCAACTTAAAACTTTGTAGAACAAAATGCTTTTATTCTCCGTGTTTATTCTAAAATACTCTCATTGTTTAATAATTTCCTAACTCTATTTTCGTTTCTTTGTGATTGCTTTGTTTCAATAAAAAGTATATATATTGCAAATTAAAACTTTGTAGAACAAGATGCTTTTATTCTCTGTTTTAATTCTAAAATACTCTCATTGTTTAATAATTTCTTAACCATTAGCATTTTTACAGGTATTTACAAAAACATTTGTTGAATTTTGTACTAATAAGATTTTTTTACTAATAAACTTGATATATAAAAGTACCAGTTGGCGTGTTTAAGCAAGTGACCGTTTCATGGTGAGACGTAAAAAAAAAACAGCTGATGGAGTTGTTATTGAAGAGTTGTAGTAGAGCCCCGTTGTTTTATCCATCCATCAACTAGCCACTTCTTGTAAATGAAACTCCATCCATCAGCTAGCCTTTTTCTGCAAATGAAACAACTGGGACCGATTTGCAGTTGAAGAAGGCCATGAAGACAATATTGTATTGGAAATTGGAAGAAGACACCAATGGGGTCAGTCTCGCAAACAAAATTCTTCCAGAATATGTAGATGAATATGTGAAGACAGTGTAGGCAAGAAGGCAATGTAGGTCATGAAATACATGACGGTGCAGGAGAGACCGCGATGGATGTCAATGCATGGCATGGAGGCTATGGCTATCAATGCATTAAGTAAATGCCTCCACCTCCCTCTAAAACAACTATCCAAAAACATAGGATAACCAAACATATCTATGACAATAACACTTCTAAATGATGAACCAATCATATAATAAATAAATTAATTTTAAAAGTGTAAGAAAATAAACAAACCATACAGAATTACATGGAAAAGTAAAAAATTAATGATCAAAAGAAAAACTAATATACAATTCACTACATATCGAACACAATATACCTACCATGACTTCGAAAGGTATAATAAAACAAATAAAACTCTTTTTCTAGTTATATAACCAAACTCAAATAAAAAATAAACACGTAAATGTATGCAGATTCTCCATATCTTCACCTAGGTCTGTCAATATAAACACAAAGAGATACACAAGTACATGAAGTTTACTATGGAAAAAATACGTTTCATTTCTTCTTATAACATAAATGTATTTTGTTGACATATTTTTCAATTGCATTTTAAGCCACGTTGGTGGTGATATATATAAATTTCAATTTTGGTGGTGATATATATAAATTTCAATAAATTATGATTGTTCCCTGTCGTAAGTTTTGTAAAGCACAAAGTTTTATAACGCACAATTAGTTGTAAATGTGTGAAGTTGTGGATATTCGAACATTAGTGTAATAGGAGAATAATGGTTGCATGATAGAAATCTAAAGGGTTCAAAGCCAATGGTGGCTAAACTAAATCAATCTCAAATAGAAACAAAAGTATTGAAGAAAAATTATGAGTACCCGGAGCTGGATATGGAACTCGAGGCGAAACCGCACGAGAGGATGGAAGCGATGCACATCATGGAAACTGCACCTAAACAGGAGTTAGAGATCTGTATCATCACTTCAAACTTCATCACCTCGACTTTATGACATCCCATACAGTTGTTTGCCAACAGCGCGGCCGTAGGTACTGTTGCTCCTACCCCACGAAGATGAGCCAAGCCAAGAACGTTTTGAGCTCGATTGACTGATTAAGTCCCAGCAACACCAAAACAGTTTCCATGGATGCCAACGCCGGATCGAGCTTGGTCTGCTCGGATTTCAAATTGTCTCAGGTGTTGTTCGAGAGAAGACATTTATGGAGTTCAGGCACCGAAGCAGTGTCAGAATTGATCTCTAGATCTCAGCCTGTGTCGACCATGGAATTAGACAATAGTATGCATCCCATTTTACAGATTTAATGAGCTCTATGCACTACTACATAGAAGGGGGTTTTGAGACAATATTTGTGTAAATTGTTTCAAATTGAGACAAAAAAAAGTTGTGTATTGTCTTCACTATTGTCTTTAAGCGAGTGTCTTAAAGTATTGTCTCTGTAAAGACAATATAGAGTATGTCAATTATAGACCATATTGTCTCTATAAATGAAAAGACAATATCACTTTTGTCTCTCTAGAAACAACATATAATCCAAATAATTTTGTGTATGGATAGACAATATATATTCTGTTTTCATAGAGACCTTATATAAAACAATATATAAAAAACATTTAAGCATAAGATTTTTTTGTATTGATTTATGGTAGGGCATAGTGGAATCGAACCACCAACCTTCTACTTTGTAATGTAGATGCTCTACCATTGAGCTAGAACCCTTTAAATAATTATAAGAGAGAGGCATGTTGTTGGAAAACACCTAATAATTCCTGTTGTTATCAAATATACAATATTTATTTTATTTCATAAATATTAAATCAAGTATGAGATTTAATTATTAGAGCATACATATTTATAGTATATTTCAAACCCAGCCACAATAGAAGATAACAAACCAAATATATATGATGTCTAATCGATCAGTGTGGATATATATTGGCCGAATAAATTATATATGGACATGGTAGAAAGACAACATTTTATCCCCTAGATGCACATTCTTCTACAATAAAGTGTATAAACAATTGTATAAACCATTCAGAAACTATGGACTAGGACTTGTTAAAGTGGTAGGGCACTATGAACTAGAGATTTTGTATTTCAATGTAGAAATTTTATTAGGATTTCACTTAACAAAATGTCGTTATGTTGTTAATAAGCCTACCTAAAAATTTCTCAGATCAAATATAATCTCGGCTTGATCTTCTCTCTTTGCAAGTTCAACAAGAAGATCTGTTTTAAAAATGCACCAACAAGAAATCCATTCAATATAGAAGGCACATTGAGAGTGTGATACAAAGCTCTGATTAACTAGGTGAAATACAAGTCACTCTAATGGATTGATTTTTAATTAGATTACCCACTATAATTTTCCACCAACACCTCGTCATCTATCATATAAATTAATTGTTTCCCTAAATGTCATTTTTCCAATACCCAAGTCGTGGAAGATGATTTGTTTGGTTGTGGCTCATCATCAATTGTTTCTCTAACTCTCACTTCTCCAATATTCAAGAAATTGATAAAATAGGACCTGTGAAAAATGGTGAAGTAATGAATTCAGTGGAAACCATGAGTTGTTTCGTAATCCAAATGGAGCATATGTAGCATTAGGGTAGATGCACTAGAAGGAAACATCATCTTGCCTAGAATTTTAATGTCATATCCTAAATCCAACATGACATCGCTGACTTCATGGCCTTCAATATCAGTGCTTAGTTTGGATTTCTTACCAGTCCTTATTCAAGGTAAGCATTCCTGAGTGGTAAGATAAGATTTGGTTGCACCTACTTGAGACAATACTAGCCATCATATGTCTAGAAAAAAGGGTCGATTTGTTCATAAAATTAGTCCTTTATATCCTTCTTTATAAGCCACTCTACCATACCATTGTGATTCCCTACATTTCAAACTAACTATTAGATTGGCTTTATCCAACTAAGCTATTTTAAGATGTTTAGCATCATCCACTTATTTCTATATCATGTTAAGACCTAGGAGGGGGCCATAAATAACTAGAAATTGAGTATGATGAGATCATATTCTAGTTCAGGTCATTATGACAGTTCCATATTCAACATGCAATCAAAAGAAGTTAGTAGTGCAGATAAAATGTCTTGGACATCTCATTTCTTGCGGATATTGGTTGTATTGAACGATCCTAAATGGAAGAAAACTGTGATGAGTTGTTTAGGTGTCTTTGTATATGGTGTTTTTTAAATAATATACTCTTTTACTCTAGGAAAATTGGTTGTTGTGCTAGATTCTTTCAATGTTTTTCAAAAAACACATTTCATTTACAAAAATTCAAAAATGCAAAATATGAAAGAAATACGTACATGCCCATCCAAATGCATAAGATCAGAGTTGTGATCAATGAAAAGAAAACTTGAGAAAACAATAAAAAACAAAGGATATCCCTTGACTAAAATTGATTCCTAGCATGTTCACAATAAAAAATTAACCTGAAGAAACAATTAAAAAAACATAGTACATATAGAGAACAAAGCTAGTGGGGTTTGAAACTTCTTTCTGCCATACTAGTTGAAAGGAAATATTTTCCTTTCTCACAATATATGCAAGTCCATTGTAAAACTAGGTTTCCATGAAGCTCACACCAACAACAAAGATCAAACAATTGAAGGGAATTATCTATTTGTTTCACAAAAATATCATGGATTTTGATTGGCCAATCCATTAAAATATTACAAATACTGTCAAAGGAAGACCCAAAAGTATCATAATGAAGTTTACATAAACATGAGATGGGGAACTTCCTCAACATTTCCAGTGAATGGAAACTAATGTCATCTCCTACAACTCCCCAAAAATAAAAGCATTGTCCTCGATGGCTTCAACCAATAGAAAAACATCTCCTATGTTTTCCTCATGAAGAATTCCTACAAGTAATTTTCCGCATTTGTGGGAAACAAGATAAATGGTTTGTAGATCCTTCATCTGGTTATGTTGACTCCCAGTCCAATAGTCATTTCCCTTGGTAAGAGATCCTTGAATCCACTTCAACCCAATGTATTTGACACTAGTCTTGATCCTCCCATAATTTTTTTAAACCTATAATAGAACTATTCATTTTGCTAAAATCGCTCTTCTTTTAATATTGAGCTCAATTGTATAAGGCTCAAAGCTTTAGAAATCCCCTTGAACTAGAGGAGAGCCGATCAAAAGTGAGAGCAGGGTTGGGGAGGTGACACTGGAAATGATCTTTTGGACTTTAAATCTCGCATGCTAGTTTATGAGGTAACACTCCACTTGGAATTCACATCGGTTTGATTCCACATTTCTTTTCCCATTACAACTCTATCCAAACATATGTATTAAAAGATTGCCATAATATTATGTTTCCATGAATTAAAATTTTGTGCATCAAACTTTTTGTTTCCATCCAAAATTATATCGGATAAAGTTGTGATTTAAGGCTTCTAAATACACCAAACAAAGTTGAATATGTTAGTTATGTGTCTCAGTGATGCCAAACAGATTTGAATTCACTACTATAACTCGGCTATTTACAGTTCTTACCACTGACCCATTTAAAAAAAATAATAATACACTATAAAGTAGACATGTTTCATACAACAATCAATTACATTATGATTGTAGACTTAACTATGTTTTCCAAACTTCCAAAATTATTTTCAATGTTGAGAAATAATAAACTCAGAATTTGTAATTGGTACCCAAAATATAATCTTCCAAAATAAAACAATTAAAAACCACGGGTTTCTCAAATCAATTACCAGTCAATTAATTCTCACGCGATCTACACAATACAGTTATGCCAATTCTCTTTTAACTAGTTTTTCAAAATTCATTCGACTATTTGAAGAAATTGGAGTCGAGCAGAGCCATCAATGGAGGGAACCCTCACTACCCATGCAGTGTCACAAGAAGATGGTGTTATCATTAATTCTACTTCACCCCATTTGATGTAATACAAATGCAAATGAATCTATCAAGTGAAAATCCCATGAAGGTTGTTCCCACATGGGTGCAACCATAGAAAAACCAACATAGCCTTGTTTAAAGCAAATTCTAACCGGATTTATCCCAAAAAAAATTCAAATAGATGTTGATCCAACATCCCAAGGAGTAAAATAAATTCCCCTTAGCTCATCAAAGCTGAAGAAGAAGAAAAATGTAGAGTGCCTAGATGATGGTTACAGTTTGATTTTGATGGAGCATCTCATGAAAATATGGAGATGGCAGAGGGGCAGGGGGTATTTTCAAGAAATTAGAACTGAAACATCTAAATTGTGTCTCTGCATTTTCTAGATCGAAAGACCAATAATATGATAGAAATTGAATTCCTTCCTTCACTACAACAAAACCTGTGTTTAGTGTCTCTTTTAGCTCCCTTTTTTGCATCCACTAACATTTTTAGTGTATTTTTCATCATTTTTTGGACAAAACTTGCGCTTTTCCATGGGATGGCACTTTTAATGGCATTTTTTGCATCTTTCTTTAAAGTAGACGTTATTTTGGACGCTAATTTGCATCCCAATTAACGTCCATAATAGCTTCCAGAATAACGCCCAACATAGCTTCTAGAATAGTGCCAGGCATAACTTCTAGAATAGAGCCAGGCATAGCACCAGGTCTAGAGCCATATATTACGCCAAGAATTGTGCCAGGAAAATAATTTGACATAGCGCCAGGTATAGAACCAAGTATAGCACCAGGAATAACGTCGGGAATTGCATCAGGACTTTTGAAAGGAATTGCACCAGGAAAACTCCAATGTTGCGCCACGGAAAGTGCCAGGCATGTTGACAAAAGTAACACCTAGAATCCAAATGTTTATTCGAGGTTAAGCTAGTAAAGTATTACATGAAACAATGCTAGTGTGATTGATCACACATCAAGTATCACTGCAATAATGAATAGTCACTTGATAGACCTAGCTTAGATCTATTATATATATAGTATTTTATGTCAATTACATGCATATTTTATACATGTTTATATAAAGGCTTGAGTAAGGTTTTTCTTTGTCTATATGTGTGTAGGTTGATAATCAAGTGGAGTTGGAGCCAATTCAACCTGATCTACATCAATCGTGGCCATCATCAAAGTAGCACTTATAAGCTAAGGTGAGTTAATATTTCTTCCTTATTTTCTCATGTGTTGTATGTGATTGATTAGATCTGGTGATGGAAACATATTGGTATACCACCCCTATCTGTCTTAGGTCTTGGGAAAGTGATCCAAGGGAGTTCCCATCTATCCACATGGTGGAAATATCCATAACACATAAAGATGAAAATTTTAGGGCCTACAACTTCAGTTTTTATTCCTAAACCCTGCAAAAGGACCTAAGAAACATCATTGAAATATTTCAACAACAATCGTGTGATCCATGTAGGACAATTATTCACTCTATATTCAATGTGTGGTGGTTTGTTATTGTGTTCATGATCCGTGAGTGATAAAAGCCTCTTTTAGGCCCTAATACATTTTTTTCCTCCTTGAACCATGTTCCTGACCCTAAAAACCATCCCCAATGTACAAAACGATGTAGTGACCTTTGTTCCTTGACCATTGAGGTAGTCCTCCTCCTTTGAAATTTTAGTGTACTATGATTGAGCAAATAAACATAATTGGCCCAATCCTCTTCCAGCTCACTTAAAAAATATAGTGTGCATGTTCCATGAGCATTAAAAGCCTCTTCTAGGCCCTAAGAAATCAATGCCCCCCCTTGAGTCATGCCCAATACATCGAGAACCATCATTGATGCTTAAAAAATTTTAATGGAAACCATGCAACACTTGTAGGCCAAATATTCTCTTTAGAGGTAGCATATACAGGATCACTGAAGAAACAACAAGAACAGCATAAACACAAGAGACACAGATTTATCCTGGGAAACCCTCATGGGGTAGAAAACCCAGCAAAGCTTCCTCAATATAGATGACCAGCAATATACAAAGATGCAAACCAAAGACATGATCTCCTCCTCCACCATAGCAGACCTCTCCTCCACAAGTGCGCTACTCTCAAGTGAGTGAGTGTGTGTGTACAATGAGGAATACACCTCCTCTATTTATACACTACTCTGACTTGTCTTTTACATAAATCATGTAGGCTCGTATTTAACCATTGGGTTAAATACCCCACTACAACTGACTGGACCGACCCCTCTAGGGTGGTCTAATAACCCTTTGACCCACATAACACATACAGGGCCGACCCCCACTAGGGAAGTCTAATAACCCAAGTTACCACATTCCGACGGAGGAATAAACATCTCCGGATATATAATAAGATCTTCACGGAGGAATGAAACATCTCCGGAATAATAAAGTACAATTATAATATTCTTTGAAGTTACAATATCTCAACACTCCCAGTTAACAAGAAGGATATTATAACAGTATCTGCACGAGCAAGGAGTCATCCACATCATACATGATACATCTATAAATCATTGGAAGCTTTCTCAACATCATCAGTAACTCAACCAGTTACTGGAACATCTTCAATACTGGAACATCAACATCTTCAGTACTGAATCTTTATATTCTGTAGCACTCAAATAGCTACAGCAACATCAATATCTGAATCCTCACGATCGTCAGCATCGTCATCACATGATCATCAGCATCGTCATCACACAATCATCAGCATCGTCATCACACGATCAACATCGTCATCTAGATCAACACGATCAACATCGTCACATCATCTCAATCTACAACATCTGGTTCATCACGATCTACAGAATTTGGATCATCTCGATCTACAGCATCTGGATCATCTCGATCTACAACATCTGGATCATCACGATCTAAAGCATCTAGATCATCACGATCTACAACATCTAGATCATCTCGATCTACAGCATCTGGATCCTCTCGATCTACAGCATCTAGATCATCTCGATCTACAGCATCTGGATCATCTCGATCTACAGCATATGGATCATCTCGATCTACAACATCTGGATCATCTGGTTCTACAGCATCTAGATCATCTCGATCTACAGCATCTAGATCATCTCGATCTACAACATCTGGATCATCTCGATCTACAGCATCTGGATCATCTCGATCTACAACATCTAGATCATCTCGATCTAGAGCATCTGGATCATATTGATCTAGAGCATCTGGATCATCTCGATCTACAACATCTGGATCATCTCGATCTACAGCATCTGGATCATCTCGATCTACAGCATCTGGATCATCACGATCTACAGCATCTGGATCATCACGATCTAGAGCATCTAGATCATCAGTATTAGTATCTACACCAATACAAGTATACACATCATCAATACAAGTATCTTCATCAATACAAGTATACACATCATCAATACAAGTATCCTCATCAATACAAGTATACACATCATCAATACAAGTATCCTCATCAATACAAGTATACACATCATCAATACAAGTATCCTCATCAATACAAGTATACACATCATCAATACAAGTATCCTCATCAATATCAATACAAGTATCCTCATCAATCAAGTATGCATAGCAGCATACCCTGCAACACACACGATCATATTACAGGATGATCAATCCCGCTCTCTTTAGGACATAGGTCCATGGATGACACAATCCAGATCAAATTCCAGGATGATCAATCCTTATCACTTTAAGACAAGTCTCATGTCTAAGGATGATGCAATCCCATCACGTACATTTTTGAACCCAGTTCATGGACGATGCAGTCCTCACACGTACCTTTAAGACAAGTCTCATGTCTAGGGATGATGCAATCCCATCACGTACATTTTGAACCCAGTTCATGGACGACGCAGTCCTCACACGTACATTTAGAACCGAGGTCTAGGGATGATGCAGTCCTATATTCAATTCTCAGAGACATCAATCTACGGATCAATTTTGGGACTGAAGTCCGGGGAAGATACAATCCCCTACCTATTCATTCAGGACTTCATTATCGGAGACCCAGTCTACGGCTCAATTCTGGGACCGAAGTCCAGTGAAGATACAATCCCCTACCCTTTCATTCAGGACTTCATTATCGGAGACCCATTCTACGGCTCAATTCTGGGACCGAAATCCAAGGAAGATACAATCCCCTACCTATTCATTTAGGACTTCATTATCGGAGACCCAGTCTGCGGCTCAATTCTGGGACCGAAGTCCGGGGAAGATACAATCCCCTACCTGGTCATTCAGGACTTCATTATCGGAGACCCAGTCTACAGCTCAATTCTGGGACCAAAGTCCGGGGAAGATACAATCCCTTACCTATTCATTCAGGACTTCATTATCGGAGACCCAGTCTACGGCTCAATTCTGGGACCGAAGTCCGGGGAAGATACAATCCCCTACCTGTTCATTCAGGACTTCATTCTTGGAGACATCTTGTCTACGGCTCTCTTTAGGAATAAAGTCCAGGGATGATCCAATCCCAAAATGTCCACCAAGGACTTCATTCTCGAAGACATACCTCTACAGCTCTCTTTAGGACTGAAGTCCAGGGATGATTCAATCCTTACATGTCCACCAAGGACTTCATTCTCGAAGACATACGTCTACGGCTCTCTTTAGGACTGAAGTCCAGGGATGATCCAATCCCCACATTTCCACCAAGGAATTCATTCTCGAAGACATACATCTACGGCTCTCTTTAGGACTGAAGTCCAGGGATGATTCAATCCCCACATGTCCACCACGGACTTCATTCTCGAAGACATATGTCTACGGCTCCTTTTAGAACATGTGTTCAAGGATGATGCAATCTTTCTTCTTTCTCGGAGACACCTGCCTACGGATCCTTTTAGAACATATGTTCAAGGATGATGCAATCCACTTGTCACCTTAGACCCT
The DNA here is from genome assembly GCA_027924585.1 of Larix kaempferi. Classification (NCBI taxonomy): domain Eukaryota; kingdom Viridiplantae; phylum Streptophyta; class Pinopsida; order Pinales; family Pinaceae; genus Larix; species Larix kaempferi. The sequence goes on from BSBM01001051.1 coordinate 36,449,482, forward strand.
GTCTAAGGACCATCCACCAACCTCTGTGTTGGCATCACCAATATAGGTATCCACATCATTGACCTCACTGTCGATGCGAGAAATCTCATCATAAGTGATCACATCACTCCCCCTTTTGAGGAGGGTCCTTCTAAACTATATTAAGTTTTTCTTGGAAAACTTTACTTGAGGTAGAGGTTTGGTTAGTACATTGGATCGGTAGAGGTTTGGTTAGTACATTGGTAACTTGTTACAAATTCGAACTTTAATTCCTCTCTACACCATATCTCGTATATAGAAATGTCAGATCTCTATGTGCTTTTGACTTATCATGGAACACTGGATTCATTGCCATTTTGGTACAACTCTGTTTGTCACATAGGATCACAGTTGGGTCCATCTCTAAGTCAAACAATTCTGAAGCCATACCGCTTCACAATTAGCAGAGCAAGCAGCCATATATTTTGCTTGTGCTAAGAGCCACACTAGATTGTTTCCCGCTAAACCATGAGATCATGGCTGATCCCAGACAATAACATCCTCTCGATGTGCTCTTCCTGTCTGATACACTTCCTGCCCAATCAACATCTGTGTAGCCATCTGAAGTCATGATCTCCAAGATAACATAGATCAAAGTCTATTGTATCCTTTAGGTACCGCATCACATGATTTGCAACTTATCAGGTGAACACATCTAGTTTCCACTAGATATTGACTCAAGGTGTTCACAGCAAAGCATACATCAATGAATAAATAATTTGTCTATACAGAGTTATATCCACTAACAGCTTCAAGTTGGAATCCATGAGAGTGGCCATTCCAACACATCAAGTCCTTTTAATATTTATCGGCATATTTTCCCTGGTTGAGGAAGATTCCTTCTGAGCCTTGCCATACTTCCAGACCTAGGAAGTAATACACCACTTTGAGATCTTTCATTTTCATTTCTGCAACCATCTTCTTCTTTCTTTTCATGATCTGTTTCTCATTCCTTGTCAGAAAGAGATCATCCTCAATAATGGTATGATGGGTTCACCATCCACAACCCTAAGGTAAAGGTTAGGATCAACTTTACTTCTGGTAAAGCCCAAGCTTTGTCAAGAAGCTGTCAATTCTCATTCATTTACACTCTGCATTGAGAGATCTTCTGCATATCTATATGTGCCATCTCTCGTCAGATGGGTCTACTAATATGAGACTCAATATCATTCAAACTCTACAGTGAGTTCCTTCTTGCATCCATGTCATCTGTGTATAGAATCCATATTCAACCTTGTAGCAAAGGTTGAGATCCACATCACCCATGATGATCATTAAGCTCATCAATTGACTAACAATCCTGGGTACCCATACAGAACCTGATTCACACTTCTTCTTTAATTACACCATTAAGAGAATGGTCTTATCTATCCACTTGGAGCAAACATCTTGTCATGATTCTCTTCCTCTTTCTAAGAGAATCTTCTAGCCATGATCCTTCTATATTTTGTTTGATTTGTAAATCTTCTTGTTGAACATCCATCACTTGTTCGATGTTCATCATTCTTCATGATCTTTCCTACAAAACAAAATTAGTACATGATTAGTAATACTTCATAATCATGAAATCATGTTGACATGATAACCTATTATGCATATAGATATCATTTACATAGTTATGCAACTATCTTGACCAATACTTTGGCACAACACTTTTCCATATCCTTTATGCAGACAGTGGCTATCTAGATGCCTTCCATCTCTACCAAAACATACTATCGAGAGTGTGCATAGCTCTCAGCATGTCAGCAAAGAGGTTTCATTCTAGACAAGCAACAATGGAATGTTTGTCCAACTTACCAATCATATGCATATTAGTAGTATATTGCTCAATGCTCTATGAATGTTTACACTCAGCATGATATATTCTAGAAATACAAATATGCATAAAAGCAATATCATTTACTATTTGAAATAACAACTCAAATACTTATCTTTTATGTTTGTGTGGTTGCCTCCCGCTTGATCTTCTATATGTATTTTGAACTTCTATTCATTCTGTACCACTGTGCATGCTCAAGTGTGCACTAGTGTCATCCTCATGATCTCATACAAAAGCATACATTCATTAGTATATTCTCAATATTATCAAAAACATTATAATTCTAAATAATCTTGAATATGTATAGTCAGGATCATTAGTACTCAGGGTTTCAGGGAAGTCTTCTTTTACTCATGCATATTCTTGTTTGATCATGGGACTCTTCTAGTTAGTTAAATCATCAATCAAGATAAGAGACATAATGTGCATAAACCCTTGATTAACTTTATGAATAAGCATAACCAATCATACCAAGTATACTTATATAGGGGATCCTAACACAAGGCAAGATTATGACATAGGAAAACATACCTGGATTAGTATACCTGCTTAGTTATGTCTAACATACCTAATCAATATCTTCTTTTGTTCTCTCCAATGATTTAGAGATCCTATGCTGGAACCTGCATATCTCATAAGTTAAGCATAATAGAACAAAGTCATACATACCTCGTAAGTAGAACTTCTATGTGATCAAAGATTATGTTGTCATGGTCATGGAACTTGATTTGTCTTTCGTGATGTACATGTATCTTGTTAGCAGACAACATCAACCTCATACAACACCATAAGTCATTAGTACAATCATATAGCCATAATCAATGAATGTCTTCGATCATTCACATGCATTCATACTGTTACTAGGGTGATAAGACAATTCTAACATTAATCAAGATTGTACTAATAAATAATATGAAGACAAACACATTATGAACTTAATCAGGAATCAAATTTCAAGACATACCTGAACCTCCTTAAGTCATACCTGTCGAGAATTCTTGTACTCTTCTTATGTAAGGCCTTAGCCTCAACTCCCCCTAAAACTTAATCTGGAGCTTGATTAGGGTTTGCTAGAGAAACCCTAAAAATTCAATCTTTGACTTTCACACTTCTGAATGGATGGAAGGATATGTCTTCCTGAGCTGATCAAACTAGCATACTTCAATTTTGAAATCTCCAAAATTTGACCCCTCAAAATTTGCCTTCAAAACTTCTAGATCTTCTAGACAGGATCCCAAACTAGGGTTTGATGAAGCCCACCCTTCTGCCCAATCAAAAGGTTAAATCCAAGGCTCTAAACTCTTATTTTTCTGAGGAGCTTCCAGCCATGGTTACAGACTTCAAAAATTCCAACTTTTGTTGAAGCCCTAATTTTCCATCTTTCCGATCAAAATCCCGAACTAGGGTTTGATCAAGCCCGGTCTTCTACCCAACCAAAAAATTCAATCTTGGACTCTAAATTTCAATTTTCCTGAGTAGCATTCACCCGTGGATTCCGATTCCAAAAATTCTAACTTTCTCCGAAACCCTAAATTCTAGAAGCCATGAATGAAGGTGCTCCAAAAATAATTCTGTTTTGATAGAAAAATGTACCTGATTGTTTCTGCTGTAACTCCGAACTTTTCGCTCCACATGTTCTGAAAATGTTTTCTGTGGTATCGTGACCTGTCATCTTTCCATCCCAATAGGTCTGACCTCAATTGGATTTTATGAGAGAGAGAGTTATGCCAAGTGTCGCAACGTGGCCTGTTTATGGGATAAAACAGGAGAGCGAACTTGTACGGCGTGCCACGTGTCACTGGTTCCACTTCGGCCTCTAAAAACGTTTCCTGAGATATTACAGTCTGTGTACTACCTGTCACATTTTACAAAATTTCATTTGTAGCTTCCTATCCAAAGTTATGACCTTTTTTTTCAAGGTCACCTGATTTTGACTAAGATCTGGAAGAGGCAGAAACCCTAAATGGTACTGCTCATAACTCACAAAGTAAAATGAATATGAGGGTTTCCTTTCAACACAAGGTACCTGGGGATGTTATCTTCAACCTGTAAACTTTTCAGATCCTAAACCTTCGCAGAAATGGATTTATAGCGAAAGTTCCACAATGACTGGTTTTTGCTATGTAAAACCCAAACCTTCAAATTGTCGCAAGTGAAGCAAGTGTCGTAAGTGCCATACATTGCCTTCCTTTAGGTTAGCTATGATACCATGTTAATATTTAATATGCTAAGACAGAAAATAGCAGCATTGCATTCCATTTCACAATAATAGCATATACAGGATCACTAAAGAAACAACAAGCACAGCATAAACACAAGAGACACAGATTTATCCTGGGAAACCCTCATGGGGTAGAAAACCCAGCAAAGCTTCCTCAATATAGATGACCAGCAATATACAAAGATGCAAACCAAAGACATGATATCCTCCTCCACCATAGTAGACCTCTCCTCCACAAGTGCGCTACTCTCAAGTGAGTGAGTGTGTGTGTAAAATGAGGAATACACCTCCTCTATTTATACACTACTCCGACTTGTCTTTTACACAAATCATGTAGGCTCGTATTTAACCATTGGGTTAAATACCCCACTACAACTGACTGGGCCGACCCCTCTAGGGTGGTCTAATAACCCTTTGACCCACATAACACATACAGGGCCGACCCCCACTAGGGAAGTATAATAACCCAAGTTACCACATTCCGACGGAGGAATAAACATCTCCGGATATACAATAAGATCTTCACGGAGGAATGAAACATCTCCGGAATAATAAAGTACAATTATAATATTCTTTGAAGTTACAATATCTCAACATGTGTTAGGTTAGTGTCTTAGAGGCATTATTTGGGATTTCTCATATGACAGTATCGATTTCATGCTCATATTTATTTTAATTCATATCCATCGACTCACATTTATGAATGAGGATTAATTCCTAGATGACAATGATGATGATAATGACATGACAATGAAAATATAGTATAACAAAGTGAGAATCAATCCAATGATTGATCTGTGTCGTGTCTAGGAAGCACGAGGGAGACAACAGTTCGATTGAATGAGTCAGCTTTGTTATGGCAGAAGCTTAATAAACAGAATGAGCAAAAGCTTGAATACACAATACAAATAAACACATAAATGCACAGACAATATGCAGAAATGCGAACTGTTCTTCTATTACTTGCAAACAGATCAAAAACTGATTGATTCTGATTCTGATTAGAAATGTATGTTACAATAGTTTACATGCTTATAAAGAAGTCTGAGACGCTTGAGTGTTTTCTTGTTACGTTAATTGCACCGAGCGTAAACGAGGTGCTTACAACCTAGTATGGGGGAGATCCTGTAATGGATGTCACATGTCATATGTCACATGTAACATTTTCAAAAGTAATAAAATGTAAAAAGTAATAGTATGGGGGAGATCCTGTAATGGATGTCACATTTGTCACGTTTGTCACGTTACGTTACAACCCAGTATGGGGGAGATGTAACATTTGTCACTCTACGTTACAACCCAGTATGGGGGAGATGTTGTAACGTTTGTCACATTTGTCACGTTTGTCACGTTTGTCATGTTACATTTCCATGTTGGATCATAACTTATAAAAAATCAAAAGTAATTAAAAATTTCATGTACGGTCATAACTTATCAAAAATAAAAAAAAATAATTAAAAATTTAAAAGAGAGGGATCCAATTTCTTGAGGGGTAATTTTTTTCTTAATGTGTAAAAAATTTAAGATAAAAGAAAAAAAATTACACCTCAAGAAATTGGATCCCTCTTGGTGCTTGATAGATCCAAGTTTGAGATGGATCTACGCTAGTTTACAAAGAAGAAGTTAGAATGGTTCAATTGTTCAACTGTTACAGTCAACTGGAAGACAGAAAGACACTCTGTCAAAATTCGATAGTCATTGATCACATGTTGATGCTGCTTGTCGATGTCGCAAACTGCAAGATTGTAGAACATGTCGAAGGTGTGAAACATGTCATAGTATGTCGAAGTCCAGGCTCATTGGAGTTGTGTCGAAATAGAAAACCTATCGAAGTGCTGAAGTTGTCGAAGTCATGTCGCGTCGAATCTTGTCGAAGTTGTATCAACAGCGATGACTGGTCGAAGATGTGTCGAAGTTAGCATCCGACAATAATTCCAACTATGATGTCGATCAGACCTCCTTCCTTAAGAAACAATGGACCCCATTGTTTGCTCGTGAAGGTGAGGAAACTTGTCAGTTACTTGAGTAGCAGAGTGCCACTTTCCTTGAGATGGTATTTGGCCAATTTTTGCAACCTGAAACAAGGGAGTTGTGTTCGTCCTTGTAAGGCGTACTCATCATCCCACAATGGTTTCTCAAGGAAGAGGCTCCTCAACATCTGGATGGATGTCTTTGGGTGTTGTTGTAGAGAAATCGTTCTGTTCCAACAAAGGTGCATGGTATGGTCGAAGTAGATCCACATTGAAAACTGGATGCAGACCCAGGAAAGCAGGAATGTCGAGCTGGAAAGCATTTTCGCCAATCTGTCAAAGAATACTGTACGGACCATATCGCAAAGGTTTGAGCTTCTTGAAAGGCCCAGTGAAGCGCTCATTCTTAAGATGTAGCCAGACATTATCCCCAATTTGGAATGTATGAGGAATACGATGCTTGTTGTGTCGGGCCTTAGCTTTCTCGTTTGCTCGGTGCAACATATCCTGTTCTTGTCGTTGAATGTCACAAATATGTTCTCGAAACTTGACTGCTTTATCAACTTCTCGTTCGTTGCAATCTGTGTCAGAGTTCGGCTGTGTCGAGGAGCTGATTAAGTCGATAGGCACTGAGGGTTGAAATACATAATAGAATTCAAAGGGACTCTTTCTTGTAGAGCTGTGTTGAGAAGGATTGTAGATGTGTTGAATGTATGGAAGACTTTCATCCCATGTGTGTCGATGCTGGTGATTATACATGCAAAGTAGTTGTACTACCAAGCAATTCACAACTTCCGTTTGTCCGTCAGTCTGAGGATGGAAAGCTGTCGACAGTGAGAGTCGTGTGTCCAGCTATTTCCATAGGGTTTTCCAAAATATGTTGATGAATCTGGGATCTCGATCGGAAATGGTGGTTGTGGGTAAACCAAAGTGTTTCCAAACATGTGTAAAGAAGAGCTGAGAAGTCTGTTGCGCTGTCGTGGTCTTCTTACATGGTATGAGAATGACCATCTTGGAAAATCGGTCGGCTACTACTAATATCACATCATGCTAATGTCTGGTAGTAGGATAACCCGTTAAGAAGTCAATAGAGATAGATTCCCATGGTCGACTAGGAACTGGTAGAGGTGTATACAATCCCTTTCGTCGATTAGGTGGCTTAGCAATGGCACAAACCATGCATGATCGAATGTACTTGTTGACATCATATTTAAGTGTAGGCCAGAAGAAATACTTCTATAGAATAGCAAGGGTATTTGCTACTCCAAAGTGTTCTACAGTCTTGTTGTAGTGCGCGTCCCAAATAAGTTGTTGTCGTTGCTCACATGTCGGTACACAAAGCTGTCCAAGCTTGTATAGCAAGGTGTCTTTCAGGAAGTAGTCGAAATCTGAGGTCGACGAATTGTTAGTCTATAACTGTCGGTAGCCTGCTGAGAAGTCGTTGTCATCCTTGTACAACTGTTGCCAAGTGTTCATGTCGTAACCCTACATACTCATCATTGTTAATAAGAGAGTAATGGGTGGTCGAATGAGGCAATCTGCGGTCGCATTAACTTTTCCTTTTCGATACTTAATCACCAATTGGAATTGTTGTAGGTAATTGATCCACTTGAGCTGTCGGTTTGTATGCAACTTTGATTGTGTCGGAGCGAACTGTAGAGGCTTGTGATCAGTAAGAATGATCGTTTCCTTGCCAAGGATGTAATGCCTCCATTGCTTGAGAGCTTGCACAATGGCATACAGTTCTTTTTCATAAGTTGAGTATCTTATAACTATGTTGTTAAAAGTATTGGAATGAAAAGCGACTGGGTGACCAGACTGAGTGATTACTGTGCCCAAGGCATAGTCTGATGCGTCCGTCTCAATCTCAAAGCGTTGATGCAAATCAGGTAACACAAGTATTGGTTTAGTGCAGAGCCTGTGTTTGAGTTGTTCAAAAGTTGCTTGATGTGTTTCTGTCCATTGAAAGACAGTTTTCCCATTTCCCTTCATCGACTGATTCAAGGGCCAAGCTATGTGACTGAAGCTGAGTATGAACCGTCGATAGAAATTCGCCAAACCAAGAAAACTTCTTAGTTCTTAAATGCTTCTAGGAATGGGCCAATCTTTGAGGATCTGTACTTTGTATGGATCGACGTGAATTCCTGCAGAGTCAATTACATACCCCAAATATTTGATGCTGGTCATCGCAAAAGAGCATTTGTCCATGTTCAAATAGAGCCGATGTTGATGGAGAGTGTCAAGGACTTGTCAAAGATGTCCAACATGTTCTTCCCATGATCAAATGAAAATTAATATGTCTTTGAGATAGACAATAACCCATTTTCCGATGAAAGGTTAGAGAAGGTTATCCATATGTCGCATGAAGGTTGCAGGTGCGTTGGTTAAGCCGAAAGGCATGACTAACCATTCAAACAATCCTTCCTTTGTCTTGAAAGCAGTTTTCCACACATGTGAGGGCTCGATTGGAATTTGATGGTATCCTGACTTGAGGTCGAGCTTAGTAAAGAATTTAGCACCTTTCAGACAGTCGATAAGCTCATCTATCCACGGCAAAGGGTACCGATTCTTCACCAATATTTTGTTGAGATATCTGTAGTTGATGCACATGCGCCAAGTCCTATCTTTCTTCGGAACTAGGATGACTGGACTTCCACAAGGAGAGGATTTGGGTCGGATATGACCTTTGTTGATTAATTCTTGGATTTGTCTACGAATTTATTCATTTTCAAGAATGGATCTTCTGTAAACAGATGCATTAGGCAAAGAATAACCAGGAACAAGCTCAATGGAGAGTTTTGCCTGACAATGTTGAGGTACTACATTTGGAGCTTGAAAGAGGTTCTGGTACTCATCGAGAATATGATTGAATTGCTGCTTCTGTCGAGAACTGCATTGGTCGGTGAATCGACTTGTTGTTGCAGTCTTCTTAGAATGTTGTGGCTTGATCATGATTAATGCAAAATTTTGAGCATGATTGATGAGATTCTTTTTCTGGTTGGGAGATATCAGTGCAACCGTCAGTGTAGGTTGACACTCTGGTATGTTGAACCATCGATTTTGGATTCTGACAATCACCTTTTAAGGTTGTGACTGATAACTTATATGTCTATCCCAGAGGTAAGGTTTCCCAAATAGGGCACTGGCTACGGAGAGTGGTGCCATGTTGAAGAGTAATTCATCTTCAAAAGGATTTATGAAGTAGGCAAACTTGGATTATCGAGGGATCCGTAGTTTTTGTCCATCCTTCATCCAACCGATGTTGTAAGGCTGAGGATGAAGAGTGGTAACAAGGCCTAGTTTCTTCACCATTTCTTCAGAAACGAAGTTCTTTTGGCTCCTGTTGTCCACGATCAGATCCAATGGGTTTCTCTAGACCCATATCCATGTATGGAACAGGCGCTCTCATTCCTCCTCATCGACAACAGTCAAGTCTACTCGAGTGGTCGAGGTCAAAAGGGTCATTGCATCCAGATCCGATTCTTCCACTGTCTTGTCAAATGTGTCGTACGTCGACACTTTCATCATAAATGTATTCCGAGCTTTGCATTCATACGTATCATTCCAATATGAGTTGTGGTAATCGCACCATTTTCTGGTCAGCAGTTGTTTTCTACGTTCCTTCTTGTGAAAAGGATTCTTACCGTTGTTAGGCTTTGGCGGTGTCGGTTGAGAATATTTCGTCTTGTTGAGGTCGAGTGGTGCCTTCTTGTCGGGTGGTCTTCTTGATGTCGGCTTTATCGCGAAACATGCTTTTCCTTTCTGCTTGGTTTCCAACTTGCTGGCATAGTGAAAAGCATCCGCAAGCATATTAAAAATTAGAAATTGCATCTCCTACTGAATGTACTGGGACAATCCGCTAGTATATTTCAGAGCAAGCAATTTCTCTTCTTCTTGGACACCAATTCTTTCCCTAAGTCGGTAGAAATCATCTATGTAACTCTGTACTGATTGGTATTTCCATTGCCTTAGCTGCTGCCACTTCTTATACTACTGCTCGAGGTATTTCGGCGGGTAAAATTCCTTTCGGATGTGTTCGACAAATTTATCCCATGTTTTGATGGGGTCTCTACTTTTATCCATCTTTGTCGAGAGGTTCTCCCACCAGCAGTACACAGAGGTAGACATCTTTAAGGATGCAATGTTGATCTATTCAGCTTCCGAGAATTTATTTACATCGTAATAGGATTCCAATTGTAATACCCAATTGTCAACGGATTCCGAGTTAATCTTACCTTCAAGATTCGGTATGTCCAGATTCATTTGCAATTTGAAGGGGATGATTTTATCGGAGTGAGTTCTCATCGAGGATCCTCCAGATGTCAAAGTGAATCGCAAGAGAATCTCGTTGAACTGGGTGAACGTTTTAGTCCGTTGTCGAGCCAGAGCTTACTCAATAAGTTGTGCTGTCTCATCGGCTGCATGTCTATCGTCTATTTCTTCTGTCATTTCTGGAGATCATGTCTGCCTGGATTGCTGAGATTGCGAGCGAGTTTGAACCGACATAAGTCAGGTAACTTCAAGAGAAGTGTATACGTAGAAATTAAGCACGAATAAAACTGAGTGCGCTCTGATACCAATGATCGATGTTGTGTTAGCCAGGAAGCACAAGGGGGACAATAGTTCGACTGAATGAGTCACCTCTGTTATGGCGGAAGCTTTATAAAAAAAATGAGAAAAAGCAGGAATACGTAATACAAATAAACACTGATACGCACAGACAATATGCAGTAATGCAAACTGTTCTTCTATTACTTGCAAACAGATAAAAAACTGATTGATTCTGATTCTGATTAGAAATGTATGTTACAATAGTTTACATGCTTATAAATAATTTTGAGACGCTTAGGTGTTTTCCCGTTACATTCAATTACAAAGAGGAAGTTAGAACAGTTCAACTGTTCAACTGTTACAGTCAACTGGAAGATAGAAAGACACTTTGTCGAAGTTCGATAGTCGCTGGTCGCATGTCGACATTGTTTGTCAATGTCGCGAACTGTAAGATTGTATAAAATGTCGAAGGTGTGGAACATGTTGCAGTATGTCGAATTCGAGACTCATCGGAGTTGTGTCAAAATCGAAAACCTATCGAAATGCTAAAGCTGTCGAAGTCATGTCGCGTCGAAACTTGTCGAAGTTGTATCAACAACGATGACTGGTCGAAGATGTGTCTTAGTTAGCATCTGACAATAATGCCAACTACGATGTGGATCAATGATAATGATGTAATCCCAAACAATTTCTTCAAGGACTCATGGTTATTCCTAATGTTCCATACTACTACACAAGCCATGTAGATTAAAAGTTTAGCTTATGTGTGGTATGTAGGCACAATTTTGAGGTTTGGACCATTGTCTGGGGACATAAATCATACACTTAGACCCCAACACTTTCTTATAAGGCTCATGGGCCATGATTGCACTAATGATGATGATGATATTGACAATAACACTGATGATGATGAGGATGGATATAATAATCATGATGATGACGATGACAATGATGATTATCATCATCATCATCATCATCATCATTTTCATCATCATCATTGTCGTCATCATCATCATCATCATTATTATTTAGATAATCATCATCACTATCATTGTTATCGTCATCTAGGTCATCATCATCAACGACTCCCGCTTAACCAAATTTTTGGTAAACATTTTGACCAAATCCTGACTCATTAGTCCTTCAACCCTATCCATCCCAACATCAAGTCCAAGTGCCAAGTTAACCTTATCCTTCTTGAATTGTGCTAGGAAAAACATCTGACATAGTGCCAGGTATAGAGCCAAGCATAGTGCCTGGAATTGCACCAGGAAGTTCGAAAAGAATTGCGCCAGAAAAAAGTGCCAGGAAAATTCCAATGTTGCGCCGGGGATAATGGTAGGCATATTGATAGAAGTAGTACCTAAATGGTCATTTTGGCATCTAAGAGACCCTAATTAATCGTAAATAACCCTAATGGAATATTATGGTTGCTAATGACATTATAGTGTGCCTAACGACATGTTGATCTGGACACAATTATGGTATTCAATCACAAATTGAAGGACCCATATATTGTACAAAAATATCCTCTTTTGATATGACATCATTAGAATGGTCAACTAGAATATTGTGGAACTCTTCCACCATCCCCCCTGACAAGTCCCCGACCACAAATTCTTAGGATCCTGCATAACAAACCCTATGTTTTTCCTCCAACAACACCCTATATCTGCATTCTGGGTCTAACCCAATACAATCTCAGCTCTTCATATATTTTTCCATATTTCTTTCATTTTTTTTGTTCTCACATGGTTTACTAAATAAAAATGACTCTGGTTTTTGAAGTTCTATAATCTTTTTGATGAATTTTTTTTTATATACTAGCAAAACCCTTGATATAATAGATCAATGCAATCATAAATCACCCTTTGTGAGGATTCATTTCTATCTAAAGAGCCTATCCTATATAATATCTCACATTAATTATGAGATTTAATATACAACAATACATAAATTTTGAAATACCATGATTGTCATTTTAACTAAGGTGTCCATAAAATTAATAACCTCCCATTAACCTAAAGATTGGTATATCATGAAATATTTTCTACAATTTTCACTATGAATAAAATATTTCATATTTAATACTTAAAATAGTTTTTAAAACTTTACAATTTTTACTTCAAATAAAATATTTCATATTTAATCACTTAAAATAGTTTTTAAAACTATAAAATATCCTCTTTCTTTGGATTCATCTCAAATTTTTAATGGGAAAGTTAAGACATCAATTTGTTCATCAATATTTTGTTGCATTTTCCTTTATTTATTGAAATAAATATTTTCTTTATTAATGACCTGCGCTTGATATAGATGATGTAGTGAATAAGCACAAGGACAATGTGTATATATGTATGATTATTTCACCTCACCATCTCATGGTTTTTATGGATCTTGTAAAATTTTCTTTTAAGCATGCATTATGGCCAAAGAGGGGACTTTAACATCCTCTTCTCATTCAGAACAAGAAGTCACGACAACATAAGATACAAATACAAAGACAAGGGAACTTGATGCAGGAGCATCGGGGCCTAGGCATATCAGTCGAAGTTGATTGACATAAGGGGGCCGACCAGCGGGAGTGCCGATGACCACTGGTGTGGGAAGCAAGTTGACTTGTCAAAGTCAACAAGTCGAGCAGGAGTAGTCGGTATGCGACCAACCAGAGTAGTGCACAATGGATGTTGTGATGGTTCTAGAGTCAACAGGTTACAAATGATAGACGACAAGCGAAAGCGAGACATCGGGTAGTCGACAATCGGTCGAACTACGACCTAACAGGTTTGGCGGAGCCAAGAGTGAAGGAAGGGGAGGATTGGCGAACTGCAGAAGTCAAGAGATTGAGCCGATAAAAAGTTCAAGATGTGACCAACTACTGTAGCAGGGTCGAAAGAGAAAAAAGTGAAGAGGAATGTACCTGATAGGCATTTGAGGTTGCTGAGGAATTTATTACAGTTATTGTAGGTAGGTGAAGGACATGATAGATGTCGTCACTGATAGAGGCTATGCAGCATGGTAGGGAGATGACAGTTGCAGGTCTGCAGGATCTGGAAGGATCGACAGACAGGAGGATGCGTGTCTCAGGAACAACAGCCGCAGGGTAGAAGATCGAGGAGACTAATCAGTTCGGTGATCTTTGATCTTTGGTGAGCAGCATCATAGAGCAGAGGAAAAAGGGCGTGAAGTCACATAGCCTGAGAATAGGAAGAGTTGAGATCGAGCCATAGCTTAGAGTTCTGCAGCGAACCAGGAGAGGGTGAGGTCAACACACTGAGAGAGCACACCATAGTTACATCGGAATTGTAACGGCTGAGGCCGAATGTAGTTAGTTATTTACTTTCATTTATTTTGCATTGTAACCAAGAGAAGTAATATAAGCCACTTCTAGCATCCTGTTTTACACCTTGTTCATGTAAGCATTGTGGTATGTGTCATGTGCATTGTTAAGCAAAAAACTTATTCACTGAGGTGCCTTTCGTCAGTTGGTATTAGAGCTCGGAAGTGAGCTCGGTTGAGAAAGACGACTATACCAACCTGACTTGCGTCAGTTGGTATCAGTGCGGGAAAATCCTGAGAGTTTGAGGGACGTTCGTGATATTAAGCCTACAAGTGTCCTAAACAATTCTAGCTAAGGTTGGGTAGAATTGTGCACGACTTGTTTAATCCTAGTTGCGATTGGATGCATGGGAGTTTCAGGTGAGGTTGAAAATGGCTCACATAGGTGTTAATTTCTAAGGACGAAGAGCGCGTGGTGCAACAGCCGTCACGGTGGATCATGAGATGTTTGATGAATGTGTCAGAACGATGCAAACTTTGACAAATGAAGTCACAACGATCAAGGAAAGCCAGAGGCGTGGTTGTGTTCCTAAGGCATTAGACTACAATGACGAGGAAGTCAAAGAGGTGGAATCCTAGGAAGAAACCACGGAAGAACCAGAATAAAATATGATCAAACTTTTGACGGATATGACAGGTCGGGTGAAGATATATGTGTGTACATACTCGGGAATCCTGGACCCAGAAGATTTGATCGACTGGTTTAGAGAAATGGAGAAATACTTCGACATAGAGTAGATCGAGGACCCTAAATGGGTTAAGACGCCATGTCTGAGGTTGAAAGGTCATGCCTCATTGTGGTGGGACAACCTACAGGCTGACAGAGTCAAGAAAGGCAAGGAGAAAATCAAGTCTTGGGACAGAATGGTCACCAAGTTGAAGGGAAAGTTCTTTCCAAATGACTATGTGATTTCCTTTTTCAGAAAGTTGTAGAACTTTCGACAGAAAAATATGACTGTGAAGGAGTACATGGAGGATTTCTACCGATTGTCGATTCGGTCAGGACAAACTGACAAGGGGGAAGAAGCTGTCGCTAGATATGTGAATGGATTAAAATATGCTATTGAGGATGAACTAAGCATGTCAAGATTCAGAGCAGTCAGTGAAGCCTACTAGTTAGCTCTGAAGACAGAAGAGAAACTATTGAGGAAATCCGTAGCAACCAGGGGAAAGATGGCTGGTCAGGGTGCAAAAACTACCTCCACGGAAGGCCAAAGTAGCGGGTATAGAAAAGAAAGTGTCGAAGATAGCCAACATGCGGAAGGGACATCGACAAGGGAGAAAGCACAAGAGAACCAACAGGATGGTCGTGAGAACCACGATTGAGGTGCGTATAGTCAAAGTGGTCCATCCGACAAAAAAGGAGCTAACAGACCAACCATAATCTATTAAAAGTGTCGAGGAGCATGACACAAGGCATATGAGTGCCCAGAGAACCTACATCCTGCAGAGGATTCAAAACCCAGACGTCGAAAGGATGAGTGAGTGAATAAGAGGGAAGAGTCGGCATCCGACAACAGTGGAGGTGAGAAGAGGAAGAACCGAAATCTGACGGTTCATAGAGCCTTGATCCAAGAAGATCAATGCGACTTGATGGAGCCATGACAATGGAAGGAAATCTTTCGAACGGAGGTGCGGATTGGTGAATGGAGTTGCAAAACCATAGTTGATGGTGGGAGCACAGAGACTCTTGTGTCGGAAGAAGTCATTGACAAGATCAGGTTGAAGTGTCGAGAACACCCACACCCCTACAAGATCTCATGGTTGCAGAGGGGACACCATGTCAAGGTGACAAGACAGTGCCTGATCAACTTCCGAGTTGAAGGATTTGAAGATAGCGTATTGTGCGATATAGTCCCAATGGATGCATGCCATCTGTTGTTAGGGAGACCATGGAAATATGATCAAAAAATTATCTATGATGGTCGAGCCAACAAATTCATGGTGTGGAAAGATGGCATGAAAAGGACTCTAAAGCCGAGATTGGAGGAGCAAGCAGACAACAAGCACGGCGAGAGAAACCTTTGGGAACAGCGAGTGTTGATGAGCACCGTGAAAGAATTCCTCGCGGAAGAGGAGAGATAGTCGGGATGTTTTGAGATCATTCCAAAAGGAACATGTGTCAAGAGAATGACCAGGGAGGAGGATATTCCGGTCGAAATCGAGGAGTTGCTCGAAGAATTTTGTGACATAATGGCTGATGAGAAACTGACGGCATTGTCGTCGACAAGGAGCATATCCCATCAGATCGACTTAATCCTAGGATCTAGTCTACCAAACAAAGCACCGTATAGGATGAGTCTGACAAAGGGACAGGAACTCATCCGACAGGTCCAAGAGTTGTTGGATAGAGGGTTATCAGAGAGAGTCTGAGCCCGTGCGCAGTACCAACAGTATTGATGCCGAAGAAGGGTGGAGAATGTGTACAGACTCTAGAGGCATCAATAGGATCACGATCGAGTATTGGTTTCCATTGCCGAGAATGGACAACTTGATGGATTTCCTGAGTGGGGCGACATATTTCATGAAGATAAACCTGAAGAGTGATTATCACCATATTCGGGTTAGAGAAGGAGATGAATGGAAGACAACATTCAAAACAAAGGAAGGGTTTTATGAGTGGTTAGTCATGCCATTTGGGTTGACTAATGCACTCAGGACATTCATGAGATTGATGAATGAGGTGTTGAAACCATTCTTGGGAAAGTTTGTCGTAGTCTATTTAGACGACATTCTAATTTTTAGTCGAACCAAGGCAGAACACTTGGAGCACATTCGACAAGTATTGCAGAGATTGTAGGAGGAGAAGTTGATGGTGAACCTGCAAAAATGCTTCTTCATGAAGAAGGAGTTGGTGTACTTGGGGTTTGTAATCTCAAGTAAAGGGTTGATAATCGACCCAGAGAAGGTGAAGGAAATAGTGGATTGGCCGGAACCGACAAGTACGACTGGAGTAAGGAGTTTCCATGGACTTGCTAGTTTCTATAGGAAGTTCATTCGAGGATTCAGTCGGATTTGTGCACCATTGACAGAATGCATGAGAAAGGGCGAGTTCAAGTGGATGGACGTGGTCCAGAGATCTTTCAATGAGTTGAAGGAAAAGGTCACTGAGAGCCCAATATTGGCGCTCCTAGAGTTTGACAAATTTTTCCAGGTTGATTGTGATGTGAGTGGAATGGCAATTGGAGTAGTGTTGAGCCGGGAAGGCCAACCAATTGCATTCTTTAGTGAAAATCTGAATGGAGCAAAGTGGAAGTATTCGATCTATGACCAGGAATTTTATGCTATTGTCCAAGCATTGAATAAGTGGAGGCATTATCTGTTTCCCAAGGAGTTTGTGTTATACACAGATCACCAAGCACTCAGGTATTTGAACATTCAGTCGAAATTGGATTAGAGACACATGAAGTGGGTGGAGCTACTTCAGAGATATACATTCGTGTTGCGACATAGGTCGGGCAAGTCGAATAAAGTTGATGATGCATTGAGTAGGAGAGTTGCGCTATTGAACACGACGACAGTTCATGCAACAGGGATAGAGTCGATAAAGATGGAGTATGAGACCGGCAAGGATTTTATGAAAGCATGGAAGGCTTGTCGTGAACCTTGGAGTGTCTACAGGACTCCATACTTGAGTTATTTCATTTAGGAAGGCTATCTATTCAGGGGAATTCAGTTGTGTATTCCCATAGGATCAGTAAGAGAGAAAATAATCCAAGAATTGCATAATGGTGGGTTAGCAGGACATTTTGGCATAACAAGACTAAATCACTGGTCAAAGAAAAGTATTTTTGGCCAGGGATGATGACCGATGTCAGAAAGTGGGTTCGACAATGTCGAGTTTGCCAGTTGGAAAAAGGGAGAAGTCAAAACATGGGGTTGTATACACCATTACCAGTACCAGACACCCCTTGGGAGCATCTTAGCATGGATTTTTTGTTAGGATTGCTGAAGACACAACAAGGAAGCGACTCAATATTTGTTGTAGTGGACAGGTTTTCGAAGATGGCACACTTGATTTCGTGTAAGAAGACAAGTGACGCCAGAGGGATTGTTGTACTATTCTTCAAGGAGATAGTCAGATTACATGAGTTTCCCAAGAGTATCACGTCGGATCAGGATACCAAGTTTATGGGACATTTCTGGAGAAACCTATTGAAGAATTTGGACACGAAGTTGCATTTTAGCTCAGGGCATCATCCGTAGATAGACAAACAGACCGAGGTGGTAAACAGAAGTTTGGGAAACCTTCTGAGGTGTCTAGCGGCCGACAGACCCAAACAGTGGAAAAATGTGTTGGCACAGGTCGAGTTTGCATATAACAGTTCTGTGAATTGGTTGACGGGGTTGAGTCCATTCTAGATTGTTCAAGGGAGAAGCCTACACGGAGTGGTGGATTTGGTCGATTTGCCAAGAGAAATCAGAAAAAGTGTGGATGCAAAATCATTCGTATAGCATATGCATTAAGTTCATGAAAATGTGCGAAAGTGCATAGAAAAGAGTAATGTGGCATACAATTTGAGGGCCGACAGGAAGAAGAGGCTACAGTCGTTCAGAGAAGGGGACTTAGTCTATGAATATTTGCGGAAGGAGAGATTTCCGACAGGTACATACAACAAGCTGAAGCTGAAGAACATTGGACCGTGTAGGATTCTGAAGAAGATTTTGGACAGCGCTTTTGTGTTGGAATTGTCGGATGACTTGAAAATTTCAGCAACGTTCAATGTCTCAGATCTGTACAAACTTGAAGAAGGGTCGAGCCACGGAAGCGAAGAAGTGATTAGCATTGACTGGACGGACCAGATTCCAGATCGACACAAAGAAGAGATCACGGAAGTAATCGAAGAACACGAGGTTGGTAGAACACGTAGCTCACGAAATAAGGAATACTTAGTGCGGTGGAAAGATGATGAGTTGCAGGAGGCGACATGGATTTCCGAAGAGGAGTTCAAGAGACTGACCAAGCAGTCAGATTGTTTTTCACCTGGGGATTCTGATGCAGGAGCATCGGGGCCTAGGCATATCAATCGAAGTTGATCGACATAAGGGGGCCAACCAGTGGGAGTGCTGATGACCACTGGTACGAGAAGTAGGTTGACTTGTCGAAGTTAACAAGTTGAGCAAGAAAACAATAACTTGTCAATTACATTAGATATTATAAGTATATTTCTGAATATAGTATATTATAATCCAATAATGTCTATATTTATAAAGAAAAACATGAATATTAAAGTAATATATACTTCCAATGTACCATCTTACGTCGTATTTAGGATCTATCACTCAATTGTGGACCATCTTGTTATAATTAGGGTCATTGCAGAGGACCAAAAATAGTTAGTGAGCTTATTTAAGAAGCATCACAAATTTTTCATAACAAAAAAAAACATCACAAACACAATAATCACATCCTTCTAAGTGTTAGTCTTTTGTTGTGTTTTTATGGTTTTGGGTCTCGAACTCGCTAGAGATGACATCCCATCTATTTCTGAGATATTTCAATGACCCTATCTCCATACTCACTTCAAAATCTACCAATGATTTTGTCCTTCATTTCTCGAGGAATTTTAGCAAACATTGTGCATATCCATCCTACTTATTCTTGGATCAATTAATTGCTTTAACACATTAAAAATGTTACCCAACCACATCATGCAATATGTATCCACCTCTATAATGTTTTAATTCTATCCCCAAAGTCCCCATTGAAAATTAATAATATATTGAATAATCAATATCAATATGAACAGTGACATGTCTAAGTTTTAAAGTAAATACATCCAAAATAACATAAAGATAATTGGAAAATAATTACAATAATAAATAAATGTACCTTCAAAATCCAAAACATCCAATGTGAATTTTTGTTTCTCTTTTTTTCATGAATGATAATCTCACAAAAATATGAAATCATTTTTCCTATCTTACAAATTGTCATCATTAAGACATTTATAGTTATCTTATATTAATTGATATAAATGTACATATAAATTGAAATCTAATGAAGTTTGTAAGTTTTAAGATAACATGTTTAATGAAATTAGTTTGAGGATGTGTCACCCATATAACTTTTATGATTGAGAATATATATAAATTAATATCTAATTAAGTTTGTAAGTTTGAAGATAACCTGTTTAATGAACTTAGTTTGAAAATGTGTCACCCATATAACTTAGTCAAGGCTTGAACATAATGTAACTAGTATTAAATTGTTAAATTATACTAAGCTCATGGAAGAATGAGAAACTCAAAAAGCAATTCATCTTGCAAATTTATTTGTCAAATGTATAAGAAGTACATAGGATTTTTTTAATTAAATGTTATAATATGGTTTGTTTTTACTTTTTATTCATTTGACATTTGTTTACAAATCAATTTTAATTTTGCAAGCATTGTGATTTTGTTGACCCTATGCACCTTTGTTGCACTCAAGGCTTTTATGAGTGCACAACAATCAAGGTTGTTGCTTGTGATGTCATTCTTGTTCAAGAACCTTGTAGTTATTTTAACATCTAAATCTCCATGTTTTTACAAGATTAAGATAATAACAACTTTTGCTAGATTTGTACGAAGAAATATCTCCAGGTGGTCATTATCTAAATGCATGGGGATATTCATGATATCATACAATATTGGAATTCAAGAATACCCCCTCCATATGTCAATTGCGATCTTTAGTACAATCACTTATAAGAGATTGACAAATACCCAAATTGATGCACGAGAGAAAAGAGAAAAGTTAAAATGAGACAAATGGAAATGATAGCAAGTTCTTGAAAAAAATATTGGAAAGGCAAAATAGAAAGTTAACATGACCTAAGCCTCATTACTAAACAATATTAAATTCTAACCCTTATAAAAATATAGACAAAAAAATATACATTACTAACCTTCCAAGTTCAAAATCAGAGCTATGTAGAATATCCAAGCTCAAACAATCACCCCGCAAGTCCAAAATCTGTGCTCAATGTGTTGCAAGAATAGAAAATGTGTAAATAATGGTTAGATTATGTATTATATATAGCTTCTCATTCATCTATATTGCAACGAAAAGTGAAAACTAAAAATTTCATCCCTATATCGACGAAAGTTCGTGGAACATTACAAATCGTGGATATTGCCACGGTTTTTCCGCCCTGAAAAACAAAAAATATAAAAATTCATTTTTTTAACCCACGAATGTTGAAAATGTGGAAATATTTCATGGAACAATCTGCCCGTATGTAATAGTGATTGTAGTTCAGAGGTTTAGAGGGAGACTAATATTTTGGGTTAGGGTTTTACGCGGAGAGAGACATTGGGGGTTTTTAGGGATAGAGAGAGAGAGAGAGAGAGAAAGAGAGATCATAAGGGGAGTATGGATGGTTATTGTTGTGGGGAAGAGAGAAATAGAGTCGGTGGGAGTGGTAATAGGGTTAGCAGTGGGAGTTAGGAGAGAGAGAGAGAGAGAGAGAGAGAGAGAGAGAGAGAGAGAGAGAGAGAGGGATTCAGTGTTAGGAATTGAGAGAGAGAGCGAGATTGGAAGCTAGGGGCTTCGAGAGCGAGGAAGATTGGTGGTTAGGGACCTTTAGAGAAAACGAGAGAGATTGGTGGTTAGGGTTTTAGTGAGCGAGAGATTCAAGGCAAGGGGTTTAACGAGACATAGAGAGATAGACATATAAATATAGAGATATTGGTGGTTCAAGGTTTAGAGAGAGAGATAGATAGATTGGAGGTTAGGGATTTAGAAAGAGAGATCAAAATAGAGATATTGGGGGTTAGGGGATAAGATAGAAATAGAGGGATTGAGTTTTAAAGTTTTAGAGAGAGATATAAAAAGAGAGAGATTGGTTGTTAAGAATTTAGAGAGAGAAGAGAGATTCATGGTTAGGGATTTAGAGAGAGAGACAGATATTGGAGGTTAGGGGTTTAGAGAGAGAGAGAGAGAGAGAGATTGGGTTTAAGGGGTTTATATAGAAAGGGAGAGAGAAAGAGAAATATCATGGGTTAGGTGTTTAGAGAGAGAGAGAGAGAGAAATATATTGATATTTTAAGCATTGAGAGAGGGGGTGGGAGAGAGAGAGATTGGGAGTATGAGAGAGGTCGTGGAAGGGAGAGAGAGAGAGAGAGAGAATTTGGGGGTTAGGCATTTAGAGAAAGAAAGAGAGAGAGATTGGAAATTATGGTTTACGACACATAGAGAGAGATATTTGAGTTTAGTGGTTTTGAGAGAGAAAGACAGTGGAGTGGATTAGGGATTAGGGAAACAAAAAGGGTACATATAAAGATAGGAGGGTTAGGCATTATGATATAGGGGAATATGGGGGGTTGAGAGAGAGAGATAGGGGGAGTCAAATATCAAGAGGGAGGGGGTGTTAGATAAATGAGGAGACTAAGAGGGAGGGAGGGTTAGGGAAAGGAGGAGAGAGAGGGGGGTTATGTTTATGAGAGAGGGTGGGATGGTCAGGGAAAGGTGGGGTAGGAGAGAGAGAGAAGGAAGAGGGGATTAGGGAAAGGAGTAGAGATAGAGAGGGGGGGAATTGGGCAAAGAGGAAGAGACAGATAGAGAAAAATATATTAGTTGTTAAGGGTTTAGAGAGAAAGAGAGATATTAGGTGTTAGGGGTTTTGGGAGTGATAGAGAGAGAGAGAGAGAGAGAGATTGGGCGTTAGGTGTTTAGAGAGAGAGAGAGATATAAAAAGACAGTGATTGGGGGTTAGGGTTTTAGAGATATATCTTGGTGGTTAGTGGTTTATAGAGAGAGAGATTGGAGGCTAGGGGTTCAAAGAGAGATACATCAAGGGAGAAAGAGATTGGGGGTTAGGGGCTTACAAAGACAAAGCGACTGGGAATTGGGTGTTTAGAGAGGGATAGAGATATTGGAGGTTAGGTGTTTAGAGAGAGAGAGAGATATTGGAGCTTAGGGGTTTAGAGAGAGAGAGAGATTGGAGGTTTGGGGTTTAGAGAGAGAGAGTGGGGTTTAGGTATTTAGAGAGAGAGAGAGATTAGGGTTAGGGGTTGAGAGAGAGAGAGAGCTAAAGAGATCGATCAAGGGGTGGTGCTTAATAGTAAGACTTGAGTGGGTGGTTAAAGGTAGGTTAGAGTAGGTGTAGAGGTATACATATATATAGAGAGAGAAAGAGAGAGATACAAGTAGGTTTGGGGAGCTGATTAGTGGTGGTTTTAAAAGAGAGATATAGTCGGGGGGTGCAGGTAGGAGGGTGAAGAGTGTGGGTTTGAGAGAGAGAGAGAGAGAGAGCTTGGGCGTTAGGGGTTTAGAGAGAGATATATTAGGAGTTGAGAGAGAGAGAGAGAGATTTAGGTGTAGTAGGAGAATAATGATTGAGAGAGAGAGGGATGGGGAGATTGTTAGTGGTAGGGTAAATAGAGAGATAGAGTGGGAGTAGTGTCGGGAGGGTGAGGAATGGTGGTTTTGGGGGGAAGAGAGTAAGAGATATTAGGGGTTAGGGGTTTGGAGAGAGATAGATTGGTTGTTAATTATTTAGAGAGAGAAAGAGAGAGAGATTGGGTGTTAGATGTATAGAGAGAAAGATACATTAGGAGTTAGGGGCTTAGAGAGAGAGAGAGAGTTTTGGGGTTAGGGATTTAGAGAGAGAGAGAGAGAGAGAGAGATAAAGAATGGTAGTTAGTGCTTTTGAGAGAGAGATAGAGAGAGAGAGATTGGAGGTTAGTTTTTTAGAGAGAGAGAGAGGTTGGGGGTTAAGGGTTCAAGAGTTTAGAGAGAGATAGATAGATTGGTGGCTCATAGTTTAAACAGAGAGATTGGGGGTTAGGGGTTTAGAGAGAGAGAGAGAGTGGGGGTTTGGGGTTTAGAGAGAGAGATTGGAGGTTATGGATTTAGAGAGAGAGATATTGGGGGTTTGGGGTTTATAGAGAGAGAGTTTGGAGGTTAGGGGTTCAATGATAGAGAGAATGGGGGTTAGGGATTTAGAGAGAGAGATAAAGATAAAGATAGAGATAGAGAGCTTGGGGGTTAATAAGGGTTTAAAGATAGAAAGACAATGGGGGATGGAAGGAGGGTGAGGAGTGGGAGTTTGATAAAGAGAGGAAGAGAGAGTGAGTGAAATCGAAGGATTGTGGTTAGCGGTAGGAGTAGGATGTTAAGTGTAGGGTGGGAAGTAGGATGGAGAGGGATAAAGAGAGAGAGGGTTGGGGAGGTGGTTAATAGTGGAGGAGGGAGAGGGAGAGTTAGAGAATGGGGAGTGTAGGGGTAGGAATGTTAAGAGTGGGGATTTTGGGGAGGATAGAGAGAGAGAGTGGGAGAAAGGGAGAAAGGGAGAGAGATAAGGGGTTTAGAGAGAGAGAGATTAGGGGTTAATGATTTCTAGAGACAGAGTGAAGTTGGGAGGAGGGAGAGGTATAGAGATAGAGGGATGGGAAGATTTTTAGTGGTAGGGTAGATAGAGATATAGAATGGGGGTAGGTTTAGGAAGGTGAGGAGTGGTATTTTCGAGGTTGGGGGGTGCGATAGAAGGAAAAAGAATATAGTTTACATTTTAGATAGAGGGAGAGAGAGAGATCACAGGGGGTGGGGGCATCGATGGTTACTGATGTAGGTATATGGTTAGGAGTATTATCATGGTTAGGGATTAGAGAGAGAGAGAAGGGGGATTGTAGGCTTAGATAAGTAGAGAGAGGGATTTGGGGTTATAAATAGGGAGGGGAGGTTAGGGAAAGGATGAAAGAGAGGGGTGTTTTCGTTAGAGAGAGGGAAGGGATTTAGACAAAGGTTGGGTTGGAGAGAGAGACATGGGGGGTTAGGGAAAGGAGTAGAGAGAAAGGAAGGGGGTTAAGGAAATGGGGTGTTGGAGAGAGGGAGAGAGATTGGGATTTAGGTATCTAGAGAGAGAGCGAGAGATTATTAGGAGAGCATCGATGGTTAGGCATGGGAGTATATGGCTAGGGGGATTAGGGTTAGGGATTAGAGGGATAAAGAGAGAGAGGGGGGACGAAAGAGGAGAGACCGAGGCTTAGAGATAGTGAGAGGATGGGTTTAGGGTAGTAAAGAGGGTACATAGAGAGACGTCGGGTTAGGATTTATGGTATAGGTGAAGTTAGGGGTTGAGTGAGAAAGGGGGAGTGGGGTTATAAAGAGAGAGAGAAGGGGGTTGGGTTAGAGAGAAGGATGGGGTTAGGGAAAGGTGGGTTTGTAGAGAGAGAGGGGGTTAGGGAAATGAGGAGAGAGAGAGGAGAGAGAAAGGGGCTTAGGGAATGATGGGGTGAGAGAGAAAAATAGGAGGGGTAGGAGGAGGACAGATAGTGAAAAATGAAGAAGGTTTGTTAGGAAGAGAGGAACAAAGAGTTACAAATGTAAAGATTGGTGGTGAGGGGTTTTGAGAGAGAGAGATTATAGGTTAGGAGTTTAGAGCGAGAATTTGGGGTTAGGTATTTAGAGAAAGAGAGATTGGGAGTTAGGGATTTCGAGAGAAAGAGAGAGGGATATTAGAGGTTAGGGTTTTATAGAGAGAGAGAAAGAAAGAGATAGATTTTTTATTAGGATTTTATAGAGAGATTGCGAGAAAATGGAGGATAGGGTTTTAGAGAGAGTGAGAGAGAGAGATTGGTTGTTGGTTGTTTAGAGAAAGAGATTGAGCTTTATGGGTTAAGAGAGAGATATATAGATTAGGGGTTAGTGGTTTTTCGAGAGAGAGAGAAAGAGATCAGGGGTTAATAGGGGTTTAGAGAGAGAGAGAGATCATGGAGGGAGTATGGATGGTTAGTGGTGTGGGGGGGAGAGAGAGATAGAGTGGGGTTTTAGGAGAGAGAGAAATGGATGGATTGGGTGTTAGGGGTGTAGAAAGAGAGAGATAGAAAAAAGGGATTTTTAGTTAGGGAATAGAGAGAGAGAGAGAGATTTGGCATTAAGGGTTTAGAAAGAGAGATTGGGGGTTATGCTTTTTAGACTTAGAGGGAGAGAGATTGGAGGTTAGGGATTGAGAGAGAGATATCAAAGGTTAGGGGTTTGGAGCGAGCGAGAGAGATATACATAAAAAGAGAAAATGGTGGTTAGGAGTTTTGAGAGAGAGAGAGATAGAGATTGGATTTTAGGGGTTTATAGAGAGAGTGATATTGGGGGATATGGGTTTAGGAGTTTAGAGAGAGATAGATAGATTGGTGGTTCAAAGTTTATAGAGAGAGATATTGGGGGTTAGGGGCTTAGAGAGAAATTGGGGGTTTTGGGTTTAGAGAGAGGGAGATTGGAGGTTAGGGTTTCAATGATAGAGAGAATGGGGGTTAGGGATTTAGAGAGAGAGAGAGGTAAAGATAAAGATAGAGATATAGATATTAGGGGTTAATAGGGGTTTAAGGAGGGTGAATCAGGTATGGAAGGAGGGTGAGGAGTGGGTGTTTGGTAAAGCGAGAAAGAGAGAGAGAGAGAGTGAAATTGAAGGATTGTGGTTAGTGGTAGGAGTAGTATCGGGTTGTTAAGTATAGGGGGGAAGTAGGAAGAGAGGGATGGGGAGGTGGTTAATAATGGGGGAGGGAGAGAAAGACTGAGACAATGGGGAGTGTAGGGGTAGGAGTGTTAAGAGTGGGGATTTGGGGGAGGATAGAGAGAGAGAGGGAGAGAGGGAGATAGGGAAAGAGATCAGGGTTCTAGAGAGAGATATAGATTAGGGGTTAAGGGTTTCTAGAGAGAGAGTGAAGATGGGAGGAGGAGGAGGGAGAGGGATAGAGAGAGAGAGGGATGGTGAGATGGTTAGTGGTAGGGTAAATAGAGAGATAGAATGGGGGTAGGGTTAGGAGGGTGAGATAGAGGGAAATATATTATTTGTTCCATTTTAGATAAAGAGAGAGATATATTATGAGGGGGGGGAATCGATGGTTACCAATGTAGGTATATGGTTAGGAACTAGAGAGAGGGGGGGTGTAGGCTTAGAGAAATAGAGAGAGCATGGGGTTAGGGTTTAGGGTAATAAAGAGGGTACATAAAGAGATGGGGGATTAGGATTTATGGTTTAGAGGAAGATGGGGGATTAAGAGAGAGAGGGGCTTGGGGTTATAAATAGGGAGGGGAGGTTAGGGAAGGAATGAAAGAGAGGGGGGTTTGGGTTAGAGAGAGGGAAGGGAGTTACACAAAAGGGAGTTTGGTGAGAGAGAGCTGGGAGGTTAGGGAAAGGAGAAGAGAGAGAGGAAGGGTGTTAGAGAAAGGAGTATAGAGAGAGGAAGGGGGTTAGGGAAAGGAGATATTTGGGCTTAAGGCTTGAGAGAGAGAGAGAGAGATTGGGGGTTAAGTGTTGAGAGAGAGAGAGATTGTAGGTTAGGGGTTTAGAGAGAGAAAGATATTATGGGATAGGGGCTTAGATATATATATATATATTCATGGTTTAAGGGTCTATAGAGGGAGATTGGAATTTAGGGTTTTGGATAGAGATCTAGAGAGAGAGAGAGAGAGAATGGGGGGGTTTGTTGGAGGAGACAGATAGGGATAGAGAGTGGGATGCATGGGGAGATGGTTTGTAGCAGGAAAGATAAAGAGGCAGAGTGGAGGGTATGGTTAGGAGTGGCAGTTTGGGGGGCGGAAGAGATAGAGAGATTAGGGTTTATGGATTTAAAGAGAGAGAGATATCATTGGGAGAGAATCGATGGTTAGGTATGCGAGTATATGGCTAGGGGGAGTAGAGTTAGGGACTAGCGGGATATATATATATATATATATATATATATATAGAGAGAGAGAGAGAGAGAGAGAGAGAGAGAGGGGGGGAAGAGAAGGGATTGAGGCTTAGAGAAATAGTGAGAGGAGGGGGTTAGGATTTATGGTATAGAGGAAGTTGAGGGTTGAGTGAGAAAGGGGGAGTGGGGTTATAGAGAGGGAAGGGGGTTAGGGAAAAGAGGAGAGAGAGAAGGGGGTTGGGTAAGAGAGAGGGAGGGGGTTAGGGAAAGGTGGTGCTAGAGAAAGAGAGAGGGGGGTTAGGCAAAGGAGGATAGAGAGAGAGTAGAGATAAATGGGCTTAAGGAATGATGTGGTGAGAGAGAGAGATGGAGAGGAGGAGGACGGGTTGGAGGAGGAAAATTAGCAAAAAATAGAGAGGGGCCACTGGGAAGACATGAACATTGAGTTACAAACATAAATATTGGTGGTGAGGGGTTTAGAGAGAGAATTGGGCTCCAGTATTTAGAGAGAGAGAGAGAGGGAGATTAGAGGTTATGGTTTTATAGAGAGAGAGCGAGAAAGAGAGATATTGGTGATTATGATTCTATAGAGAGTGAGAGAAAATGGAGGATAGGGTTTGAGAGAGAGAGAGAGAGAGAGGTTGGTGGTTGGGGGTTTATAGAGAGAGATTGAGGGTTATGGGGTTAGAGAGAGATTGAGATTCGGGGTTAGGGGTTTTTTGTGAGAGAGAGAGAGAGAGAGATCATGGGGGGGGAATGGATGGTTAGTTGTGTGCGGGAGAGAGAGAGAGATAGAGTGGGGTTTGAGGATAGAGATAAATTGATAGATTGGGGGTTTGGGGTTTATAAAGATAAAGATAGAAAAAATGGGATTTGTAGTTAGGGTCTAAGAGAGAGAAATTTGGTGTCAAGTTTTTAGAGAGAGAGATTGGGGGTTATGGTTTTTAGAGAGAGGGAGAGGGAGAGAGATTCAAGGTTAGGGGTTTAGAGAGAGATATTGGAGTTTAGGGGTTTGGAGAGAGAGAGAGAGAAATTGGGGGTTAGGGGTTTAGCGTGCACATGTGCACACCTGTGCATTTAGGCAAGAGAGAGAGATAGAGAGAGAGAGAGAGAGAGAGAGAGAGACTGTGATTGGAGGTTAGGAGTTTATAAAGAGACAGATATTGGATTTTAGGGGTTTAGAGACAGACAGTGAGATATTTATGGTTAGGGTTTAGAGACGGAGAGAGAGAGATCGGTGGTTAATATGTGTGGAGAGAGTGAGACATCACGGAGGGAGTGTGGATGGTTAGTGTTGTTGGGGAGAGAGACAGATTTTGGAGAAGGGGTGGGATGGTGAAGTGTGGTGGTTCGGGAGAGAGAAAGAGAGCTATATAGAGAGAGTGAGTTTGGGGGTTAGGGGTTCAGAGAGAGCGGGAGATTAGAGGTTGGGGGTTTAGACAAAGAGAGAGGGAGATAGTTGAGGTTAGGGGTTTCAATATATATATATATAGAGAGAGAGATTTCAGGGGACTAGGGTTTAGTGTAATAAAGAGGGTACAAATAAAGATGAGGGGGTTAGGTTTTGTGGTATAGGGGAATATGGGGGTTGAGAGAGAGGGAGGGGGAGGGGAAAATGGAGGATAGGGTTTGAGAGAGAGAGAGAGGTTGGTGGTTGGGGGTTTATAGAGAGAGATTGAGGGTTATGGGGTTAGAGAGAGATTGAGGTTCGGGGTTAGGGGTTTTTTGTGAGAGAGAGAGAGAGAGAGAGAGAGAGAAAGAGAGAGATCATGGGGGGGGGAATGGATGGTTAGTTGTGTGTGGGAGAGAGAGAGAGAGAGAGAGAGAGAGAGTGGGGTTTGAGGATAGAGATAAATTGATAGATTGGGGGTTTGGGGTTTAGAAAGATAAAGATAGAAAAAATGGGATTTGTAGTTAGGGTCTTAGAGAGAGAAATTTGGCGTTAAGTTTTTAGAGAGAGAGATTGGGGGTTATGGTTTTTAGAGAGAGTGAGAGGGAGAGAGATTCAAGATTAGGGGTTTAGAGAGAGATATTGGATTTTAGGGGTTTGGAGAGAGAGAGATTAGAGATTAGAAGTTTAGACAGAGAGAGAGAGACATTGGGGGTTAGGGGTTTAGCGTGCACGTGTGCACACCTATGCATTTAGGCGAGAGAGAGAGAGAGAGAGAGAGAGAGAGAGAGAGAGAGAGATTGGAGGTTAGGAGTTTATAAAGAGATAGATATTGGATTTTAGGGGTTTAGAGACAGACAGTGAGATATCTATGGTTAGGGTTTAGAGACAGAGAGAGAGATATTGGTGGTTAATATGTGTGGAGAGAGTGAGACATCACGGGGGGAGTGTGGATGGTTAGTGTTGTTGGGGAGAGAGACAGATTTTGGAGAAGGGGTGGGATGGTGAAGTGTGGTGGTTTGGGGGTTAGGGGTTTAGAGAGAGAGTGGGAGATTAGAGGTTGGGGGTTTAGACAAAGAAAGAGGAAGATAGTTGAGGTTAGGGGTTTCAATATATATAGAGAGAGATAGAGAGATTTCAGGGGACTAGGCTTTAGTGTAATAAAGAGGGTACAAATAAAGATGAGGGGGTTAGGTTTTATGGTATAGGGGAATATGAGGGTTGAGAGAGAGGGAGGGGGAGTGGGTCTATATAGAGGGAGGGAGTTAGATAAAGGAGGATAAAAATAGGGAGGGGGGTTAGGGAAAAGAGGAGATAGAGGGGGGGTTGGGTATGAGGAAGGAAGGTGTGTTTAGGGAAATGTGGCATTAGAGAGAGAGGAAGAGAGAAGGGGGTAGGGAAAGGAGGAGAGAGAGAGGAAAGGGGGTGAGGGAAAGGTGAGACCGGAGATAGAGAGAGAGGTGGGGGGGAATTGGGTAGAGTGGAAGAGAGAGATAGAAAGAGATTCATTAGTGGCTAAGGGATTAGATATATATATATAGACAGAGGGATTGGGGGTTAAGGATATGGAGAGGGAGAGAGGTCAAGGATTGGGGGTTTAGAGAGAGAGAGAAATAGAGTGAGAGATTGGGGGTTAAGGGTTTAATGAGATACATATATATATATATTGGAGGAAAGATGTTGAGAGAGAGAGAGAGAGAAAGAGTTAGATTGGGGTTTATGGGGTTTAGATAGAAAGAGACATATTGGAGGTTAGCAGTTTAGAGAGATAGATAGAGAGAGAGAGAGAGATCGTAGGTTAGGGGTTTATAAAGAGAGATTGGGGGTTAGCGGCCTAGAGAGAGAGAAATAGAAAGAGAGATATTGGTGGTTAGTAGTTTATAGATAGAGAGGTTGGAGGTTTGGGATTCAAAGAGAGATAAACTAAGAGAGAGATAGATTGGGGATTGGGGTTTTAGAGAGACAAATAGATTTGGGGTTAGTGCTTTAGACAGAGAGAGTGAGAGATATTGGGGGTTAGGGGTTTAGATAGAGAGAGATTCAATGTTGGGGTTTAGAGAGAGAGAGATTGAAGGTTAGGGGTTTAGAGAGAAATATTGGAGGCTAGGGGTTTAGAGAGAGTGACAGAGAGAGATTGGGGGTTAGATATCTAGAGAGAAAGAGAGAGAGAGAGAGAGATTGTGTAAAGGGTTTAGAGATGGCAAGGGAGAGATAGCGATATTGGGGGTTAGGTGTTAACATATAGATAGAGAGAGAAATCGAGGGGTTTTGGCTAGTTGTAGGACTGGAGGTGGGTTGTTAAGGGAAGCGGGGTACGAGGGAGTAGGGGGAAGAGGTATCTATATAGATTGAGAGAGGGATGGGCAGGTGGATAGTGGTTGGGGAGAGAGAAATATAGTGGGGTGGTAGTGGTAGAGAGAGAGAGAGATTAGGGGTTAAGGGTTTATACACATATATATATTAGGGGTTAGGGGTTTAGAGAGAGAGAGGGCGGGACAGTGGCGGTTAGATGTTTAGAGAGAGAGAGAGAGGTAGAAAGACAGACATTAGTAGTTAGGTGTTTAGATAGAAAGAGACAGAATGGATTTTAGTGGTTTAGAGAGAGAGAGAGATTGGAAGTTAGGGATTTAGAGAGAGAGAAATTGCGGATAAAGAGTGTGTGTTTAGGGGGAGAGAGAGAGAGAGAGAGAGAGAGAGAGAGAGAGAGAGAGAGAGATTAGGGGTTGGGAATTCATATAAACAAATATATTAGGGGTTAGGGGTTTAGAGAGAGAGGGATATTGGGGGTGATTAGTGGGGATATGGATAGAGAGAGAGAGAGAGAGAGATCGGGAGATAGTTAGTGGTAGGGGAAAGAGAGGGAGGATGCAGAGTGGGTGTTTTGGGATAAGAAAGGGAGAGATATTAGGGGTTACACATTTAGAGAGAGAGAGGGACATTGGGGGTTAGGGATTTAAAGTCAGAGGGAGAGAGAGAGAGATTGGAGGTTAGGGGATTAGATGGAGAGAGAGGAATTGGGGTTTATAGGTTTAGCGAGAGAGGGGGGGCTAATGGAAGTTTAGCGAGAGAGAGATAATGGAGGTTAGGGGTTTAGAGAGAGAGAGATTGGAGGTTATGGGTTTAGAGAGAGTTAGAGAGAGATTTGAGGTTGGGGGTTTAGAAAGAGAGAGAGTTTGGGGGTTATGGGTCGAGAGAGAGAGAGAGAGAGATTTGGGGTTAGGGGTTTACAGAGAGAAAGACATTTTAGGTTAGGGGTTTAGAGAGAGAGAGAGATTTAAGGTTAGGGGCTTAGAGAGTGAGAGAGAGATTTGAGGTTAGGGGTTTAGAGAGAGTGAGAGAGAATGGTTTTAGCGGTTGATATAGAGAGAGAGATAGAGAGACATCGGTGGTTAGTGGTTTATATATATATAGAGAGAGAGATTGGGGTTTAGGGGTTTAGAGAGAAAAGGAGATTGGGGTTGAGGGTTTAGAGAGAGAGATAAAGAGGGAGAGAGTTTGGGGGATAGGGTCATCGTTAGTGGTGGGGGGAGAGAGAGAGATAGAGTGGGGGTTGTAAGGGTGGGAGGGTGAAGAGTGATCATGTGGCAGTGGGTAGATAGAGATAGAGAGAGAGAGAGAGAGATTATAATTTGGGCATTCAGAGTGACAAAGAGAGATAAATATCAATGGTTAGGGGTTTATAGTGAGATAGGGGGAGATTAAGCTGGTTAAGGGTGTATCTGGAGAGAGAGATTGGGGGTTAAGGGTTTAGCAAGAGAGAAAGAGTGAGAGAGAAAGAGATAGATACAGAGATAGATATAAAGAGACATAGATTGGGCGTTAATAGGGGTTTATAGAGAGAAAGGGAGAGAGAGAGAGATTATGGGGGGAGTATGGATGGTTAGTGGTGTGGGTAGGAGGGCGAGGGGTGTGGTTTTGAGAGAGAGAGAAAGATTGGGGTTTAGGGGTTTACAAAGACAGAGAAATATTGGAGGTTACAAGTTTAAAAAGAGATAATGGATGTTAGGATTTTAGAGAGAGAGAGAATGGAGTTTAGGGGTTTAAAGAGAGAAAGATTGTAGGTCAAAGGTTTAGAGGGAGACTGAGACTTGGGGTTAGGGTTTTAGATAGAGAGAGACATTGGGGGTTTTTAGGGGTATAGAGAGAGAGAGAGAAAGAGAGATCATTATGGGAGTATGGATGGTTATTGTTGTCGGGAAGAGAGAAATAGAGTTGGTGGGAGGGGTAATAGGTTGAGGAGTGGGAGTTAGAAGAGAGAGAGAGAGAGAGAGAGAGAGAGAGAGAGAGCGATTTGGTGTTAGGAATTTAGAGAGAGAGAGAGAGAGAGAGATATTGGAGGTTAGGGACTTCGAGAGCGAGGAAGATTGGTGGTTAGGGATCTTTAGAGAAAAAGAGAGAGATTGGTGGTTAGGGTTGTAGTGAGAGAGAGATTCAAGGAAAGGGGTTTACCGAGACATAGAGAGATAGACATATAAATATAGAGCTATTGGTGGTTCGGGGTTCAGAAAGAGAGAGACAGATTAGAGGTTACAGATTTAAAAAGAGAGATAAAAATAGAGATATTGGGGGTTAGGGGATAAGATAGAAATAGAGGGATTGGGTTTTAAATTTTTAGAGATAGAGATAGAAAGAGAGAGATTGGTTTTTAATAATTTAGAGAGAGAAGAGAGATTCATGGTTAGGGATTTAGAGAGAGAGACAGATATTGGAGGTTAGGGGTTTAGAGAGAGAGACAAAGATTGGGTTTAAGGGGTTTATATAGAAAGGGGGAGAGAAAGAGAAATATCATGGGTTAGGTGTTTAGAGAGAGAGAGAGAGAAATATATTGAGATTTTAAGCATTGAGAGAGGGGGTGGGAGAGAGAAAGATTGGGAGTATGAGAGAGGTTGTGGAAGGGAGAGAGAGAGAGAGAGAGAGAGAATTTGGGGGTTAGGCATTTAGAGAAAGAGAGAGAGAGAGAGATTGGAGATTATGGTTTACGACACATAGAGAGAGATATTTGAGTTTAGTGGTTTTAAGAGAGAGAGAGAGAGAGAGAGTGGAGGGGATTAGGGAAACAAAAACGGTACATATAGATATGGGAGGGTTAGGCATTATGATATAAGGGAAGATAGGGGCTTGAGAGAGAGAGATAGGGGGAGTAAATATCAAGAGGGAGGGGGGTGTTAGGTAAATGAGGAGACTGGGAGGGAGGGAGGGTTAGGGAAAGGAGGAGAGAGAGGGGGGTTCTGTTTAAGAGAGAGGGTGGGATGGTTAGGGAAAGGTGGGGTAGGAGAGAGAGAGAAGGAAGAGTGGATTAGGGAAAGGAGTAGAGATAGTTAGGGGGTGAATTGGGGAAAGAGGAAAAGAGAGATAGAGAAAAATATATTAGTTGTTAAGGGTTTAGAGAGAAATAGAGATATTGGGTGTCAGGGGTTTGGGGAGTGATAGAGATGGGGGGTTAGGGGTTTAGAGAGAGAGAGAGATTGGGCATTAGCTCTTTAGAGAGAGCGATATATATAAAAAGACAGTTATTGGGGGTTAGGTTTTTAGAGAGATAGATTGGTTGTTAGTGGTTTATAGAGAGAGAGATTGGAGGTTAGGGGTTCAAAGAGAGATTGGGGGTTAGGTGCTTAGAAAGACAAAGCGATTGGGAATTGGGGGTTTAGAGAGGGATAAAGATATTGGAGGTTAGGTGTTTAGAGAGAGAGAGAGAGATACTGGAGATGAAGGGTTTAGAGAGAGAGATATTGGAGGTTAGAAGTTTAGAGAGAGAGAGAGATTGGAGGTTTGGGGTTTAGAGAGAGAGAATGGGGTTTAGGTATTCAGAGAGAGAGAGAGAGAGATTGAGGGTTAGGGTTTGGAGAGAGAGCTAAAGAGATCGATCAAGGGGTGGTGCTTAATCGTAAGACTTGAGTGGGTGGTTAAGGGTAGGTTAGAGTAGATGTAGAGGTATACATATATATACAAAGAGAGAGAGAGAGAGATACAGGTAGGTTTGGGGAGCTGATTAGTGGTGGGGGTAAGAGAGAGATATAGTCAGGGAGTATGGGTAGGAGGGTGAAGAGTGTGCGTTTGAGAGAGAGAGAGAGAGAGAGATTGAGGGGCAGTAGGAGAATAATGAATGAGAGAGAGAGGGATGGGGAGATAGTTAGTGGTAGGGGAAATAGAGAGATAGAGTGGGGAGTAGTGTCAGGAGGGTGAGGAATGGTGGTTTTGGGGGGAAGAGAGTAAGAGATATTAGGGGTTAGGGATTTAAAGAGAGATAGATTGGTTGTTAATTGTTTAGAGAGAGAAAGAGAGAGATAATGGGTGTTATATGTTTAGAGAGAAAGATACATTAGGACTTAGGGGTTTAGAGAGAGAGTTTGGAGGTTAGGGATTTAGAGAGAGAGAGAGAGAGAGGGAATGGTGGTTAGCAGTTTTGAGAGAGAGAGATATAGATATTGGAGGTTAATTTTTAGGGAGAGAGAGAGAGAGAGGTTGGGGGTTAATGATTCAGCAGTTTAGAGAGAGATAGATAGATTGGTGGTCTAGAGTTTAGAGAGAGAGATTGGGGGTTAGGGTCTTAGAGAGAGAGAGTGGGGGTTTGGGGTTTAGAGAGAGAGATTGGAGGTTAGGGTTATGGATTTAGAGAGAGAAAGAGATTGGGGGTTTGGGATTTATAGAGAGAGACAGATTGGAGCTTAGGGTTTCAGAGATAGAGAGAATGGGGGTTAGGGATTAGGGTTTATGGATTTAAAGAGAGAGAGAGATATCATTGGGAGAGAATCGATGGTTAGGTATGCAAGTATATGGCTACAGGGAGTATTGTTAGGGATTAGAGGTATAGAAAGAGAGAGAGAGAGGGGGGGAAGAGAGAGAGGGGGGGAAGAGGAGGGATCGAGGCTTAGAGAAATAGTGAGAGGAGGGGGTTAGGGTTTAGGGTAGTAAATATTGTACAAAGAGATATGGGGGGTTAGGATTTATGGTATAGAGGAAGTTGGGGGTTGAGTGGGAAAGGAGGAGTGGGGTTATAAAGAGGGAAGGGGGTTAGGAAAAGGAGGAGAGAGAGAAGGGGTTTGGGTAAGAGAGAGGGAGGGGGTTAGGGAAAGGTGGTGCTAGAGAGAGAGAGGGGGGTTAGGGAAAGTAGAATAGACAAAGAGGAGAGATAAAGGGGCTTAAGGAATGATGGGGTGAGAGAGACATAGATGGAGAGGAGAAGGACGGGTTGGAGGAGGATAGTTAGAAAAAAATAGAGAGGGGGCACTAGGAAGACATGAACATAGAGTTACAAACATAAATATTGGTGGTGAGGGGTTTAGAGAGAGAATTCGGGGTCTGGTATTTAGAGAAAGAGGGATTGGGAGTTAGGGATTTAGAGAGAGAGAGGGATATTAGAGGTTATGGTTTTATAGAGAGAGAGTGAGAATGAGAGAGATTGGTGATTAGGATTTTATAGAGAGAGTGAGAGAAAATGGAGGATAGGGTTTTAGAGAGAGAGAGAGAGAGAGAGAGAGATTGGTGGTTGGGGGTTTAGAGAGAGAGAGAGATTGAGTGTTTTGGGTTGAGAGAGAGATATAGATTCGGGGTTAGGGGTTTTGTGTTTGAGAGACAAAGATCGGGGGTTAATATGGGTTTAGAGAGAGAGAGATCAAGGGGGGAGAATGGATGGTTAGTGGTGTGGGGGAGAGAGAGAGAGATAGAGTGGGGTTTTAGGATTGAGATAAATTGATAGATTCGGGGTTATGGGTTTAGAAAGATAAAGATAGAAAAAGGGATTTGCAGTTAGGGTCTTAGAGCGAGAGAGAGATTTGGCGTTAAGGTTTTAGAGTGAGAGATTGGGGGTTATGGTATTTAGAGAGAGGGAGAGGGAGAGATATTGGAGGTTAGGGGTTTAGAGAGAGATATTGGAGTTTAAGGGTTTGGAAAGAGAGAGAGAGATTAGAGATTAGAAGATTAGACAGAGAGAGAGAGATTGGGGGTTAGGGGTTTAGCGTGCACACATGCACACCTGTGCATGTAGGCCAAAGAGAGAGAGAGAGAGAGAGAGAGAGAGAGAGAATGATTGGAGGTTAGGGGTTTATCGAGAGACAAATATTGGAGGTCAGAGGTTTAGAGATAGTCAGTGAGATATTTATGGTTAGGGGTTTATAGAGAGAGAGAGAGAGAGAGAGAGAGAGAGAGATATTGGTGGTTAATAGGTGTGGAGAGAGGGAGAGATCATGGGGGGAGTGTGGATAGTTAGTTTTTTTGGGGAGAGAGACAGATTTTTGTGAAGGGGTGGGATGGTGAAGCATGGTGGTTTGGGAGAGAGAAAGAGAGCTAGATAGAGAGAGTGAGTTTGGGGGTTAGGGGTTTAGAGAGAGAGCTGGAGATTAGAGGTTGGGGGTTTAGACAAAAAGAGAGGGAGAGAGTTGAGGTTAGGGGTTTCAATATATATATATATAGAGAGAGAGAGATTTCAGGGGGCTAGGGTTTAGTGTAATAAAGAGGGTAGAAATAATGATGAGGGGATTAGGTTTTATGTTATAGGGGAATATGGGGGTTGAGAGAGAGGGAGGGGAGTTAGACAAAGGAGGAGAAATATAGGGAGGGGGGTTAGGGAAAGGAGGAGAGAGAGGGGGGGTTGGGTATGAGGGAGGGAGGTGTGTTTAGGGAAATGTGGCATTAGAGAGAGAGAAGGAGAGAAGGGGGTAGGGAAAGGAGGAGAGAGAGAGGAAAGGGAGTGAGGGAAAGGTGATACCGAAGAAAGAGAGAGAAGGGGGGGAATTGGGTAGAGAGGAAGAAAGAGATAGAAAGAGATAGATTGGTGATTATGGGATTAGATATAAACAAAGAGAGAGAGAGAGAGAGATTGGGGGTTAAGGATATGCAGAGTGAGAGAGATCAAGGGGTGGGGGTTTAGCGAGTGAGAGATTGGGGGTTAAGGGTTTAATGAGATATATATATATATATATATATATATATATATATATATATATATATATATATATATATATATATATATATATATATATTCGAGGAAAGATGTTGAGAGAGAGAGAGAGAAAGAGTTAGATTGGGGTTTAGGGGGTTTAGATAGAAAGAGACAGATTGGAGGCTAGCAGTTTAGATAGATAGGTAGAGGGAGAGATAGAGATCATAGGTTAGGGACTTATAGAGACAGATATTGGGGGTTAGCGGCTTAGAGAGCGAGAGAAATAGAAAGAGAGATATTGGTGGTTAGTAGTTTATAGATAGAGAGGTTGGAGGTTTGGGATTCAAAGAGAGATCAAGTGAGAGAGAGAGAGATTGGGAATTGGGCTTTTAGAGAGGCAAAGAGATTTGGGGTTAGTGCTTTAGACAGAGAGAGTGAGAGATATTGGGGGTTAGGGGTTTAGATAGAGAGAGATTCAAGGTTGGGGTTTAGAGAGAGAGAGATTGGAGATTAGGGGTTTAGAGAGAATATTGGAGGTTAGGGGCTTAGAGAGAGTGACAAAGAGAGATTGGGGGTTAGATATTTAGAGAGAGAGAGAGAGAGATTGTGTAAAGGGCTTAGAGATGGACAGGGAGAGATAGCGATATTGGCGGTTAGGTTTTAATAGATAGAGAGAGAGAGAAATCAAGGGGTTTTGGTTAGTTGTAGGACTAGAGGTGGGTGGTTAAGGGTAGTGGGGTACGAGCGAGTATGGGGGAGATGGATCTATATAGATTGAGAGAGGGATGGGCAGGTGGTTAGTGTTTTCGAAGAGAGAAATATAGTGGGGTGGTAGTGGTAGAGAGAGAGATAGATTATGGGTTAGGGGTTTATATATATATATATATATATATATATATATATATATATATATTACGGGTTAGGGGTTTAGAGAGAGAGAGGGAGGGACATTAGCGGTTAGATTTTTAAAGAGAGAGAGAGGTAGAAAGAAAGACATTAGTAGTTAGGTGTTTAGATAGAAGGAGATGGATTGGAGATTAGTGGTTTAGAGAGAGAGAGAGATTGGGGGTAAAGAGTGTGTGTTTAGGGGGAGAGAGAGAGAGATTGGGGGTTAGGCCTTCATACGAACACATATATTAGGGGTTAGGGGTTTAGAGGGAGAGGGATATTGGGGATGATTAGGGGGGATGTGGAGAGAGAGAGAGAGAGAGATGGGGAGATAGTTAGTTGTAGGGGAAAGAGAGGGAGGATGTGAAGTGGGGGTTTTGGGATAAGAAAGGGAGAGATATTAGGGGTTACACGTTTAGACAGAGAGAGAGAGAGAGAGAGAGAGAGACATTGGGGGTTAGGGATTTAAATTCAGAGGGAGACAGAGAGATTGGAGGTTAGGGGATTAGATGGAGAGAGAGGGATTGGGGTTAAAGGGTTTAGTGAGAGAGGGGGGCTAATAACAATTTAGAGAGAGAGAGATAGTGGAGGTTAGGGGTTTAGAGAGAGAGAGAGAGAGATTGGAGGTTATGGGTTTATAGAGAGTTAGAGAGAGATTTGAGGTTGGGGTTTAGAGAGAGAGAGATATTTTGGGGATTATGGATCTAGAGAGAGAGAGAGAGATTTGAGGTTAGGGGTTTAGGGAGAGAGAGAGAGAGATTTGAGGTTAGGGGTTTAGAGAGAGGGAGAGAGATTGGGGGTTAGGGTTGTAGAGAGAGGGAGATATATTGGGGGTTAGCGGTTGATATACAGAGAGAGATAGAGAGACATCGGTGGTTATTGGTTTATATAGAGAGAGAGAGATAGAGTGCAAGAGAGAGAGAGATTGGGGTTTAGGGGTTTAGAAAGAAAAATAGATTGAAGGTTAGGGGTTTAGAGAGAGAGAGATATTGGAGGTTAATGGTTTAGAGACAAAGAGATTAGAGGTTAGGGGTTTAGATGGAGAGAGAGAGATTGGACTTTAGTGGTTTAGAGAGAGAGTGATTGGGAGTTAGGGATTTAGAAAGATAGAGAGAGCAAGAGAGAGAGAGAGA
This sequence comes from Larix kaempferi, assembly GCA_027924585.1. Classification (NCBI taxonomy): domain Eukaryota; kingdom Viridiplantae; phylum Streptophyta; class Pinopsida; order Pinales; family Pinaceae; genus Larix; species Larix kaempferi. The sequence continues at coordinate 36,489,309 of BSBM01001051.1, forward strand.
GAGATTAGGGTTTAGGTATTCATAGAAACAAATATATCAGGGGTTAGGGGTTTACAGAAAGAGAGAGGTTGGGGGTGATTAGGGGGGGTTTAGATAGAGAGAGAGGGAAGGGGAGATGGTTAGCTGTAGGGGAAAGAGAGGGAGGATGAGGATTGGGGGTTTTGAGGTAAGAAAGAGAGAGATAATAGGCGTTACAAGTTTAGAGAAAGAGAGAGATATTGGAGGTTAGGGTTTTAAAGAGAGAGGGGCAGAGAGAGATTGGAACTTAGGGGATTAGATGGAGACAGAGGGATTGGGGGTTAGGGTTTTCACGAGAAAGGGGGGGATAATAACGGTTTACAGAGAGAGAGAGAAAGATAGTGGATGTTAGGGGTTTAGAGAGAGATATTCGAGGTTATGGATTTAGAGAGAGTTAGTGAGAGAGAGAGATTTGTGGTTGAGGGTTGAGAGAGAGAGAGAGAGAGTTTTTTTGGGTTAGGGGTTTAGAGAGAGAGAGAGAGAGAGAGAGATTTGAGTTTAGGGGTTTTGAGACATAGAGAGACAGTGTAGTCCCCATGGGGTTAGGGTTTAAGGTAAAAAAGAGGGTAGATATAAGGAAATGGGGGGGTATGATTTATCTTATAGTGGAAGATGGGGGGTTGAGAGAGAGAGATAAGTGGATTCGGGATATCAAGTGGGATTGGGGTTAGGGAAAGGAGAGGAGAGAGATGGGGGGATGGGTAACAGAGAGGGAGGGAGTTTAGGCAAAGGTGGGATTGGAAAGAGAGAAGCCGAGAGTGGTTAAGGAATGGAGGAGAGAGAGAGGAAAGGGAGTTACAAATGGATGATCTGAGAGAGAGAGAGAGGGGGGGAGGCATTAGGAAAAGAGGAAGAGATATATTAGGCATTAATGGCTTAGAGAGAAAAGGGATATTAGCGGTTAGGGATTTCGAGACTAAAAGAGATCAAGGTATAGGGGTTAGGCATTTAGACAGAGAGAGAGAGAGAGAGAGATTGGGGGTTAGGGGTTTAAAGAGAGAGTTTGCGGGTTAGGGGTTTAGAAAGAGAAAGAGAGAGATTTGGGGTTAGGGGTTTAGATAAAAGGAGACTGATTGGAGGTTAGTGGTTTAGAGAGAGAGAGAGAGATTAGTTGTTTACAGAGAGAGATTGGGCGTTAGGGGCTTAATGAGAGATAGATATTTGTGGTTAGTGGTTTAGAGAGTGAGATTGATTGGAGGTTAGGGGTTTAGAGAGATATAAATAGATAGAGAGAGACAAAAAGAGATTGGGGGTTAGGTTTTTAGAGAGACAAAGATATTGAAGGTTAGGGGTTTGGAGAGGGAGAGGGAGAGATTAGAGATTAGGGGTTTGGAAAGAGAGAGATTGGAGTTTAGGGGTTTAGAGAGAGAGAGATTGGAGTTTAGGGCTTTAGAGAGAGAGAGAGATTAGAGGTTAGGGGTTCAGAGAGCAAGAGATTGGGGGTTAGGAAATTAGAGAGTGAGAGGGAGGTTAGGGGCTTAGTGTCAGAGAGAGAGAAATTGGAGGTTAGGGGCTTAGAGAGAGATAGAAAGAGAGAGAGAGATAATGAGAGATGTTGGGGGTTAGGGGTTTAGAGAGACAAATATATTGGTGGTTAGGGGCTTAGAGAGAGAGAGATTGGAGGTTATGGGTTTAGAGAGAGAGAGTTGGATATTTATGGTTAGGGGTTTAGCGAGAGAGAGAGATATTGGGAGTTAATAGGGGTTGAGAGAGGGAGAGAGTTCACGAGGGGAGTGTGGATGGTTAGTGTTGTTTGTGACAGAGAGATAAATTTTGGTAAAGGGGTGGGATTGTAAAGAGTGGTGGTTTGCGAGAGAGAAACAGAGATAGATAGATAGAGCAAGTTTGGGGTTTAGGGGTTTATAGAGAGAGAGGGATATTGGAGGTTGGGGGTTTAGACAAAGAGAGAGGGAGAGAGTTGAGGTTAGGGGTTTCAAGATAGAGAGAGATTTCAGGGGGTTAGTGTTTAGGGTAATAAATAGGGTACATATAAAGATGAGAGGGTTAGGTTTTATGGTATAAGGGAAGATGGGGGTTGAGAGAGATGGAGGGGGGGGAGTGGGGATATAAAGAGGGAGGGGAGTTAGAGAAAGGAGGAGATAAATAGGGAGGGGGTTAGGGAAAGGAGGAGAGAGGGGGGGTTGGGTACGACAGAGGGAGGTGTATTTAGGGAAAGGTGGCATTAGAGAGAGAGAGGGGGGGGAGAGAAAGGAGTGGGGAAATGAGGAGAGAGAGAGGAAAGTGGGTTAGGGAAATGTGGGACCTGAGAGAGAGAGGGGGTAGGGAAATTGAGTAGAGAGCAAGAGACATATTAGTGGTTAAGGGATTAGAGATAGATAGAGATAGAGAGAGATGGAGAGAGAGATTGGGGCTTAAGGATATGGAGAGTAAGAGAGATCGGGGTTTGGGGGTTTAGAGAGAGAGAGAGAGAGAGAGATTGCACGTTGGAGGTATAAAGAGAGAGAGAGCAAGATATTGGAGGAAATATGTTTAGAGAGAGAGAGATAAAAAGAGTGAGATTGGGGTTTAGGTGGTTTAGATAGAAAGAGATAGACTTGAGGTTAGCATTTTAGATAGATAGATAGAAAGAGAGAGAGATTGATTAGAAGTTAGGTGTTTATAGAGAGAGAGATTGGGGATTATCAACTTAGAGAGAGAGAGAGAGGTAGAAAGAGAGATATTAGTGGTTAGTGGTTTATAGATAGAGAGGTTGGAGGTTTGGGATTCAAAGAGACATAAAGTGTGTGAGAAAGAGATTGGAGTTTGGGGGTTTAGCAAGGAAAAGAGATTTGGGGTTAGTGGTTTAAAGAGAGAGAGCGAGATATATTGGGGGTTATGAGTTGAGAGAGAGAGAGATTCAAGGTTGGGGTTGAGAGAGAGAGATTGGAGGTTAGGGGTTTAGAGAGAAAGATTAAAGGTTAGGGGTTTAGAGAGAGTGAGAGAGAGAGATTGGGGGTTAGATATTTAGAGAGAGGGAGAGAGAGAGAGGGAGAGACTTTGTTAAGGGTTTAGAGATGGAGAGGGACAGATAGAGATATTGGGGGTTAGGGGTTAATAGATAGAGAGAGAGAGAGAATCGAGGTGTTTTGGTTAGTTATAGGACTAGGGGTGGGTGGTTAAGGGAAGTGGGGTACGGGGGAGTAGTGGGGGAGGGATCTATACAGATTGAGAGAGGGATGGGAAGGTGGTTAGTGGTTGGGGGTTTATAGAGAGAGATTGAGGGTTATGGGGTTAGAGAGAGATTGAGGTTCGGCGTTAGGGGTTTTTTGTGAGAGAGAGAGAGAGAGAGAGAGAGAAAGAGAGAGATCATGGGGGGGGAATGGATGGTTAGTTGTGTGTGGGAGAGAGAGAGAGAGAGAGAGAGAGAGAGAGAGAGAGAGAGAGAGAGTGGGGTTTGAGGATAGAGATAAATTGATAGATTGGGGGTTTGGGGTTTAGAAAGATAAAGATAGAAAAAATGGGATTTGTTGTTAGGGTCTTAGAGAGAGAAATTTGGCGTTAAGTTTTTAGAGAGAGAGATTGGGGGTTATGGTTTTTAGAGAGAGTGAGAGGGAGAGAGATTCGAGATTAGGGGTTTAGAGAGAGATATTGGATTTTAGGGGTTTGGAGAGAGAGAGATTAGAGATTAGAAGTTTAGACAGAGAGAGAGAGACATTGGGGGTTAGGGGTTTAGCGTGCACGTGTGCACACCTATGCATTTAGGCGAGAGAGAGAGAGAGAGAGAGAGATTGGAGGTTAGGAGTTTATAAAGAGATAGATATTGGATTTTAGGGGTTTAGAGACAGACAGTGAGATATTTATGGTTAGGGTTTAGAGACAGAGAGAGAGATATTGGTGGTTAATATGTGTGGAGAGAGTGAGACATCACGGGGGGAGTGTGGATGGTTAGTGTTGTTGGGGAGAGAGACAGATTTTGGAGAAGGGGTGGGATGGTGAAGTGTGGTGGTTTGGGGGTTAGGGGTTTAGAGAGAGAGTGGGAGATTAGAGGTTGGGGGTTTAGACAAAGAGAGAGGGAGATAGTTGAGATTAGGGGTTTCAATATATATAGAGAGAGATAGAGAGATTTCAGGGGACTAGGCTTTAGTGTAATAAAGAGGGTACAAATAAAGATTACGGGGTTAGGTTTTATGGTATAGGGGAATATGAGGGTTGAGAGAGAGGGAGGGGGAGTGGGTCTATATAGAGGGAGGGAGTTAGATAAAGGAGGATAAAAATAGGGAGGGGGGTTAGGGAAAAGAGGAGATAGAGGGGGGGTTGGGTATGAGGAAGGAAGGTGTGTTTAGGGAAATGTGGCATTAGAGAGAGAGGAAGAGAGAAGGGGGTAGGGAAAGGAGGAGAGAGAGAGGAAAGGGGGTGAGGGAAAGGTGAGACCGGAGATAGAGAGAGAGGTGGGGGGGAATTGGGTAGAGAGGAAGAGAGAGATAAAAAGAGATAGATTAGTGGCTAAGGGATTAGATATATATATATAGACAGAGGGATTGGGGGTTAAGGATATGGAGAGGGAGAGAGGTCAAGGATTGGGGGTTTAGAGAGAGAGAGAAATAGAGTGAGAGATTGGGGGTTAAGGGTTTAATGAGATACATATATATATATTGGAGGAAAGATGTTGAGAGAGAGAGAGAGAGAGAGAAAGAGTTAGATTGGGGTTTATGGGGTTTAGATAGAAAGAGACATATTGGAGGTTAGCAGTTTAGAGAGATAGATAGAGAGAGAGAGAGAGAGATCGTAGGTTAGGGGTTTATAAAGAGAGATTGGGGGTTAGCGGCCTAGAGAGAGAGAAATAGAAAGAGAGATATTGGTGGTTAGTAGTTTATAGATAGAGAGGTTGGAGGTTTGGGATTCAAAGAGAGATCAACTAAGAGAGAGATAGATTGGGGATTGGGGATTTAGAGAGACAAATAGATTTGGGGTTAGTGCTTTAGACAGAGAGAGTGAGAGATATTGGGGGTTAGGGGTTTAGATAGAGAGAGATTCAATGTTGGGGTTTAGAGAGAGAGAGATTGAAGGTTAGGGGTTTAGAGAGAAATATTGGAGGTTAGGGGTTTAGAGAGAGTGACAGAGAGAGATTGGGGGTTAGATATCTAGAGAGAAAGAGAGAGAGAGAGAGATTGTGTAAAGGGTTTAGAGATGGCAAGGGAGAGATAGCGATATTGGGGGTTAGGTGTTAACATATAGATAGAGAGAGAAATCGAGGGGTTTTGGCTAGTTGTAGGACTGGAGGTGGGTTGTTAAGGGAAGCGGGGTACGAGGGAGTAGGGGGAAGAGGTATCTATATAGATTGAGAGAGGGATGGGCAGGTGGATAGTGGTTGGGGAGAGAGAAATATAGTGGGGTGGTATTGGTAGAGAGAGAGAGAGATTAGGGGTTAAGGGTTTATACACATATATATATTAGGGGTTAGGGGTTTAGAGAGAGAGAGGGCGGGACAGTGGCGGTTAGATGTTTAGAGAGAGAGAGAGAGGTAGAAAGACAGACATTAGTAGTTAGGTGTTTAGATAGAAAGAGACAGAATGGAGTTTAGTGGTTTAGAGAGAGAGAGAGAGAGAGAGAGAGAGAGAGAGAGAGATTAGGGGTTGGGAATTCATATAAACAAATATATTAGGGGTTAGGGGTTGGGAATTCATATAAACAAATATATTAGGGGTTAGGGGTTTAGAGAGAGAGGGATATTGGGGGTGATTAGTGGGGATATGGATAGAGAGAGAGAGAGAGAGAGATCGGGAGATAGTTAGTGGTAGGGAAAAGAGAGGGAGGATGCAGAGTGGGTGTTTTGGGATAAGAAAGGGAGAGATATTAGGGGTTACACATTTAGAGAGAGAGAGGGACATTGGGGGTTAGGGATTTAAAGTCAGAGGGAGAGAGAGAGAGATTGGAGGTTAGGGGATTAGATGGAGAGAGAGGAATTGGGGTTTATAGGTTTAGCGAGAGAGGGGGGGCTAATGGAAGTTTAGCGAGAGAGAGATAATGGAGGTTAGGGGTTTAGAGAGAGAGAGATTGGAGGTTATGGGTTTAGAGAGAGTTAGAGAGAGATTTGAGGTTGGGGGTTTAGAAAGAGAGAGAGTTTGGGGGTTATGGGTCGAGAGAGAGAGAGAGAGAGAGAGATTTGGGGTTAGGGGTTTACAGAGAGAAAGACATTTTAGGTTAGGGGTTTAGAGAGAGAGAGAGATTTAAGGTTAGGGGCTTAGAGAGTGAGAGAGAGACTTGAGGTTAGGGGTTTAGAGAGAGTGAGAGAGAATGGGTTTAGCGGTTGATATAGAGAGAGAGATAGAGAGACATCGGTGGTTAGTGGTTTATATATATAGAGAGAGAGAGATTGGGGTTTAGGGGTTTAGAGAGAAAAGGAGATTGGGGTTGAGGGTTTGGAGAGAGAGATAAAGAGGGAGAGAGTTTGGGGGATAGGGTCGTCGTTAGTGGTGGGGGGAGAGAGAGAGATAGAGTGGGGGTTGTAAGGGTAGGAGGGTGAAGAGTGATCATGTGGCAGTGGGTAGATAGAGATAGAGAGAGAGAGAGAGAGAGATTATAATTTGGGCATTCAGAGTGACAAAGAGAGATAAATATCAATGGTTAGGGGTTTATAGTGAGATAGGGGGAGATTAAGATGGTTAAGGGTGTATCTGGAGAGAGAGATTGGGGGTTAAGGGTTTAGCAAGAGAGAAAGAGTGAGAGAGAAAGAGATAGATACAGAGATAGATATAAAGAGACATAGATTGGGCGTTAATAGGGGTTTATAGAGAGAAAGGGAGAGAGAGAGAGATTATGGGGGGAGTATGGATGGTTAGTGGTGTGGGTAGGAGGGCGAGGGGTGTGGTTTTGAGAGAGAGAGAAAGATTGGGGTTTAGGGGTTTACAAAGACAGAGAAATATTGGAGGTTACAACTTTAGAGAGAGATAATGGATGTTAGGATTTTAGAGAGAGAGAGAATGGAGTTTAGGGGTTTAAAGAGAGAAAGATTGTAGGTCAGAGGTTTAGAGGGAGACTGAGACTTGGGGTTAGGGTTTTAGATAGAGAGAGACATTGGGGGTTTTTAGGGGTATAGAGAGAGAGAGAGAAAGAGAGATCATAATGGGAGTATGGATGGTTATTGTTGTCGGGAAGAGAGAAATAGATTTGGTGGGAGGGGTAATAGGTTGAGGAGTGGGAGTTAGAAGAGAGAGAGAGAGAGAGAGAGAGAGAGAGCGATTTGGTGTTAGGAATTTAGAGAGAGAGAGAGAGAGAGAGATATTGGAGGTTAGGGACTTCGAGAGCGAGGAAGATTGCTGGTTAGGGATCTTTAGAGAAAAAGAGAGAGATTGGTGGTTAGGGTTGTAGTGAGAGAGAGATTCAAGGAAAGGGGTTTACTGAGACATAGAGAGATAGACATATAAATATAGAGCTATTGGTGGTTCGGGGTTCAGAAAGAGAGAGACAGATTAGAGGTTACAGATTTAAAAAGAGAGATAAAAATAGAGATATTGGGGGTTAGGGGATAAGATAGAAATAGAGGGATTGGGTTTTAAATTTTTAGAGATAGAGATAGAAAGAGAGAGATTGGTTTTTAATAATTTAGAGACAGAAGAGAGATTCATGGTTAGGGATTTAGAGAGAGAGACAGATATTGGAGGTTAGGGGTTTAGAGAGAGAGACAAAGATTGGGTTTAAGGGGTTTATATAGAAAGGGGGAGAGAAAGAGAAATATCATGGGTTAGGTGTTTAGAGAGAGAGAGAGAGAAATATATTGAGATTTTAAGCATTGAGAGAGGGGGTGGGAGAGAGAAAGATTGGGAGTATGAGAGAGGTTGTGGAAGGGAGAGAGAGAGAGAGAGAGAGAGAATTTGGGGGTTAGGCATTTAGAGAAAGAGAGAGAGAGAGAGATTGGAGATTATGGTTTACGACACATAGAGAGAGATATTTGAGTTTAGTGGTTTTAAGAGAGAGAGAGAGAGAGAGAGTGGAGGGGATTAGGGAAACAAAAACGGTACATATAGATATGGGAGGGTTAGGCATTATGATATAAGGGAAGATCGGGGCTTGAGAGAGAGAGATAGGGGGAGTAAATATCAAGAGGGAGGGGGTGTTAGGTAAATGAGGAGACTAGGAGGGAGGGAGGGTTAGGGAAAGGAGGAGAGAGAGGGGGGTTCTGTTTAAGAGAGAGGGTGGGATGGTTAGGGAAAGGTGGGGTAGGAGAGAGAGAGAAGGAAGAGTGGATTAGGGAAAGGAGTAGAGATAGTTAGGGGGTGAATTGGGGAAAGAGGAAAAGAGAGATAGAGAAAAATATATTAGTTGTTAAGGGTTTAGAGAGAAAGAGAGATATTGGGTGTCAGGGGTTTGGGGAGTGATAGAGATGGGGGGTTAGGGGTTTAGAGAGAGAGAGAGATTGGGCATTAGCTCTTTAGAGAGAGCGATATATATAAAAACACAGTAATTGGGGGTTAGGTTTTTAGAGAGATAGATTGGTTGTTAGTGGTTTATAGAGAGAGAGATTGGAGGTTAGGGGTTCAAAGAGAGATTGGGGGTTAGGTGCTTAGAAAGACAAAGCGATTGGGAATTGGGGGTTTAGAGAGGGATAAAGATATTGGAGGTTAGGTGTTTAGAGAGAGAGAGAGAGATACTGGAGATGAAGGGTTTAGAGAGAGAGATATTGGAGGTTAGAAGTTTAAAAAGAGAGAGAGATTGGAGGTTTGGGGTTTAGAGAGAGAGAATGGGGTTTAGGTATTCAGAGAGAGAGAGAGAGAGATTGAGGGTCAGGGTTTGGAGAGAGAGCTAAAGAGATCGATCAAGGGGTGGTGCTTAATCGTAAGACTTGAGTGGGTGGTTAAGGGTAGGTTAGAGTAGGTGTAGAGGTATACATATATATACAAAGAGAGAGAGAGAGAGATACAGGTAGGTTTGGGGAGCTGATTAGTGGTGGGGGTAAGAGAGAGATATAGTCGGGGAGTATGGGTAGGAGGGTGAAGAGTGTGCGTTTAAGAGAGAGAGAGAGAGAGAGATTGAGGGGCAGTAGGAGAATAATGAATGAGAGAGAGAGGGATGGGGAGATAGTTAGTGGTAGGGGAAATAGAGAGATAGAGTGGGGAGTAGTGTCAGGAGGGTGAGGAATGGTGGTTTTGGGGGGAAGAGAGTAAGAGATATTAGGGGTTAGGAATTTAAAGAGAGATAGATTGGTTGTTAATTTTTTAGAGAGAGAAAGAGAGAGATAATGGGTGTTATATGTTTAGAGAGAAAGATACATTAGGAGTTAGGGGTTTAGAGAGAGAGTTTGGGGGTTAGGGATTTAGAGAGAGAGAGAGAGAGAGAGGGAATGGTGGTTAGCAGTTTTGAGAGAGAGAGATATAGATATTGGAGGTTAATTTTTAGGGAGAGAGAGAGAGAGAGAGGTTGGGGGTTAATGATTCAGCAGTTTAGAGAGAGATAGATAGATTGGTGGTCTAGAGTTTAGAGAGAGAGATTGGGGGTTAGGGTCTTAGAGAGAGAGAGTGGGGGTTTGGGGTTTAGAGAGAGAGATTGGAGGTTAGGGTTATGGATTTAGAGAGAGAAAGAGATTGGCGGTTTGGGATTTATAGAGAGAGACAGATTGGAGCTTAGGGTTTCAGAGATAGAGAGAATAGGGGTTAGGGATTAGGGTTTATGGATTTAAAGAGAGAGAGAGATATCATTGGGAGAGAATCGATGGTTAGGTATGCAAGTATATGGCTACAGGGAGTATTGTTAGGGATTAGAGGTATAGAAAGAGAGAGAGAGAGGGGGGGAAGAGAGAGAGGGGGGGAAGAGGAGGGATCGAGGCTTAGAGAAATAGTGAGAGGAGGGGGTTAGGGTTTAGGGTAGTAAATATTGTACAAAGAGATATGGGGGGTTAGGATTTATGGTATAGAGGAAGTTGGGGGTTGAGTGGGAAAGGAGGAGTGGGGTTATAAAGAGGGAAGGGGGTTAGGGAAAGGAGGAGAGAGAGAAGGGGTTTGGGTAAGAGAGAGGGAGGGGGTTAGGGAAAGGTGGTGCTAGAGAGAGAGAGGGGGGTTAGGGAAAGTAGAATAGACAAAGAGGAGAGATAAAGGGGCTTAAGGAATGATGGGGTGAGAGAGACATAGATGGAGAGGAGAAGGACGGGTTGGAGGAGGATAGTTAGAAAAAAATAGAGAGGGGGCACTAGGAAGACATGAACATAGAGTTACAAACATAAATATTGGTGGTGAGGGGTTTAGAGAGAGAATTCGGGGTCTGGTATTTAGAGAAAGAGGGATTGGGAGTTAGGGATTTAGAGAGAGAGAGGGATATTAGAGGTTATGGTTTTATAGAGAGAGAGTGAGAATGAGAGAGATTGGTGATTAGGATTTTAGAGAGAGAGTGAGAGAAAATGGAGGATAGGGTTTTAGAGAGAGAGAGAGAGAGAGAGAGAGAGATTGGTGGTTGGGGGTTTAGAGAGAGAGAGAGATTGAGTGTTTTGGGTTGAGAGAGAGATATAGATTCGGGGTTAGGGGTTTTTTGTTTGAGAGACAAAGATCGAGGGTTAATATGGGTTTAGAGAGAGAGAGATCAAGGGGGGAGAATGGATGGTTAGTGGTGTGGGGGAGAGAGAGAGAGATAGAGTGGGGTTTTAGGATTGAGATAAATTGATAGATTCGGGGTTATGGGTTTAGAAAGATAAAGATAGAAAAAGGGATTTGCAGTTAGGGTCTTAGAGCGAGAGAGAGATTTGGCGTTAAGGTTTTAGAGTGAGAGATTGGGGGTTATGGTATTTAGAGAGAGGGAGAGGGAGAGATATTGGAGGTTAGGGGTTTAGAGAGAGATATTGGAGTTTAAGGGTTTGGAAAGAGAGAGAGAGATTAGAGATTAGAAGTTTAGACAGAGAGAGAGAGATTGGGGGTTAGGGGTTTAGCGTGCACACATGCACGCCTGTGCATGTAGGCCAAAGAGAGAGAGAGAGAGAGAGAGAGAGAGAGAGAGAGAGAGAATGATTGGAGGTTAGGGGTTTATCGAGAGACAAATATTGGAGGTCAGAGGTTTAGAGATAGTCAGTGAGATATTTATGGTTAGGGGTTTATTGAGAGAGAGAGAGAGAGATATTGGTGGTTAATAGGTGTGGAGAGAGGGAGAGATCACGGGGGGAGTGTGGATAGTTAGTTTTTCTGGGGAGAGAGACAGATTTTTGTGAAGGGGTGGGATGGTGAAGCATGGTGGTTTGGGAGAGAGAAAGAGAGCTAGATAGAGAGAGTGAGTTTGGGGGTTAGGGGTTTAGAGAGAGAGCTGGAGATTAGAGGTTGGGGGTTTAGACAAAAAGAGAGGGAGAGAGTTGAGGTTAGGGGTTTCAATATATATATATATAGAGAGAGAGAGATTTCAGGGGGCTAGGGTTTAGTGTAATAAAGAGGGTACAAATAACGATGAGGGGATTAGGTTTTATGTTATAGGGGAATATGGGGGTTGAGAGAGAGGGAGGGGAGTTAGACAAAGGAGGAGAAATATAGGTAGGGGTGTTAGGGAAAGGAGGAGAGAGAGGGGGGGTTGGGTATGAGGGAGGGAGGTGTGTTTAGGGAAATGTGGCATTAGAGAGAGAGAAGGAGAGAAGGGGGTAGGGAAAGGAGGAGAGAGAGAGGAAAGGGAGTGAGGGAAAGGTGATACCGAAGAAAGAGAGAGAAGGGGGGGAATTGGTTAGAGAGGAAGAGAGAGATAGAAAGAGATAGATTAGTGATTATGGGATTAGATATAAACAAAGAGAGAGAGAGAGAGAGAGAGATTGGGGGTTAAGGATATGGAGAGTGAGAGAGATCAAGGGTTGGGGGTTTAGCAAGTGAGAGATTGGGGGTTAGGGGTTTAATGAGATATATATATATATATATATATATTCGAGGAAAGATGTTGAGAGAGAGAGAGAGAAAGAGTTAGATTGGGGTTTAGGGGGTTTAGATAGAAAGAGACAGATTGGAGGCTAGCAGTTTAGATAGATAGATAGAGGGAGAGATATAGATCATAGGTTAGGAATTTATAGAGAGAGATATTGGGGGTTAGCGGCTTAGAGAGCGAGAGAAATAGAAAGAGAGATATTGGTGGTTAGTAGTTTATAGATAGAGAGGTTGGAGGTTTGGGATTCAAAGAGAGATCAAGTGAGAGAGAGATAGATTGGGAATTGGGCTTTTAGAGAGGCAAAGAGATTTGGGGTTAGTGCTTTAGACAGAGAGAATGAGAGATATTGGGGGTTAGGGGTTTAGATAGAGAGAGATTCAAGGTTGGGGTTTAGAGAGAGAGAGATTGGAGATTAGGGGTTTAGAGAGAAATATTGGAGGTTAGGGGCTTAGAGAGAGTGACAAAGAGAGATTGGGGGTTAGATATTTAGAGAGAGAGAGAGAGAGAGAGAGAGAGAGAGAGAGAGAGATTGTGTAAAGGGCTTAGAGATGGACAGGGAGAGATAGCGATATTGGCGGTTAGGTTTTAATAGATAGAGAGAGAGAGAAATCAAGGGGTTTTGGTTAGTTGTAGGACTAGAAGTGGGTGGTTAAGGGTAGTGGGGTACGAGGGAGTATGGGGGAGATGGATCTATATAGATTGAGAGAGGGATGGGCAGGTGGTTAGTGTTTTCGAAGAGAGAAATATAGTGGGGTGGTAGTGGTAGAGAGAGAGAGAGATTATGGGTTAGGGGTTTATATATATATATATATTACGGGTTAGGGGTTTAGAGAGAGAGAGGGAGGGACATTAGCGGTTAGATTTTTAAAGAGAGAGAGAGGTAGAAAGAAAGACATTAGTAGTTAGGTGTTTAGATAGAAGGAGATGGATTGGAGATTAGTGGTTTAGAGAGAGAGAGAGATTGGGGGTAAAGAGTGTGTGTTTAGGGGGAGAGAGAGAGAGATTGGGGGTTAGGCCTTCATACGAACACATATATTAGGGGTTAGGGGTTTAGAGGGAGAGGGATATTGGGGATGATTAGGGGGGATGTGGAGAGAGAGAGAGAGAGAGAGATGGGGAGATAGTTAGTTGTAGGGGAAAGAGAGGGAGGATGTGAAGTGGGGGTTTTGGGATAAGAAAGGGAGAGATATTAGGGGTTACACGTTTAGACAGACAGAGAGAGAGAGAGAGAGAGAGAGAGAGAGACATTGGGGGTTAGGGATTTAAATTCAAAGGGAGACAGAGAGATTGGAGGTTAGGGGATTAGATGGAGAGAGAGGGATTTGGGTTAAGGGGTTTAGTGAGAGAGGGGGGCTAATAACAATTTAGAGAGAGAGAGATAGTGGAGGTTAGGGGTTTAGAGAGAGAGAGAGAGAGATTGGAGGTTATGGGTTTACAGAGAGTTAGAGAGAGATTTGAGGTTGGTGTTTAGAGAGAGAGAGATATTTTGGGGATTATGGATCTAAAGAGAGAGAGAGAGATTTGAGGTTAGGGGTTTAGGGAGAGAGAGAGAGAGATTTGAGGTTAGGGGTTTAGAGAGAGGGAGAGAGATTGGGGGTTAGGGTTGTAGAGAGAGGGAGATATATTTGGGGTTAGCGGTTGAAATACAGAGAGAGATAGAGAGACATCGGTGGTTATTGGTTTATATAGAGAGAGAGATAGAGTGCAAGAGAGAGAGAGATTGGGGTTTAGGGGTTTAGAAAGAAAAATAGATTGAAGGTTAGGGGTTTAGAGAGAGAGAGATATTGGAGGTTAATGGTTTAGAGACAAAGAGATTAGAGGTTAGGGGTTTAGATGGAGAGAGAGAGATTGGACTTTAATGGTTTAGAGAGAGAGAGATTGGACTTTAATGGTTTAGAGAGAGAGTGATTGGGAGTTAGGGATTTAGAAAGATAGAGAGAGCAAGAGAGAGAGAGAGATTGGGGGTTAAGGGTGAAAGAGAGAGAGAGATTAGGGTTTAGGTATTCATAGAAACAAATATATCAGGGGTTAGGGGTTTACAGAAAGAGAGAGGTTGGGGGTGATTAGGGGGGGTTTAGATAGAGAGAGAGGGAAGGGGAGATGGTTAGCTGTAGGGGAAAGAGAGGGAGGATGAGGATTGGGGGTTTTGAGGTAAGAAAGAGAGAGATAATAGGCGTTACAAGTTTAGAGAAAGAGAGAGATATTGGAGGTTAGGGTTTTAAAGAGAGAGGGGCAGTAGGAGAATAATGACTGAGAGAGAGAGGGATGGGCAGATAGTTAGTGGTAGGGGAAATAGAGAGATAGAGTGGGGAGTAGTGTCAGGAGGGCGAGGAATGGTGGTTTTGGGGGGAAGAGAGTAAGAGATATTAGGGGTTAGTGATTTAAAGAGAGATAGATTGGTTGTTAATTGTTTAGAGAGAGAAAGAGAGAGATAATGGGTGTTATATGTTTAGAGAGAAAGATACATTAGGAGTTAGGGGTTTAGAGAGAGAGTTTGGGGGTTAGGGATTTAGAGAGAGAGAGAGAGAGAGGGAATGGTGGTTAGCAGTTTTGAGAGAGAGAGAGATAGATATTGGAGGTTAATTTTAGGGAGAGAGAGAGAGAGAGGTTGGGGGTTAATGATTCAGCAGTTTAGAGAGAGATAGATAGATTGGTGGTCCAGAGTTTAGAGAGAGAGATTGGGGGTTAGGGTCTTAGAGAGAGAGAGTGGGGGTTTGGGGTTTAGAGAGAGAGATTGGAGGTTAGGGTTATGGATTTAGAGAGAGAAAGAGATTGGGGGTTTGGTATTTATAGAGAGAGACAGATTGGAGCTTAGGGTTTCAGAGATAGAGAGAATGGGGGTTAGGGATTAGGGTTTATGGATTTAAAGAGAGAGAGAGATATCATTGGGAGAGAATCGATGGTTAGGTATGCAAGTATATGGCTACAGGGAGTATTGTTAGGGATTAGAGGTATAGAAAGAGAGAGAGAGAGGGGGGGAAGAGAGAGAGGGGGGAAGAGGAGGGATCGAGGCTTAGAGAAATAGTGAGAGGAGGGGGTTAGGGTTTAGGGTAGTAAATATTGTACAAAGAGATATGGGGGGTTAGGATTTATGGTATAGAGGAAGTTGGGGGTTGAGTGGGAAAGGAGGAGTGGGGTTATAAAGAGGGAAGGGGGTTAGGGAAAGGAGGAGAGAGAGAAGGGGTTTGGGTAAGAGAGAGGGAGGGGGTTAGGGAAAGGTGGTGCTAGAGAGAGAGAGGGGGGTTAGGGAAAGTAGAATAGACAAAGAGGAGAGATAAAGGGGCTTAAGGAATGATGGGGTGAGAGAGACATAGATGGAGAGGAGAAGGACGGGTTGGAGGAGGATAGTTAGAAAAAAATAGAGAGGGGGCACTAGGAAGACATGAACATAGAGTTACAAACATAAATATTGGTGGTGAGGGGTTTAGAGAGAGAATTCGGGGTCTGGTATTTAGAGAAAGAGGGATTGGGAGTTAGGGATTTAGAGAGAGAGAGGGATATTAGAGGTTATGGTTTTATAGAGAGAGAGTGAGAATGAGAGAGATTGGTGATTAGGATTTTATAGAGAGAGTGAGAAAAAATGGAGGATAGGGTTTTAGAGAGAGAGAGAGAGAGAGAGAGAGATTGGTGGTTGGGGGTTTAGAGAGAGAGAGAGATTGAGTGTTTTGGGTTGAGAGAGAGATATAGATTCGGGGTTAGGGGTTTTGTGTTTGAGAGACAAAGATCGGGGGTTAATATGGGTTTAGAGAGAGAGAGATCAAGGGGGGAGAATGGATGGTTAGTGGTGTGGGGGAGAGAGAGAGAAATAGAGTGGGGTTTTAGGATTGAGATAAATTGATAGATTCGGGGTTATGGGTTTAGAAAGATAAAGATAGAAAAAGGGATTTGCAGTTAGGGTCTTAGAGCGAGAGAGAGATTTGGCGTTAAGGTTTTAGAGTGAGAGATTGGGGGTTATGGTATTTAGAGAGAGGGAGAGGGAGAGATATTGGAGGTTAGGGGTTTAGAGAGAGATATTGGAGTTTAAGGGTTTGGAAAGAGAGAGAGAGAGCTTAGAGATTAGAAGTTTAGACAGAGAGAGAGAGATTGGGGGTTAGGGGTTTAGCGTGCACACATGCACACCTGTGCATGTAGGCCAGAGAGAGAGAGAGAGAGAGAGAGAGAGAGAGAGAATGATTGGAGGTTAGGGGTTTTTCGAGAGACAAATATTGGAGGTCAGAGGTTTAGAGATAGTCAGTGAGATCTTTATGGTTAGGGGTTTATAGAGAGAGAGAGAGAGAGAGAGAGAGAGAGATTGGTGGTTAATAGGTGTGGAGAGAGGGAGAGATAATGGGGGGAGTGTGGATAGTTAGTTTTTCTGGGGAGAGAGACAGATTTTTGTGAAGGGGTGGGATGGTGAAGCATGGTGGTTTGGGAGAGAGAAAGAGAGCTAGATAGAGAGAGTGAGTTTGGGGGTTAGGGGTTTAGAGAGAGAGCTGGAGATTAGAGGTTGGGGGTTTAGACAAAAAGAGAGGGAGAGAGTTGAGGTTAGGGGTTTCAATATATATATATATAGAGAGAGAGAGAGATTTCAGGGGGCTAGGGTTTAGTGTAATAAAGAGGGTACAAATAACGATGAGGGGATTAGGTTTTATGTTATAGGGGAATATGGGGGTTGAGAGAGAGGGAGGGGAGTTAGACAAAGGAGGAGAAATATAGGGAGGGGGGTTAGGGAAAGGAGGAGAGAGAGGGGGGGTTGGGTATGAGGGAGGGAGGTGTGTTTAGGGAAATGTGGCATTAGAGAGAGAGAAGGAGAGAAGGGGGTAGGGAAAGGAGGAGAGAGAGAGGAAAGGGAGTGAGGGAAAGGTGATACCGAAGAAAGAGAGAGAAGGGGGGGAATTGGGTAGAGAGGAAGAAAGAGATAGAAAGAGATAGATTAGTGATTATGGGATTAGATATAAACAAAGAGAGAGAGAGAGAGAGAGATTGGGGGTTAAGGATATGCAGAGTGAGAGAGATCAAGGGTTAGGGGTTTAGCGAGTGAGAGATTGGGGGTTAAGGGTTTAATGAGATATATATATATATATATATATATATTCGAGGAAAGATGTTGAGAGAGAGAGAGAGAAAGAGTTAGATTGGGGTTTAGGGGGTTTAGATAGAAAGAGACAGATTGGAGGCTAGCAGTTTAGATAGATAGATAGAGGGAGAGATAGAGATCATAGGTTAGGGATTTATAGAGAGAGATATTGGGGGTTAGCGACTTAGAGAGTGAGAGAAATAGAAAGAGAGATATTGGTGGTTAGTAGTTTATAGATAGAGAGGTTGGAGGTTTGGGATTCAAAGAGAGATCAAGTGAGAGAGAGATAGATTGGGAATTGGGCTTTTATAGAGGCAAAGAGATTTGGGGTTAGTGCTTTAGACAGAGAGAGTGAGAGATATTGGGCGTTAGGGGTTTAGATAGAGAGAGATTCAAGGTTGGGGTTTAGAGAGAGAGAGATTGGAGATTAGGGGTTTAGAGAGAATATTGGAGGTTAGGGGCTTAGAGAGAGTTACAAAGAGAGATTGGGGGTTAGATAGTTAGAGAGAGAGAGAGAGAGAGAGAGAGAGAGAGAGAGAGAGATTGTGTAAAGGGCTTAGAGATGGATAGGGAGAGATAGCGATATTGGCGGTTAGGTTTTAATAGATAGAGAGAGAGAGAAATCAAGGGGTTTTGGTTAGTTGTAGGACTAGAGGTGGGTGGTTAAGGGTAGTGGGGTACGAGCGAGTATGGGGGAGATGGATCTATATAGATTGAGAGAGGGATGGGCAGGTGGTTAGTGTTTTCGAAGAGAGAAATATAGTGGGGTGGTAGTGGTAGAGAGAGAGATAGATTATGGGTTAGGGGTTTATATATATATATATATATTACGGGTTAGGGGTTTAGAGAGAGAGAGGGAGGGACATTAGCGGTTAGATTTTTAAAGAGAGAGAGAGGTAGAAAGAAAGACATTAGTAGTTAGGTGTTTAGATAGAAGGAGATGGATTGGAGATTAGTGGTTTAGAGAGAGAGAGAGATTGGGGGTAAAGAGTGTGTGTTTAGGGGGAGAGAGAGAGAGATTGGGGGTTAGGCCTTCATACGAACACATATATTAGGGGTTAGGGGTTTAGAGGGAAAGGGATATTGGGGATGATTAGGGGGGATGTGGAGAGAGAGAGAGAGAGAGATGGGGAGATAGTTAGTTGTAGGGGAAAGAGAGGGAGGATGTGAAGTGGGGGTTTTGGGATAAGAAAGGGAGAGATATTAGGGGTTACACGTTTAGACAGAGAGAGAGAGAGAGAGAAAGAGAGAGACATTGGGGGTTAGGGATTTAAATTCAGAGGGAGACAGAGAGATTGGAGGTTAGGGGATTAGATGGAGAGAGAGGGATTGGGGTTAAGGGGTTTAGTGAGAGAGGGGGGCTAATAACAATTTAGAGAGAGAGAGATAGTGGAGGTTAGGGGTTTAGAGAGAGAGAGAGAGAGATTGGAGGTTATGGGTTTATAGAGAGTTAGGGAGAGATTTGAGGTTGGGGTTTAGAGAGAGAGAGATATTTTGGGGATTATGGATCTAGAGAGAGAGAGAGAGATTTGAGGTTAGGGGTTTAGGGAGAGAGAGAGAGAGATTTGAGGTTAGGGGTTTAGAGAGAGGGAGAGAGATTGGGGGTTAGGGTTGTAGAGAGAGGGAGATATATTGGGGGTTAGCGGTTGATATACAGAGAGAGATAGAGAGACATCGGTGGTTATTGGTTTATATATAGAGAGAGATAAAGTGCAAGAGAGAGAGAGATTGGGGTTTAGGGGTTTAGAAAGAAAAATAGATTGAAGGTTAGGGGTTTAGAGAGAGAGATATATTGGAGGTTAATGGTTTAGAGACAAAGAGATTAGAGGTTAGGGGTTTAGATGGAGAGAGAGAGATTGGACTTTAGTGGTTTAGAGAGAGAGTGATTGGGAGTTAGGGATTTAGAAAGATAGAGAGAGCAAGAGAGAGAGAGAGATTGGGGGTTAAGGGTGAAAGAGAGAGAGAGATTAGGGTTTAGGTATTCATAGAAACAAATATATCAGGGGTTAGGGGTTTACAGAAAGAGAGAGGTTGGGGGTGATTAGGGGGGGTTTAGATAGAGAGAGAGGGAAGGGGAGATGGTTAGCTGTAGGGGAAAGAGAGGGAGGATGAGGATTGGGGGTTTTGAGGTAAGAAAGAGAGAGATAATAGGCGTTACAAGTTTAGAGAAAGAGAGAGATATTGGAGGTTAGGGTTTTAAAGAGAGACGGGCAGAGAGAGATTGGAACTTAGGGGATTAGATGGAGACAGAGGGATTGGGGGTTAGGGTTTTCAAGAGAAAGGGGGGGATAATAACGGTTTACAGAGAGAGAGAGAAAGATAGTGGATGTTAGGGGTTTAGAGAGAGATATTCGAGGTTATGGATTTAGAGAGAGTTAGTGAGAGAGAGAGATTTGTGGTTGAGGGTTGAGAGAGAGAGAGAGAGAGTTTTTTCGGGTTAGGGGTTGAGAGAGAGAGAGAGAGAGAGAGAGAGATTTGAGTTTAGGGGTTTTGAGACATAGAGAGACAGTGTAGTCCCCATGGGGTTAGGGTTTAAGGTAAAAAAGAGGGTAGATATAAGGAAATGGGGGGGTATGATTTATCTTATAGTGGAAGATGGGGGGTTGAGAGAGAGAGATAAGTGGATTCGGGATATCAAGTGGGATTGGGGTTAGGGAAAGGAGAGGAGAGAGATGGGGGGATGGGTAACAGAGAGGGAGGGAGTTTAGGCAAAGGTGGGATTGGAAAGAGAGAAGCCGAGAGTGGTTAAGGAATGGAGGAGAGAGAGAGGAAAGGGAGTTACAAATGGATGATCTGAGAGAGAGAGAGAGGGGGGGAGGCATTAGGAAAAGAGGAAGAGATATATTAGGCATTAATGGCTTAGAGAGAAAAGGGATATTAGCGGTTAGGGATTTCGAGACTAAAAGAGATCAAGGTATAGGGGTTAGGCATTTAGACAGAGAGAGAGAGAGAGAGAGAGAGATTGGGGGTTAGGGGTTTAGAGAGAGAGTTTGCGGGTTAGGGGTTTAGAAAGAGAAAGAGAGAGATTTGGGGTTAGGGGTTTAGATAAAAGGAGACTGATTGGAGGTTAGTGGTTTAGAGAGAGAGAGAGAGATTAGTTGTTTACAGAGAGAGATTGGGCGTTAGGGGCTTAATGAGAGATAGATATTTGTGGTTAGTGGTTTAGAGAGTGAGATTGATTGGAGGTTAGGGGTTTAGAGAGAGATAAATAGATAGAGAGAGACAAAAAGAGATTGGGGGTTAGGTTTTTAGAGAGACAAAGATATTGAAGGTTAGGGGTTTGGAGAGGGAGAGGGAGAGATTAGAGATTAGGGGTTTGGAAAGAGAGAGATTGGAGTTTAGGGGTTTAGAGAGAGAGAGATTGGAGTTTAGGGGTTTAGAGAGAGAGAGATTGGAGTTTAGGGGTTTAGAGAGCAAGAGATTGGGGGTTAGGAAATTAGAGAGTGAGAGGGAGGTTAGGGCTTTAGTGAGAGGGAGGTTAGGGGCTTAGTGTCAGAGAGAGAGAAATTGGAGGTTAGGGGCTTAGAGAGAGATAGAAAGAGAGAGAGAGATAATGAGAGATGTTGGGGGTTAGGGGTTTAGAGAGACAAATATATTGGTGGTTAGGGGCTTAGAGAGAGAGAGATTGGAGGTTATGGGTTTAGAGAGAGAGAGTTGGATATTTATGGTTAGGGGTTTAGCGAGAGAGAGAGATATTGGGAGTTAATAGGGGTTGAGAGAGGGAGAGAGTTCACGAGGGGAGTGTGGATGGTTAGTGTTGTTTGTGACAGAGAGATAAATTTTGGTAAAGGGGTGGGATTGTAAAGAGTGGTGGTTTGCGAGAGAGAAACAGAGATAGATAGATAGAGCAAGTTTGGGGTTTAGGGGTTTATAGAGAGAGAGGGATATTGGAGGTTGGGGGTTTAGACAAAGAGAGAGGGAGAGAGTTGAGGTTAGGGGTTTCAAGATAGAGAGAGATTTCAGGGGGTTAGTGTTTAGGGTAATAAATAGGGTACATATAAAGATGAGAGGGTTAGGTTTTATGGTATAAGGGAAGATGGGGGTTGAGAGAGATGGAGGGGGGGAGTGGGGATATAAAGAGGGAGGGGAGTTAGAGAAAGGAGGAGATAAATAGGGAGGGGGTTAGGGAAAGGAGGAGAGAGGGGGGTTGGGTACGACAGAGGGAGGTGTATTTAGGGAAAGGTGGCATTAGAGAGAGAGAGGGGGGGGGAGAGAAAGGAGTGGGGAAATGAGGAGAGAGAGAGGAAAGTGGGTTAGGGAAATGTGGGACCTGAGAGAGAGAGGGGGTAGGGAAATTGAGTAGAGAGCAAGAGACATATTAGTGGTTAAGGGATTAGAGATAGATAGAGATAGAGAGAGATGGAGAGAGAGATTGGGGCTTAAGGATATGGAGAGTAAGAGAGATCGGGGGTTGGGGGTTTAGAGAGAGAGAGAGAGAGAGAGATTGCACGTTGGAGGTATAAAGAGAGAGAGAGCAAGATATTGGAGGAAAGATGTTTAGAGAGAGAGAGATAAAAAGAGTGAGATTGGGGTTTAGGGGGTTTAGATAGAAAGAGATAGACTTGAGGTTAGCATTTTAGATAGATAGATAGAAAGAGAGAGAGATTGATTAGAAGTTAGGTGTTTATAGAGAGAGAGATTGGGGATTATCAACTTAGAGACAGAGAGAGAGGTAGAAAGAGAGATATTAGTGGTTAGTGGTTTATAGATAGAGAGGTTGGAGGTTTGGGATTCAAAGAGACATAAAGTGTGTGAGAAAGAGATTGGAGTTTGGGGGTTTAGCAAGGAAAAGAGATTTGGGGTTAGTGGTTTAGAGAGAGAGAGCGAGATATATTGGGGGTTATGAGTTGAGAGAGAGAGAGATTCAAGGTTGGGGTTGAGAGAGAGAGATTGGAGGTTAGGGGTTTAGAGAGAAAGATTAAAGGTTAGGGGTTTAGAGAGAGTGAGAGAGAGAGATTGGGGGTTAGATATTTAGAGAGAGGGAGAGAGAGAGAGGGAGAGACTTTGTTAAGGGTTTAGAGATGGAGAGGGATAGATAGAGATATTGGGGGTTAGGGGTTAATAGATAGAGAGAGAGAGAGAATCGAGGTGTTTTGGTTAGTTATAGGACTAGGGGTGGGTGGTTAAGGGAAGTGGGGTACGGGGGAGTAGTGGGGGAGGGATCTATACAGATTGAGAGAGGGATGGGAAGGTGGTTAGTGGTTGGGGGTTTATAGAGAGAGATTGAGGGTTATGGGGTTAGAGAGAGATTGAGGTTCGGGGTTAGGGGTTTTTTGTGAGAGAGAGAGAGAGAGGGAGAGAGAGAGAGAGATCATGGGGGGGAATGGATGGTTAGTTGTGTGTGGGAGAGAGAGAGAGAGAGAGAGAGAGAGAGAGAGAGAGAGAGAGAGAGAGTGGGGTTTGAGGATAGAGATAAATTGATAGATTGGGGGTTTGGGGTTTAGAAAGATAAAGATAGAAAAAATGGGATTTGTAGTTAGGGTCTTAGAGAGAGAAATTTGGCGTTAAGTTTTTAGAGAGAGAGATTGGGGGTTATGGTTTTTAGAGAGAGTGAGAGGGAGAGAGATTCGAGATTAGGGGTTTAGAGAGAGATATTGGATTTTAGGGGTTTGGAGAGAGAGAGATTAGAGATTAGAAGTTTAGACAGAGAGAGAGAGACATTGGGGGTTAGGGGTTTAGCGTGCACGTGTGCACACCTATGCATTTAGGCGAGAGAGAGAGAGAGAGATTGGAGGTTAGGAGTTTATAAAGAGATAGATATTGGATTTTAGGGGTTTAGAGACAGACAATGAGATATTTATGGTTAGGGTTTAGAGACAGAGAGAGAGATATTGGTGGTTAATATGTGTGGAGAGAGTGAGACATCACGGGGGGAGTGTGGATTGTTAGTGTTGTTGGGGAGAGAGACAGATTTTGGAGAAGGGGTGGGATGGTGAAGTGTGGTGGTTTGGGGGTTAGGGGTTTAGAGAGAGAGTGGGAGATTAGAGGCTGGGGGTTTAGACAAAGAGAGAGGGAGATAGTTGAGGTTAGGGGTTTCAATATATAGAGAGAGAGATAGAGAGATTTCAGGGGACTAGGCTTTAGTGTAATAAAGAGGGTACAAATAAAGATGAGGGGGTTAGGTTTTATGGTATAGGGGAATATGAGGTTTGAGAGAGAGGGAGGGGGAGTGGGTCTATATAGAGGGAGGGAGTTAGATAAAGGAGGATAAAAATAGGGAGGGGGGTTAGGGAAAAGAGGAGATAGAGGGGGGGTTGGGTATGAGGAAGGAAGGTGTGTTTAGGGAAATGTGGCATTAGAGAGAGAGTAAGAGAGAAGGGGCTAGGGAAAGGAGGAGAGAGACAGGAAAGGGGGTGAGGGAAAGGTGAGACCGGAGATAGAGAGAGAGGTGGGGGGGAATTGGGTAGAGAGGAAGAGAGAGATAGAAAGAGATAGATTAGTGGCTAAGGGATTAGATATATATATATAGACAGAGGGATTGGGGGTTAAGGATATGGAGAGGGAGAGAGGTCAAGGATTGGGGGTTTAGAGAGAGAGAGAAATAGAGTGAGAGATTGGGGGTTAAGGGTTTAATGAGATACATATATATATATTGGAGGAAAGATGTTGAGAGAGAGAGAGAGAGAGAAAGAGTTAGATTGGGGTTTATGGGGTTTAGATAGAAAGAGACATATTGGAGGTTAGCAGTTTAGAGAGATAGATAGAGAGAGAGAGAGAGAGATCGTAGGTTAGGGGTTTATAAAGAGAGATTGGGGGTTAGCGGCCTAAAGAGAGAGAAATAGAAAGAGAGATATTGGTGGTTAGTAGTTTATAGATAGAGAGGTTGGAGGTTTGGGATTCAAAGAGAGATCAACTAAGAGAGAGATAGATTGGGGATTGGGGTTTTAGAGAGACAAATAGATTTGGGGTTAGTGCTTTAGACAGAGAGAGTGAGAGATATTGGGGGTTAGGGGTTTAGATAGAGAGAGATTCAATGTTGGGGTTTAGAGAGAGAGAGATTGAAGGTTAGGGGTTTAGAGAGAAATATTGGAGGTTAGGGGTTTAGAGAGAGTGACAGAGAGAGATTGGGGGTTAGATATCTAGAGAGAAAGAGAGAGAGAGAGAGAGATTGTGTAAAGGGTTTAGAGATGGCAAGGGAGAGATAGCGATATTGGGGGTTAGGTGTTAACATATAGATAGAGAGAGAAATCGAGGGGTTTTGGCTAGTTGTAGGACTGGAGGTGGGTTGTTAAGGGAAGCGGGGTACGAGGGAGTAGGGGGAAGAGGTATCTATATAGATTGAGAGAGGGATGGGCAGGTGGATAGTGGTTGGGGAGAGAGAAATATAGTGGGGTGGTAGTGGTAGAGAGAGAGAGAGATTAGGGGTTAAGGGTTTATACACATATATATATTAGGGGTTAGGGGTTTAGAGAGAGAGAGGGCGGGACAGTGGCGGTTAGATGTTTAGAGAGAGAGAGAGAGGTAGAAAGATAGACATTAGTAGTTAGGTGTTTAGATAGAAAGAGACAGAATAGAGGTTAGTGGTTTAGAGAGAGAGAGAGAGATTGGAAGTTAGGGATTTAGAGAGAGAGAAATTGCGGATAAAGAGTGTGTGTTTAGGGGGAGAGAGAGAGAGAGAGAGAGAGAGAGAGAGATTAGGGGTTGGGAATTCATATAAACAAATATATTAGGGGTTAGGGGTTTAGAGAGAGAGGGATATTGGGGGTGATTAGTGGGGATATGGATAGAGAGAGAGAGAGAGAGATCGGGAGATAGTTAGTGGTAGGGGAAAGAGAGGGAGGATGCAGAGTGGGTGTTTTGGGATAAGAAAGGGAGAGATATTAGGGGTTACACATTTAGAGAGAGAGAGGGACATTGGGGGTTAGGGATTTAAAGTCAGAGGGAGAGAGAGAGAGATTGGAGGTTAGGGGATTAGATGGAGAGAGAGGAATTGGGGTTTATAGGTTTAGCGAGAGAGGGGGGGCTAATGGAAGTTTAGCGAGAGAGAGATAATGGAGGTTAGGGGTTTAGAGAGAGAGAGATTGGAGGTTATGGGTTTAGAGAGAGTTAGAGAGAGATTTGAGGTTGGGGGTTTAGAAAGAGAGAGAGTTTGGGGGTTATGGGTCGAGAGAGAGAGAGAGAGAGAGATTTGGGGTTAGGGGTTTACAGAGAGAAAGACATTTTAGGTTAGGGGTTTAGAGAGAGAGAGAGATTTAAGGTTAGGGGCTTAGAGAGTGAGAGAGAGATTTGAGGTTAGGGGTTTAGAGAGAGTGAGAGAGAACGGGTTTAGCGGTTGATATAGAGAGAGAGATAGAGAGACATCGGTGGTTAGTGGTTTATATATATATAGAGAGAGAGATTGGGGTTTAGGGGTTTAGAGAGAAAAGGAGATTGGGGTTGAGGGTTTAGAGAGAGAGATAAAGAGGGAGAGAGTTTGGGGGATAGGGTCGTCGTTAGTGGTGGGGGGAGAGAGAGAGAGAGAGTGGGGGTTGTAAGGGTAGGAGGGTGAAGAGTGATCATGTGGCAGTGGGTAGATAGAGATAGAGAGAGAGAGAGAGAGAGATTATAATTTGGGCATTCAGAGTGACAAAGAGAGATAAATATCAATGGTTAGGGGTTTATAGTGAGATAGGGGGAGATTAAGATGGTTAAGGGTGTATCTGGAGAGAGAGATTGGGGGTTAAGGGTTTAGCAAGAGAGAAAGAGTGAGAGAGAAAGAGATAGATACAGAGATAGATATAAAGAGACATAGATTGGGCGTTAATAGGGGTTTATAGAGAGAAAGGGAGAGAGAGAGAGATTATGGGGGGAGTATGGATGGTTAGTGGTGTGGGTAGGAGGGCGAGGGGTGTGGTTTTGAGAGAGAGAGAAAGATTGGGGTTTAGGGGTTTACAAAGAGAGAGAAATATTGGAGGTTACAAGTTTAGAGAGAGATAATGGATGTTAGGATTTTAGAGAGAGAGAGAATGGAGTTTAGGGGTTTAAAGAGAGAAAGATTGTAGGTCAGAGGTTTAGAGGGAGACTGAGACTTGGGGTTAGGGTTTTAGATAGAGAGAGACATTGGGGGTTTTTAGGGGTATAGAGAGAGAGAGAGAAAGAGAGATCATAATGGGAGTATGGATGGTTATTGTTGTCGGGAAGAGAGAAATAGAGTTGGTGGGAGGGGTAATAGGTTGAGGAGTGGGAGTTAGAAGAGAGAGAGAGAGAGAGAGAGAGAGCGATTTGGTGTTAGGAATTTAGAGAGAGAGAGAGAGAGAGAGATATTGGAGGTTAGGGACTTCGAGAGCGAGGAAGATTGGTGGTTAGGGATCTTTAGAGAAAAAGAGAGAGATTGGTGGTTAGGGTTGTAGTGAGAGAGAGATTCAAGGAAAGGGGTTTACCGAGACATAGAGAGATAGACATATAAATATAGAGCTATTGGTGGTTCGGGGTTCAGAAAGAGAGAGACAGATTAGAGGTTACAGATTTAAAAAGAGAGATAAAAATAGAGATATTGGGGGTTAGGGGATAAGATAGAAATAGAGGGATTGGGTTTTAAATTTTTAGAGATAGAGATAGAAAGAGAGAGATTGGATTTTAATAATTTAGAGAGAGAAGAGAGATTCATGGTTAGGGATTTAGAGAGAGAGACAGATATTGGAGGTTAGGGGTTTAGAGAGAGAGACAAAGATTGGGTTTAAGGGGTTTATATAGAAAGGGGGAGAGAAAGAGAAATATCATGGGTTAGGTGTTTAGAGAGAGAGAGAGAGAAATATATTGAGATTTTAAGCATTGAGAGAGGGGGTGGGAGAGAGAAATATTGGGAGTATGAGAGAGGTTGTGGAAGGGAGAGAGAGAGAGAGAGAGAGAGAGAATTTGGGGGTTAGGCATTTAGAGAAAGAGAGAGAGAGAGAGATTGGAGATTATGGTTTACGACACATAGAGAGAGATATTTGAGTTTAGTGGTTTTAAGAGAGAGAGAGAGAGAGAGAGAGAGAGTGGAGGGGATTAGGGAAACAAAAACGGTACATATAGATATGGGAGGGTTAGGCATTATGATATAAGGGAAGATCGGGGCTTGAGAGAGAGAGATAGGGGGAGTAAATATCAAGAGGGAGGGGGTGTTAGGTAAATGAGGAGACTGGGAGGGAGGGAGGGTTAGGGAAAGGAGGAGAGAGAGGGGGGTTCTGTTTAAGAGAGAGGGTGGGATGGTTAGGGAAAGGTGGGGTAGGAGAGAGAGAGAAGGAAGAGTGGATTAGGGAAAGGAGTAGAGATAGTTAGGGGGTGAATTGGGGAAAGAGGAAAAGAGAGATAGAGAAAAATATATTAGTTGTTAAGGGTTTAGAGAGAAAGAGAGATATTGGGTGTCAGGGGTTTGGGGAGTGATAGAGATGGGGGGTTAGGGGTTTAGAGAGAGAGAGAGATTGGGCATTAGCTCTTTAGAGAGAGCGATATATATAAAAAGACAGTTATTGGGGGTTAGATTTTTAGAGAGATAGATTGGTTGTTAGTGGTTTATAGAGAGAGAGATTGGAGGTTAGGGGTTCAAAGAGAGATTGGGGGTTAGGTGCTTAGAAAGACAAAGCGATTGGGAATTGGGGGTTTAGAGAGGGATAAAGATATTGGAGGTTAGGTGTTTAGAGAGAGAGAGAGAGATACTGGAGATGAAGGGTTTAGAGAGAGAGATATTGGAGGTTAGAAGTTTAGAGAGAGAGAGAGATTGGAGGTTTGGGGTTTAGAGAGAGAGAATGGGGTTTAGGTATTCAGAGAGAGAGAGAGAGAGATTGAGGGTTAGGGTTTGGAGAGAGAGCTAAAGAGATCGATCAAGGGGTGGTGCTTAATCGTAAGACTTGAGTGGGTGGTTAAGGGTAGGTTAGAGTAGGTGTAGAGGTATACATATATATACAAAGAGAGAGAGAGAGAGATACAGGTAGGTTTGGGGAGCTGATTAGTGGTGGGGGTAAGAGAGAGATATAGTCGGGGAGTATGGGTAGGAGGGTGAAGAGTGTGCGTTTGAGAGAGAGAGAGAGAGAGAGATTGAGGGGCAGTAGGAGAATAATGAATGGGAGAGAGAGGGATGGGGAGATAGTTAGTGGTAGGGGAAATAGAGAGATAGAGTGGGGAGTAGTGTCAGGAGGGTGAGGAATGGTGGTTTTGGGGGGAAGAGAGTAAGAGATATTAGGGGTTAGGGATTTAAAGAGAGATAGATTGGTTGTTAATTGTTTAGAGAGAGAAAGAGAGAGATAATGGGTGTTATATGTTTAGAGAGAAAGATACATTAGGAGTTAGGGGTTTAGAGAGAGAGTTTGGGGGTTAGGGATTTAGAGAGAGAGAGAGAGAGAGAGGGAATGGTGGTTAGCAGTTTTGAGAGAGAGAGATATAGATATTGGAGGTTAATTTTTAGGGAGAGAGAGAGAGAGAGGTTGGGGGTTAATGATTCAGCAGTTTAGAGAGAGATAGATAGATTGGTGGTCTAGAGTTTAGAGAGAGAGATTGGGGGTTAGGGTCTTAGAGAGAGAGAGTGGGGGTTTGGGGTTTAGAGAGAGAGATTGGAGGTTAGGGTTATGGATTTAGAGAGAGAAAGAGATTGGGGGTTTGGGATTTATAGAGAGAGACAGATTGGAGCTTAGGGTTTCAGAGATAGAGAGAATGGGGGTTAGGGATTAGGGTTTATGGATTTAAAGAGAGAGAGAGATATCATTGGGAGAGAATCGATGGTTAGGTATGCAAGTATATGGCTACAGGGAGTATTGCTAGGGATTAGAGGTATAGAAAGAGAGAGAGAGAGGGGGGGAAGAGAGAGAGGGGGGGAAGAGGAGGGATCGAGGCTTAGAGAAATAGTGAGAGGAGGGGGTTAGGGTTTAGGGTAGTAAATATTGTACAAAGAGATATGGGGGGTTAGGATTTATGGTATAGAGGAAGTTGGGGGTTGAGTGGGAAAGGAGGAGTGGGGTTATAAAGAGGGAAGGGGGTTAGGGAAAGGAGGAGAGAGAGAAGGGGTTTGGGTAAGAGAGAGGGAGGGGGTTAGGGAAAGGTGGTGCTAGAGAGAGAGAGGGGGGTTAGGGAAAGTAGAATAGACAAAGAGGAGAGATAAAGGGGCTTAAGGAATGATGGGGTGAGAGAGACATAGATGGAGAGATGAAGGACGGGTTGGAGGAGGATAGTTAGAAAAAAATAGAGAGGGGGGCACTAGGAAGACATGAACATAGAGTTACAAACATAAATATTGGTGGTGAGGGGTTTAGAGAGAGAATTCGGGGTCTGGTATTCAGAGAAAGAGGGATTGGGAGTTAGGGATTTAGAGAGAGAGAGGGATATTAGAGGTTATGGTTTTATAGAGAGAGAGTGAGAATGAGAGAGATTGGTGATTAGGATTTTATAGAGAGAGTGAGAGAAAATGGAGGATAGGGTTTTAGAGAGAGAGAGAGAGAGAGAGAGAGAGATTGGTGGTTGGGGGTTTAGAGAGAAAGAGAGATTGAGTGTTTTGGGTTGAGAGAGAGATATAGATTCGGGGTTAGGGGTTTTGTGTTTGAGAGACAAAGATCGAGGGTTAATATGGGTTTAGAGAGAGAGAGATCAAGGGGGGAGAATGGATGGTTAGTGGTGTGGGGGAGAGAGAGAGAGATAGAGTGGGGTTTTAGGATTGAGATAAATTGATAGATTCGGGGTTATGGGTTTAGAAAGATAAAGATAGAAAAAGGGATTTGCAGTTAGGGTCTTAGAGGGAGAGAGAGATTTGGCGTTAAGGTTTTAGAGTGAGAGATTGGGGGTTATGGTATTTAGAGAGAGGGAGAGGGAGAGATATTGGAGGTTAGGGGTTTAGAGAGAGATATTGGAGTTTAAGGGTTTGGAAAGAGAGAGAGAGATTAGAGATTAGAAGTTTAGACAGAGAGAGAGAGAGATTGGGGGTTAGGGGTTTAGCGTGCACACATGCACACCTGTGCATGTAGGCCAAAGAGAGAGAGAGAGAGAGAGAGAGAGAGAGAGAATGATTGGAGGTTAGGGGTTTATCGAGAGACAAATATTGGAGGTCAGAGGTTTAGAGATAGTCAGTGAGATATTTATGGTTAGGGGTTTATAGAGAGAGAGAGAGAGATATTGGTGGTAAATAGGTGTGGAGAGAGGGAGAGATCATGGGGGGAGTGTGGATAGTTAGTTTTTCTGGGGAGAGAGACATATTTTTGTGAAGGGGTGGGATGGTGAAGCATGGTGGTTTGGGAGAGAGAAAGAGAGCTAGATAGAGAGAGTGAGTTTGGGGGTTAGGGGTTTAGAGAGAGAGCTGGAGATTAGAGGTTGGGGGTTTAGACAAAAAGAGAGGGAGAGAGTTGAGGTTAGGGGTTTCAATATATATATATATATAGAGAGAGAGACTTCAGGGGGCTAGGGTTTAGTGTAATAAAGAGGGTACACATAACGATGAGGGGATTAGGTTTTATGTTATAGGGGAATATGGGGGTTGAGAGAGAGGGAGGGGAGTTAGGGAAAGGAGGAGAGAGAGGGGGGGTTGGGTATGAGGGAGGGAGGTGTGTTTAGGGAAATGTGGCATTAGAGAGAGAGGAGGAGAGAAGGGGGTAGGGAAAGGAGGAGAGAGAGAGGAAAGGGAGTGAGGGAAAGGTGATACCGAAGAAAGAGAGAGAAGGGGGGGAATTGGTTAGAGAGGAAGAGAGAGATAGAAAGAGATAGATTAGTGATTATGGGATTAGATATAAACAAAGAGAGAGAGAGAGAGAGAGATTGGGGGTTAAGGATATGGAGAGTGAGAGAGATCAAGGGTTGGGGGTTTAGCGAGTGAGAGACTGGGGGTTAGGGGTTTAATGAGATATATATATATATATATATTCGAGGAAAGATGTTGAGAGAGAGAGAGAGAAAGAGTTAGATTGGGGTTTAGGGGGTTTAGATAGAAAGAGACAGATTGGAGGCTAGCAGTTTAGATAGATAGATAGAGGGAGAGATAGAGATCATAGGTTAGGGATTTATAGAGAGAGATATTGGGGGTTAGCGGCTTAGAGAGCGAGAGAGATAGAAAGAGAGATATTGGTGGTTAGTAGTTTATAGATAGAGAGGTTGGAGGTTTGGGATTCAAAGAGAGATCAAGTGAGAGAGAGATATATTGGGAATTGGGCTTTTAGAGAGGCAAAGAGATTTGGGGTTAGTGCTTTAGACAGAGAGAATGAGAGATATTGGGGGTTAGGGGTTTAGATAGAGAGAGATTCAAGGTTGGGGTTTAGAGAGAGAGAGATTGGAGATTAGGGGTTTAGAGAGAAATATTGGAGGTTAGGGGCTTAGAGAGAGTGACAAAGAGAGATTGGGGGTTAGATATTTAGAGAGAGAGAGAGAGAGAGAGAGAGAGAGAGAGAGAGATTGTGTAAAGGGCTTAGAGATGGACAGGGAGAGATAGCGATATTGGCGGTTAGGTTTTAATAGATAGAGAGAGAGAGAAATCAAGGGGTTTTTGTTAGTTGTAGGACTAGAGGTGGGTGGTTAAGGGTAGTGGGGTACGAGGGAGTATGGGGGAGATGGATCTATATAGATTGAGAGAGGGATGGGCAGGTGGTTAGTGTTTTCGAAGAGAGAAATATAGTGGGGTGGTAGTGGTAGAGAGAGAGAGAGAGATTATGGGTTAGGGGTTTATATATATATATATATATATATATTACGGGTTAGGGGTTTAGAGAGAGAGAGGGAGGGACATTAGCGGTTAGATTTTTAAAGAGAGAGAGAGGTAGAAAGAAAGACATTAGTAGTTAGGTGTTTAGATAGAAGGAGATGGATTGGAGATTAGTGGTTTAGAGAGAGAGAGAGATTGGGGGTTAGGCCTTCATACGAACACATATATTAGGGGTTAGGGGTTTAGAGGGAGAGGGATATTGGGGATGATTAGGGGGGATGTGGAGAGAGAGAGAGAGAGAGATGGGGAGATAGTTAGTTGTAGGGGAAAGAGAGGGAGGATGTGAAGTGGGGGTTTTGGGATAAGAAAGGGAGAGATATTAGGGGTTACACGTTTAGACAGAGAGAGAGAGAGAGAGAGAGAGAGACATTGGGGGTTAGGGATTTAAATTCAGAGGGAGACAGAGAGATTGGAGGTTAGGGGATTAGATGGAGAGAGAGGGATTTGGGTTAAGGGGTTTTGTGAGAGAGGGGGGCTAATAACAATTTAGAGAGAGAGAGATAGTGGAGGTTAGGGGTTTAGAGAGAGAGAGAGAGAGATTGGAGGTTATGGGTTTACAGAGAGTTAGAGAGAGATTTGAGGTTGGGGTTTAGAGAGAGAGAGATATTTTGGGGATTATGGATCTAGAGAGAGAGAGAGAGATTTGAGGTTAGGGGTTTAGGGAGAGAGAGAGAGAGATTTGAGGTTAGGGGTTTAGAGAGAGGGAGAGAGATTGGGGGTTAGGGTTGTAGAGAGAGGGAGATATATTGGGGGTTAGCGGTTGAAATACAGAGAGAGATAGAGAGACATCGGTGGTTATTGGTTTATATAGAGAGAGAGATAGAGTGCAAGAGAGAGAGAGATTGGGGTTTAGGGGTTTAGAAAGAAAAATAGATTGAAGGTTAGGGGTTTAGAGAGAGAGAGATATTGGAGGTTAATGGTTTAGAGACAAAGAGATTAGAGGTTAGGGGTTTAGATGGAGAGAGAGACATTGGACTTTAGTGGTTTAGAGAGAGAGTGATTGGGAGTTAGGGATTTAGAAAGATAGAGAGAGCAAGAGAGAGAGAGAGATTGGGGGTTAAGGGTGAAAGAGAGAGAGAGATTAGGGTTTAGGTATTCATAGAAACAAATATATCAGGGGTTAGGGGTTTACAGAAAGAGAGAGGTTGGGGGTGATTAGGGGGGGTTTAGATAGAGAGAGAGGGAAGGGGAGATGGTTAGCTGTAGGGGAAAGAGAGGGAGGATGAGGATTGGGGGTTTTGAGGTAAGAAAGAGAGAGATAATAGGCGTTACAAGTTTAGAGAAAGAGAGAGATATTGGAGTTTAGGGTTTTAAAGAGAGAGGGGCAGTAGGAGAATAATGACTGAGAGAGAGAGGGATGGGCAGATAGTTAGTGGTAGGGGAAATAGAGAGATAGAGTGGGGAGTAGTGTCAGGAGGGCGAGGAATGGTGGTTTTGGGGGGAAGAGAGTAAGAGATATTAGGGGTGAGGGATTTAAAGAGAGATAGATTGGTTGTTAATTGTTTAGAGAGAGAAAGAGAGAGATAATGGGTGTTATATGTTTAGAGAGAAAGATACATTAGGAGTTAGGGGTTTAGAGAGAGAGTTTGGGGGTTAGGGATTTAGAGAGAGAGAGAGAGAGAGAGGGAATGGTGGTTAACAGTTTTGAGAGAGAGAGAGATAGATATTGGAGGTTAATTTTTAGGGAGAGAGAGAGAGAGAGGTTGGGGGTTAATGATTCAGCAGTTTAGAGAGAGATAGATAGATTGGTGGTCCAGAGTTTAGAGAGAGAGATTGGGGGTTAGGGTCTTAGAGAGAGAGAGTGGGGGTTTGGGGTTTAGAGAGAGAGATTGGAGGTTAGGGTTATGGATTTAGAGAGAGAAAGAGATTGGGGGTTTGGGATTTATAGAGAGAGACAGATTGGAGCTTAGGGTTTCAGAGATAGAGAGAATGGGGGTTAGGGATTAGGGTTTATGGATTTAAAGAGAGAGAGAGATATCATTGGGAGAGAATCGATGGTTAGGTATGCAAGTATATGGCTACAGGGAGTATTTTTAGGGATTAGAGGTATAGAAAGAGAGAGAGAGAGGGGGGGAAGAGAGAGAGGGGGGGAAGAGGAGGGATCGAGGCATAGAGAAATAGTGAGAGGAGGGGGTTAGGGTTTAGGGTAGTAAATATTGTACAAAGAGATATGGGGGGTTAGGATTTATGGTATAGAGGAGGTTGGGGGTTGAGTGGGAAAGGAGGAGTGGGGTTATAAAGAGGGAAGGGGGTTAGGGAAAGGAGGAGAGAGAGAAGGGGTTTGGGTAAGAGAGAGGGAGGGGGTTAGGGAAAGGTGGTGCTAGAGAGAGAGAGGGGGGTTAGGGAAAGTAGAATAGACAAAGAGGAGAGATAAAGGGGCTTAAGGAATGATGGGGTGAGAGACATAGATGGAGAGGAGAAGGACGGGTTGGAGGAGGATAGTTAGAAAAAAATAGAGAGGGGGCACTAGGAAGACATGAACATAGAGTTACAAACATAAATATTGGTGGTGAGGGGTTTAGAGAGAGAATTCGGGGTCTGGTATTTAGAGAAAGAGGGATTGGGAGTTAGGGATTTAGAGAGAGAGAGGGATATTAGAGGTTATGGTTTTATAGAGAGAGAGTGAGAATGAGAGAGATTGGTGATTAGGATTTTATAGAGAGAGTGAGAAAAAATGGAGGATAGGGTTTTAGAGAGAGAGAGAGAGAGAGAGAGAGAGAGAGAGAGATTGGTGGTTGGCGGTTTAGAGAGAGAGAGAGATTGAGTGTTTTGGGTTGAGAGAGAGATATAGATTCGGGGTTAGGGGTTTTGTGTTTGAGAGACAAAGATCGGGGGTTAATATGGGTTTAGAGAGAGAGAGATCAAGGGGGGAGAATGGATGGTTAGTGGTGTGGGGGAGAGAGAGAGAAATAGAGTGGGGTTTTAGGATTGAGATAAATTGATAGATTCGGGGTTATGGGTTTAGAAAGATAAAGATAGAAAAAGGGATTTGCAGTTAGGGTCTTAGAGCGAGAGAGAGATTTGGCGTTAAGGTTTTAGAGTGAGAGATTGGGGGTTATGGTATTTAGAGAGAGGGAGAGGGAGAGATATTGGAGGTTAGGGGTTTAGAGAGAGATATTGAAGTTTAAGGGTTTGGAAAGAGAGAGAGAGATTAGAGATTAGAAGTTTAGACAGAGAGAGAGAGATTGGGGGTTAGAGGTTTAGCGTGCACACATGCACACCTGTGCATGTAGGCCAGAGAGAGAGAGAGAGAGAGAGAGAGAGAGAATGATTGGAGGTTAGGGGTTTATCGAGAGACAAATATTGGAGTTCAGAGGTTTAGAGATAGTCAGTGAGATATTTATGGTTAGGGGTTTATAGAGAGAGAGAGAGAGAGAGAGAGAGAGAGATTGGTGGTTAATAGGTGTGGAGAGAGGGAGAGATCATGGGGGGAGTGTGGATAGTTAGTTTTTCTGGGGAGAGACAGATTTTTGTGAAGGGGTGGGATGGTGAAGCATGGTGGTTTGGGAGAGAGAAAGAGAGCTAGATAGAGAGAGTGAGTTTGGGGGTTAGGGGTTTAGAGAGAGAGCTGGAGATTAGAGGTTGGGGGGTTTAGACAAAAAGAGAGGGAGAGAGTTGAGGTTAGGGGTTTCAATATATATATATATATAGAGAGAGAGATTTCAGGGGGCTAGGGTTTAGTGTAATAAAGAGGGTACAAATAACGATGAGGGGATTAGGTTTTATGTTATAGGGGAATATGGGGGTTGAGAGAGAGGGAGGGGAGTTAGACAAAGGAGGAGAAATATAGGGAGGGGGATTAGGGAAAGGAGGAGAGAGAGGGGGGGTTGGGTATGAGGGAGGGAGGTGTGTTTAGGGAAATGTGGCATTAGAGAGAGAGAAGGAGAGAAGGGGTAGGGAAAGGAGGAGAGAGAGAGGAAAGGGAGTGAGGGAAAGGTGATACCGAAGAAAGAGAGAGAAGGGGGGGAATTGGGTAGAGAGGAAGAAAGAGATAGAAAGAGATAGATTAGTGATTATGGGATTAGATATATAAACAAAGAGAGAGAGAGAGAGAGAGATTGGGGGTTAAGGATATGCAGAGTGAGAGAGATCAAGGGTTGGGGGTTTAGCGAGTGAGAGATTGGGGGTTAAGGGTTTAATGAGATATATATATATATATATATTCGAGGAAAGATGTTGAGAGAGAGAGAGAGAAAGAGTTAGTTTGGGGTTTAGGGGGTTTAGATAGAAAGAGACAGATTGGAGGCTAGCAGTTTAGATAGATAGATAGAGGAAGAGATAGAGATCATAGGTTAGGGATTTATAGAGAGAGATATTGGGGGTTAGCGGCTTAGAGAGCGAGAGAAATAGAAAGAGAGATATTGGTGGTTAGTAGTTTATAGATAGAGAGGTTGGAGGTTTGGGATTCAAAGAGAGATCAAGTGAGAGAGAGATAGATTGGGAATTGGGCTTTTAGAGAGGCAAAGAGATTTGGGGTTAGTGCTTTAGACAGAGAGAGTGAGAGATATTGGGGGTTAGGGGTTTAGATAGAGAGAGATTCAAGGTTGGGGTTTAGAGAGAGAGACATTGGAGATTAGGGGTTTAGAGAGAATATTGGAGGTTAGGGGCTTAGAGAGAGTGACAAAGAGAGATTGGGGGTTAGATAGTTAGAGAAAGAGAGAGAGAGAGAGAGAGAGAGATTGTGTAAAGGGCTTAGAGATGGACAGGGAGAGATAGCGATATTGGTGGTTAGGTTTTAATAGATAGAGAGAGAGAGAAATCAAGGGGTTTTGGTTAGTTGTAGGACTAGAGGTGGGTGGTTAAGGGTAGTGGGGTACGAGCGAGTATGGGGGAGATGGATCTATATAGATTGAGAGAGGGATGGGCAGGTGGTTAGTGTTTTCGAAGAGAGAAATATAGTGGGGTGGTAGTGGTAGAGAGAGAGATAGATTATGGGTTAGGGGTTTATATATATATATATATATATATATATATATATATTACGGGTTAGGGGTTTAGAGAGAGAGAGGGAGGGACATTAGCGGTTAGATTTTTAAAGAGAGAGAGAGGTAGAAAGAAAGACATTAGTAGTTAGGTGTTTAGATAGAAGGAGATGGATTGGAGATTAGTGGTTTAGAGAGAGAGAGAGATTGGGGGTAAAGAGTGTGTGTTTAGGGGGAGAGAGAGAGAGATTGGGGGTTAGGCCTTCATACGAACACATATATTAGGGGTTAGGGGTTTAGAGGGAGAGGGATATTGGGGATGATTAGGGGGGATGTGGAGAGAGAGAGAGAGAGATGGGGAGATAGTTAGTTGTAGGGGAAAGAGAGGGAGGATGTGAAGTGGGGGTTTTGGGATAAGAAAGGGAGAGATATTAGGGGTTACACGTTTAGACAGAGAGAGAGAGAGAGAGAGAGAGAGAGAGAGAGAGAGAGAGACATTGGGGGTTAGGGATTTAAATTCAGAGGGAGACAGAGAGATTGGAGGTTAGGGGATTAGATGGAGAGAGAGGGATTGGGGTTAAGGGGTTTAGTGAGAGAGGGGGGCTAATAACAATTTAGAGAGAGAGAGATAGTGGAGGTTAGGGGTTTAGAGAGAGAGAGAGAGAGATTGGAGGTTATGGGTTTATAGAGAGTTAGAGAGAGATTTGAGGTTGGGGTTTAGAGAGAGAGAGAGATTTTGGGGATTATGGATCTAGAGAGAGAGAGAGATTTGAGGTTAGGGGTTTAGGGAGAGAGAGAGAGAGATTTGAGGTTAGGGGTTTAGAGAGAGGGAGAGAGATTGGGGGTTAGGGTTGTAGAGAGAGGGAGATATATTGGGGGTTAGCGGTTGATATACAGAGAGAGATAGAGAGACATCGGTGGTTATTGGTTTATATATAGAGAGAGATAGAGTGCAAGAGAGAGAGAGATTGGGGTTTAGGGGTTTAGAAAGAAAAATAGATTGAAGGTTAGGGGTTTAGAGAGAGAGATATATTGGAGGTTAATGGTTTAGAGACAAAGAGATTAGAGGTTAGGGGTTTAGATGGAGAGAGAGAGATTGGACTTTAGTGGTTTAGATAGAGAGTGATTGGGAGTTAGGGATTTAGAAAGATAGAGAGAGCAAGAGAGAGAGAGAGATTGGGGGTTAAGGGTGAAAGAGAGAGAGAGATTAGGGTTTAGGTATTCATAGAAACAAATATATCAGGGGTTAGGGGTTTACAGAAAGAGAGAGGTTGGGGGTGATTAGGGGGGGTTTAGATAGAGAGAGAGGGAAGGGGAGATGGTTAGCTGTAGGGGAAAGAGAGGGAGGATGAGGATTGGGGGTTTTGAGGTAAGAAAGAGAGAGATAATAGGCGTTACAAGTTTAGAGAAAGAGAGAGATATTGGAGGTTAGGGTTTTAAAGAGAGAGGGGCAGAGAGAGATTGGAACTTAGGGGATTAGATGGAGACAGAGGGATTGGGGGTTAGGGTTTTCACGAGAAAGGGGGGGATAATAACGGTTTACAGAGAGAGAGAGAAAGATAGTGGATGTTAGGGGTTTAGAGAGAGATATTCGAGGTTATGGATTTAGAGAGAGTTAGTGAGAGAGAGAGATTTGTGGTTGAGGGTTGAGAGAGAGAGAGAGAGAGTTTTTTCGGGTTAGGGGTTTAGAGAGAGAGAGAGAGAGAGAGAGAGATTTGAGTTTAGGGGTTTTGAGACATAGAGAGACAGTGTAGGCCCCATGGGGTTAGGGTTTAAGGTAAAAAAGAGGGTAGATATAAGGAAATGGGGGGGTATGATTTATCTTATAGTGGAAGATGGGGGGTTGAGAGAGAGAGATAAGTGGATTCGGGATATCAAGTGGGATTGGGGTTAGGGAAAGGAGAGGAGAGAGATGGGGGGATGGGTAACAGAGAGGGAGGGAGTTTAGGCAAAGGTGGGATTGGAAAGAGAGAAGCTGAGAGTGGTTAAGGAATGGAGGAGAGAGAGAGGAAAGGGAGTTACAAATGGATGATCTGAGAGAGAGAGAGAGAGGGGGGGAGGCATTAGGAAAAGAGGAAGAGATATATTAGGCATTAATGGCTTAGAGAGAAAAGGGATATTAGCGGTTAGGGATTTCGAGACTAAAAGAGATCAAGGTATAGGGGTTAGGCATTTAGACAGAGAGAGAGAGAGAGAGAGAGAGATTGGGGGTTAGGGGTTTAGAGAGAGAGTTTGCGGGTTAGGGGTTTAGAAAGAGAAAGAGAGAGATTTGGGGTTAGGGGTTTAGATAAAAGGAGACTGATTGGAGGTTAGTGGTTTAGAGAGAGAGAGAGATTAGTTGTTTACAGAGAGAGATTGGGCGTTAGGGGCTTAATGAGAGATAGATATTTGTGGTTAGTGGTTTAGAGAGTGAGATTGATTGGAGGTTAGGGGTTTAGAGAGAGATAAATAGATAGAGAGAGACAAAAAGGGATTGGGGGTTAGGTTTTTAGAGAGACAAAGATATTGAAGGTTAGGGGTTTGGAGAGGGAGAGGGAGAGATTAGAGATTAGGGGTTTGGAAAGAGAGAGATTGGAGTTTAGGGGTTTAGAGAGAGAGAGATTGGAGTTTAGGGGTTTAGAGAGAGAGAGAGATTAGAGGTTAGGGGTTCAGAGAGCAAGAGATTGGGGGTTAGGAAATTAGAGAGTGAGAGGGAGGTTAGGGGTTTAGTGAGAGGGAGGTTAGGGGCTTAGTGTCAGAGAGAGAGAAATTGGAGGTTAGGGGCTTAGAGAGAGATAGAAAGAGAGAGAGATAATGAGAGATGTTGGGGGTTAGGGGTTTAGAGAGACAAATATATTGGTGGTTAGGGGCTTAGAGAGAGAGAGATTGGAGGTTATGGGTTTAGAGAGAGAGAGTTGGATATTTATGGTTAGGGGTTTAGCGAGAGAGAGAGATATTGGGAGTTAATAGGGGTTGAGAGAGGGAGAGAGTTCACGAGGGGAGTGTGGATGGTTAGTGTTGTTTGTGACAGAGAGATAAATTTTGGTAAAGGGGTGGGATTGTAAAGAGTGGTGGTTTGCGAGAGAGAAACAGAGATAGATAGATAGAGCAAGTTTGGGGTTTAGGGGTTTATAGAGAGAGAGGGATATTGGAGGTTGGGGGTTTAGACAAAGAGAGAGGGAGAGAGTTGAGGTTAGGGGTTTCAAGATAGAGAGAGATTTCAGGGGGTTAGTGTTTAGGGTAATAAATAGGGTACATATAAAGATGAGAGGGTTAGGTTTTATGGTATAAGGGAAGATGGGGGTTGAGAGAGATGGAGGGGGGGAGTGGGGATATAAAGAGGGAGGGGAGTTAGAGAAAGGAGGAGATAAATAGGGAGGGGGTTAGGGAAAGGAGGAGAGAGGGGGGGTTGGGTACGACAGAGGGAGGTGTATTTAGGGAAAGGTGGCATTAGAGAGAGAGAGGGGGGGGGGGAGAGAAAGGAGTGGGGAAATGAGGAGAGAGAGAGGAAAGTGGGTTAGGGAAATGTGGGACCTGAGAGAGAGAGGGGGTAGGGAAATTGAGTAGAGAGCAAGAGACATATTAGTGGTTAAGGGATTAGAGATAGATAGAGATAGAGAGAGATGGAGAGAGAGATTGGGGCTTAAGGATATGGAGAGTAAGAGAGATCGGGGGTTGGGGGTTTAGAGAGAGAGAGAGAGAGAGAGATTGCACGTTGGAGGTATAAAGAGAGAGAGAGCAAGATATTGGAGGAAAGATGTTTAGAGAGAGAGAGATAAAAAGAGTGAGATTGGGGTTTAGGGGGTTTAGATAGAAAGAGATAGACTTGAGGTTAGCATTTTAGATAGATAGATAGAAAGAGAGAGAGATTGATTAGAAGTTAGGTGTTTATAGAGAGAGAGATTGGGGATTATCAACTTAGAGAGAGAGAGAGAGGTAGAAAGAGAGATATTAGTGGTTAGTGGTTTATAGATAGAGAGGTTGGAGGTTTGGGATTCAAAGAGAGATAAAGTGTGTGAGAAAGAGATTGGAGTTTGGGGGTTTAGCAAGGAAAAGAGATTTGGGGTTAGTGGTTTAGAGAGAGAGAGCGAGATATATTGGGGGTTATGAGTTGAGAGAGAGAGAGATTCAAGGTTGGGGTTGAGAGAGAGAGATTGGAGGTTAGGGGTTTAGAGAGAAAGATTAAAGGTTAGGGGTTTAGAGAGAGTGAGAGAAAGAGATTGGGGGTTAGATATTTAGAGAGAGGGAGAGAGAGAGAGGGAGAGACTTTGTTAAGGGTTTAGAGATGGAGAGGGACAGATAGAGATATTGGGGGTTAGGGGTTAATAGATAGAGAGAGAGAGAGAGAATCGAGGTGTTTTGGTTAGTTATAGGACTAGGGGTGGGTGGTTAAGGGAAGTGGGGTACGGGGGGAGTAGTGGGGGAGGGATCTATACAGATTGAGAGAGGGATGGGAAGGTGGTTAGTGGTTGGGGAGAGAGAAATATAGTGGGGTGATAGTGGTAGGAGGGTGAAGAGTGTGGGTTTTGGGGACGGGAAAAATAGAGAGATAGATTAAGCATTAGGGTTTTAGATATATATATATTAGGGGTTAGGGGTTTAGAGAGAGAGAGAGAGAGAGGGAGGGACATAGGAGGTTAGATGTTTAGAGAGAGAGAGAGAGAGAGATAGAGAGAGATTGGAGGTTAGTTGTTTAGAGACAAAGACATTGGAGGTTAAGGGTTAGGGATTTAGAGGGAGAGGGATTTAAGTTTAGCGGTTTAGAGAGAGAAAGATAGATTGGAGGTTCATGGTTTAGAGAGAGGGAGAGTGATTGGGAGTTAGGGATTTAGAGAGAGAGAGAGAGAGAGAGAGGGTTAAGGGTGAAGAGTGTGGGTTTAGTGGAAGAGAGAGAGAGAGAGAGAGAGAGAGAGAGAGAGAGAGAGATTAGGGGTTAGGCGTTCATAGAAACAAATATATTAGGTGTTAGGGGTTTAGAGAGAGGAAGATAGATTGGGGGTGATTAGGGGGGAGATGGATAGAGAGAGAGAGAGGGATGGGGAGATGGTTAGTGGTAGGGAAAAGAGAGGGAGGATGTAGAGTGAGGGTTTTGGGGTAAGAAATGGAGAGATATTATGGGTTACAAGTTTAGAGAGAGAGATTGGGGATTAGGAGTTTAGAGAGAGAAAGAGAGAGAGATTGGAGGTTAGGGTTTTAAAGAGAGAGGGAGAGAGAGAGAGAGATTGGAGTTTAGGGACTTAGATGGAGAGAGAGGGATTGAGGGTTAGGGGTTTAGCAAGAGAGAGGGGGGGATAATAGTTGTTTAGAGATAGACAGATAGTGGACGTTAGGGGTTTAGAGAGAGAGAGATTGGAGGTTATGGGTTTAGAGAGAGTTAGAGAGAGATTTGGGGTTGGGGGTTTAGAGAGAGAGAGTTTGGGGGTTAGGGGTTTAGAGAGAGAGATTTGAGGTTAGGGTTTCAGAGAGAGAGATCTGAGGTTAGGGTTTCAGAGAGAGCGTGAGAGATTTGAGGTTAGGGGTTTTGAGAGAGAGAGAGAGAGAGTGTAGGCCCCATAAGTTTAGGGTTTATGGTAATAAAGGGGGTATATATAAAGAAATGGGGGATTAGGCTTTATTTTATAGGGGAATATGTCAGGTTCAGAGAGAGAGATATAAGGGGATTGGGGCTATTAAGTGGGAAGGCAGTTTAGGGAAAGGAGGGGAGAGAGATGGGGGTTGGGTAAGAGAGAGGGAGGAAGTTTAGGAAAGGTGGGCTTGGAGAGAGAGAGAAGGGGGGAGGAGTTAACGAAAGGAGCAGAGAGAGGAGAGGGAGTTACTTATGGATGATCCTAGAGAGAGAAGAGGGGCATTAGTTAGAGAGGAAGAGATATATTAGTTGTTAATAGTTTAGAGAGAAAAAGATAGATTAGATGTTAGGGATTTCGGGACTGAGAGAGATCGGGTATAGGGTTAGGCATTTAGATAGAGAGAGAGATTGGGGGTTAGGGGTTTAGTGCCTGATAGAGAGAGAGGGAGTGAGAGAGATTGGGTATAGGGGTTAGGCGTTTAGACAGAGAGAGAGATTGGGGGTTAGGGGTTTAGTGCGGGATAGAGAGAGAGGGAGATTAGAGGTTAGGCTTTTAGAGAGAAAGAAAGAGAAAGAGAGAGATTGGGGGTTATGGGTTTAGATAGAAGGAGACTGATTGAATATTAGTGGTTTAAGGAGAGAGAGAGAGAGATTGGAGGTTAGTGTTTTACACAGATATATTGGGGGTTAGGGGTTGAGAGAGAGAGAGAGAGAGAGAGAGATAGAGAGAGACTGGTGGTTGGTGGTTTAGAGAGAGAGAGATGGAGAGATTGGATGTTTGGGGTTTAGAGAGAGAGGGAGAGAGATATTGGGGGTTAGGGGTTTAGAGAGACAAATATGTTGGAGGTTAGGGGTTTAGAGAGAGAGAGATTGGAGGTAAGGTTTCAAAGAGCAAGAGATTGGGGGTTATGAAATTAGAGAGTGCGAGAGAGATTAGGGGTTTAGAGAGAGAGAGATTAAATATTAGGGGTTTAGAGAGGGAGATATTGGAGGTTAGGGGCTTAGAGAGAGAGAGCGATTGGTGGTTAGGGGTTTAGAGAGGGAGAGATTGGGGTTTAGGAATTTATGGAGAGAGAGTGGCTAGGGGTTTAAAGAGAGATCGAGATTGGTTGTTAGGGGTTTAGAGAGAGAGATTGGATATTAACGGTATAGAGAGAGAGAGATGGAAAGAGAGATATTGGTGGTTAGGGGTTTATAGAGAGAGAGAGATCGATGTTAGGGGTATAAAGAAAGAGAGATTGGGGTTAGGGTTTTAGAGAGAGAGGGGAATGGGGAGGTGGTTAATGGGGGGGGAGAGAGAGGGGGGATTGAGGGTAGGAGTGTGAAGAGTGGTGGTTTGGGGGAAGATATAGAGGGAGAGAGAGAGAGAGAGATAGAGGTCAGAGGGGGAGCATTAATGGTTAGCAATGCGAGTGTATTGTTAGGGGAAGTAAGGTTAGGGATACGAGAGAGAGAGAGAGAGAGAGAGAGAGAGAGAGAGAGAGAGAGATGATTAGAAAAATAGAGAGATTAGGGGGGGTAGTGTTTATGGTAGCAAAAAGGGTAC
This sequence comes from Larix kaempferi, assembly GCA_027924585.1. NCBI lineage: Eukaryota > Viridiplantae > Streptophyta > Pinopsida > Pinales > Pinaceae > Larix > Larix kaempferi. The sequence continues at coordinate 36,532,839 of BSBM01001051.1, forward strand.
ATTGAGAGATGGGGGATTGAGAGAGAGAGAGAGAGAGAGAGAGAGAGAGAGAGAGAGAGAGGTTAAGGGCTATGATTTATGGTATAATGGAAGATGGGGGGTTAAGACAGATGTGCGGTTAGGGAAAGGACAGAGAGAGAGAGGGGAGGTTGGGTTAATGAGAGGGAGGTGGTAGGAGATGGTGGGGTTGGAGAGAGAGAGATAGTGGGGTGGGTTGGGTTAGAGAGAAGTAGGGGTGTAGGAAACAGTGGGCCTGGAAAGAGAGGAGGGGTTAGGGAAAGGAGGAGAAAGAAAGGAAGTGGGTGTTAGCGAAAGGTGGGGATGGAGAGAGAGAGGAAGAGGAGGAGGAGGATTAGCAACAAAGGGAGAGAGGGGGTGTTTGTAAGAGAGCAAGAGAGAGATTGTTGGTTAGGGGTTTAGAGAGAGAGATATTGGGGGTTAAGATTTTAGAGAGAGAGGGATATTCGAGGCTAGGGATTTAGAGAGAGAGAGAGAGAGAGAGAGATTTTAGGGGTTGTGGCGAAAGAGATATTGGTGTTTAGGGGTTTAGAGAGGAAGACACACACACACACACACACAGATTGGTGTTTAGGGGTTTAGAGAGAGAGAGAGAGGGATTGGTGTTTAGGGGTTTATAGATTGACATATATATATATAGATATATATATATATAGATATATAGATATATATACATATTGGGGGTTAGAGAGAGAGATATATATGTTATAGGTTAGGGGTTTAGAGAGAGAGAGGGGGATTAGGGGTTAGGGTTAAGATAGAGAGTTAGAAAGAGAGAAATTGGTTGTTAGGGATTTAGACAGAGAGTGAAATAGAGATTGGGGGTTAGGTATTTAGGGAGAGAGCGAGAGAGAGAGAGAGAGAGAGAGAGAGAGAGAGAGAGAGAGATTAGGGATTAGTGGTTTAGAGGTAGAGAAAGAGAGTTTGAGGGTTACGAGTTTAGAGAGAGAGAGAGAGAGGGAAATTGGTGGTTATGGCTTTGGAGAGAGAGAGAGAGAGAGAGAGAGAGAGATTATGGGTTAGGGGTTATGGGTTAGGAGTTAGTTGTTATCTAGTTATATGGATTAATTTTTAAGGGGTTGGGGATTTATGGTTATAATGCTTATAACATTTAGGGGTGACATGTAATAGAATTTAGATTTTATATGTGTGGGGTTAAATTTCAAGGGTTACCAGTTATATGGGTTAGATGATATATAGTGGCTAAAGTAACTAAGGTTTAAAGGAATTAGGTGTGATAGGGGTTAAAGTTATAATTGTCAAGGAAATAGATCCTAACTCCTAGGTTGCATGAATAGAGTGTTAACAAAGGGGGGGTCCCTCGTTAGACCACTTTAAAAACCTTGTGTATACATGGTCGACCACCCAACTTGGGGCGTACTGGGAGGGCTTCTCTGGGAGTTACCTCCCTCCACCTATTACTAGCGCAATGGCGTCCCAGTTCCCAGCTACAACAAAGGCACATGTGTCAAGATGCCGAGTTAGGAAATTGTTTCCAGGCAATTTCCCAAAATGGTCCTTTGAAAACACTCTACACAAGACTTTCAATAGAACCCCTATGGTCAACATACTAATGTAAACAATATAAAAAATTGTATACAATTTAATATTCATAAAAAACAAAAATTTCCTACAATCTTATTCTAATTTTAAATATTCCAATTATATATATATATATATATATATATATATATATATATATGAAAAAACATTGAAAAATCAATTTGCCAAAAGTAAACAAGCTAACAATTTATAATCTAATAGAACTCTAACTATTTCAAACTCTAAGTGTTTCAACACCCACTAGGAAAAAAACTCGAAATTATTAAGAGTCCAACTCTAACCTACTTTAAGAAACTCTTAATAATTAATGTTAAACAATTTCAACAAACTCTTAATTATTAAGCGGGACTTTAAACTATTAATACGAAAAAACCTAAATTATTAAGGGGATAACATTGACACTACACTATTTCAACAAGAAAAAAACTAAATTATTAATGGAAATAACATTGACAATAACATATAGAATATTGGTCTAAGTGGACGCTAATCATCATCATCATCATCACTAATTACAAAAATATTTACATCTCATATTTCATAAAATTTCATACACTAAAACAACATGAAAAATTAAGTATTCATTTCTAAATTAGTAATAATTAGAAAATTATGAAAATTTCATTAGAAATATAAAAGATGAACAAAATTAAAATAAACACAATTTTATTTATATTAAACTAAATTTATAATAATAATAATAATAATAATTATTATTATTAATAAATTGGAAAAACTAAATATCACTAGAAAATAACTTCATATAACAAAATAAAATAGATTTACAATTATATATAAATATTAAATTTAATAATAAACAATGTAGAAAAATATTTACATTTCATGTTTCATAAAATTTCATACACTAAAATAACATGGAAAATTAAGTATTCATTTCTAAATTAGTAGTAATTAGAAAATCATGAAAATTTCATTACACATATAAAAGATGAACAAATTTAAAATAAACACAAATTTATTTATCAGATTAAGAAATATAATTAAACTAAATTTATAATAATAATAATAATTATTATTATTATTAAAATGGAAAAATTAAATATCACTAAAAAATAAATTCATATAACAAAATAAAATAGATTTACAATTATATATAAATATTAAATTTAATACTAAACAACGTAGTTGTTTTTTTAAATAAAATCGCTTGACTTTTTGGAAATAGATAACAAACTAAATATCATTATGATTCATTGGATTAAGAAATATAATTAAACTAGATTTATAAAAATAAAAATAATTATTATTATTATTATTAAATTGAAAAAACTAAATACTACTAGAAAATAAATTCATATAACAAAATAAAATAGATTTACAATTATATATAAATATTAAATTTAATAATAAACCATGTAATTTTTTTTTTTTAAATAAAATCGTTGGACTTTTTTGGAAACAAATAACAAACTAAATATCATTATGAGTCAGATTAATTTGAAATCTTTTTTTTTAAATCATAAATTAATTTTAAATTTAAAAAAAAAAATTCTAAAGGAAAAGAATGTGGACAACTAATACTCCCTAAATAGGAATAAAGCTTCTCTTAATTATATTTCAAGACAGGAAGGGTAATGGGTCACCCACCGGCTTTAGCGGCGGCAACCCAACGGCCGCCAAGAAATCTTTCGGCCGCATCTCGACAGCTTAAAAAGGGAGGCCCGAAGCCGCCCGATGGTTGGGTGGGGATAGGGTTGCTGGTCAGAACTGCAGCAGATCTGATGGACAGAGAAGACCGGGGTTTCTTATAATGGTCAAGATCCGGGCTCGTGATGAGCTATTTTGCAGCATGGATAATGGAGTAGAATCAGTGAAGGCTGGTGGTGAGCTATTTTAGACAGAAATGAATTCTACCTCTGGTCCTTCTACAGAGCCATCATAGCCAACTTCGTAGCCACGCTTTTGTTTCTGTATGTGACAGTTGCCACCTTCATCGGGCACGCCATCCAGACGAATCTGTGTAAAGGGTAGCCGCCCTTGGTATCACTTGGTCCTTCGGGGGAATGACCTTCAATTCTAGTGTTTCTTTTCTGAATTCGTTGATATTTGAGTTGAGGAATGACACAGCAGGAATTTCAGGTGACCTTATCATCCCAGTAATTCCTGTTTCTTTTCTGAATTCGTTGATATTTGAGTTGAGGTTTTTAGTTGCTCGAAAGGTGAGTCTGAATCGAGCGGTCTTGTACATGGTGGCACAGTGTTTGGGTGCAATTTGCCGGGCAGGGATGGTGAAAGTGTCTCAGAAAACACATTATTCTACAAGCGGGGGAGGAACGAGTTTAGTGTGGGAGGGATATACCAAGGGAAAATCCCTTCGCGCAGATATAATTGGCACTTTCGTCGTGGTTTATACCTTCTTCACTGCCACAGACTCCAAACACAACGCCTGGGACTCTCACATCCTTGTACGTTATATTCTACATGCTTTCAGATCTGAATACAAGAGCTATGTATATATATGTATATATATATATCATATTACTATTAAAGAGCTGTGAGTCCCGACCCCCTTTCGTCTCGCTACATGACTGTATTTGTTTAAGAAAAATTGCAATTTCAACAAAATTTGATATTACCAATTCGAGATGGATTTCCTGGTTTCAATTTGCATTTAAATAAATTTCCAAATCGTAACTTGAAATTTCATTTCTTACTCCATTTCGAATAGTTAGCATGAAAAAATCTCTTATTTCAGAGGAGCATTGTAGCCTAAAGATTATAGATATATATATATATATACATGGAAAATAATGTACTGTGTCGCAGATGCTGTATCGAGCAACCATGAAATCCCACAATTAAACAAACCATGCATAACTGTCGCGATGAGCAGAGAGATGGGGGGAAATTCAGTTTGGGTTAAAATATGGTGTGATGCACCCAATGCAATGCTTAAATTCAGTATGGGCTGATACACAAATATTTTCCACTTAATCGCACTAAATTTAAATAAATGTACAGGAAAAGGGTTGCATGATCAACTGAACTGAAACTGCATTTAATTGAATGCACATGAAATTAAGGTTTGCTTTAAATTGAACTGAGAGATCTACAAAACAATGACAAAGAGAGATCTACAAAACAATGAAGCATAACTGTTCGACGATATCATACAACAATTTGCTTTGTTACTAGACTGTCGATCTCATACGAAAGTTCTCCAGTGTAATTTGCACTGGTTGAAGTTGTAGCTGTGAGCAACAGCTCAAGTTTTTTCGAAGGTTTGAACGATCAAAGAAGACTAAGCAATCTATATGAGATTGAATCATAACCAATAGATCTTCACTCTTCGTAGCACCCAAGAAATGTGTGTTCTTGGTTTTAGAGCACCCGAGTTCAGACATCAGATGATCAGTCAAATGACTGATAGAGAGAATAATCAGAAGTGGAGTTTCTAAGCTCTGGCTTTTTGCACCGCCACAAGTTCATGGGTTGAACCTTTATCCAAAATGGAAGGGTTTAGAAACATCTCCGCAATAACAAAAAATGCCAAAGAATATCCTACAGACGCATCTTTGGTTTCTTTAGGAGTCCATCGCCATCACATTGAGATCACAAATACCTTTAGAATTAGAATTAAAGGCATAATTAAATGTTACGCCATGTTAGTAATTATTCATTCCCATTAGAATGTTGGGCCAGGACAACTGTTACTATAAGATGACGTGCCTTCTCCACTACCTATCCATTTGAAATTAATTTGTTCCTTCTAATTGGAAAGCTCCACCATGTTTCCGTTTTCCCAGAATTTAAGAGCATTTCCAGCTTTTTGTTTTCCCAGAATTGTAGAGTCTCCCATGCGATGAGTGTATACGCTACAGTGGGGCAGGGAATTCAACTTGGGAAACAAGTTGCAAGAAATCATAGAGAAACTGATGGTGTGGTCAGGCAGTTGTTTTCTTTCTTCCCTTTTAGCAGTGGCTATAGCTCGTAATATGGGTCGAATTCGGTGAATTTAGGATTTTGGAAAGTCTCGGCTTAAGTCGGATTAAGATTCGGTGAATTTAGGATTTTGGAAAGTCTCGGATTTTGGAAAGTCTCGGATTAAGTGAATTGTTCAAACACGACGATTTTGGAAAGTCTCGGATTAAGTCCAAATCTTGCCTTAATTGAAATTTCTAACGCCATTCTGGAAAAATATACAAAAAAAAAGTCAGTTGAGCCGCTAATTTTTTTTCGAGATTTTGATTACATTCAATACCCTAGCTATATCTTCCGGAAATTTAATCCCTTAAACTTAACATTAAAAAAGTCAGCTTTGAATCTCGGGTGGAAACCGTCCGGCTGAAACAGAGATAAGAAATATTGTTGGGTAATTGATTGATCCACTGTTGTCATGAAAAGAAAGCGTCGTTACCACGGCTGATTCTCATACACAGGATTGACAAGAATTCTGTCTATTGATACAAGATGCATTCGAGTAAGAAATGGATGGCAGATGATGCTCATTCATGCCCATTGCCATGGCATCCCACATAATTGCATGGAAGATGTGAAGAATCGATTCACACTACCATAAAAGACTTCTATGGTGAATAGACGTTGCCGTCACTAGCATTCAATGCTCCTTTGAATGAGTAATCTTCGATTCTCAGGAAGCATGGTTGAGTTAAATAAAATTATGTGTTAAATGACTATAACAATACACAAAATTCTGAGCTGAAACTATATTCTACCTATATCCCTATATAAGTATATAATATGTAAAGTACAGTATATATAATATAATAATATTGCATGTGCCACTAAGTCCTATATATGCTGTGTATTATCCGGTAAAAAATTTGTACGTGTAGCCGCCCAACTATGATATAGCCAGTGAAGAAGTCTGATGGTAAGGTTTCCACTTACGGATTCTGTCGATTTGCTCAAGCATACATTTGGTGCTAAGGGTCGGTCTATTAGTCTATCATGTTGTTCTAGAGTCTATATCATATTTCAATTCAGTTAATCCTTAAACATTCACTATATCTATCATACATTTCCTAAAATGCACTTTAAGATTGCGAGCATAATAACAATGATGTGTTTATAAAAATAAAAAATAATAAAAAGTCAAATTGAAATTGAGAAATAGAAGAGAAAGCTGATTTCGAACTTCTTTGTAACCTGTTTGAAGCTTAATAGACATAAACTTTCCATTAAGAAAAACACCTCATCAAAACACTTATATCAAAAATAATTTAGCAAATCTAATTTGATCCACTAATTAATTCTTTTTATATCTTTTTATTGTGCATACATTAGTACATTTCTAATATGAAAGCTATCAAAATCTAATATGATCTACTGATTTCTTTCCTTTCCTTGATTATTGGTATCAATCAATGGATATACATACCTTTACCTGTTTATCATTTAACATGAAAAGTGTTGATTTGTTATTGAGTGAGAGTCCCACCTTCCTGGTCATATGTACCATCATCGAACCTATATAAAGAGATGGAAAATTTAATAAAATAGTGATTAGTATTATGATAATAGTATTAAAAAGAACCTATACATAAAAAAAATCCTAAAATAAATGTAACCATGATAATATTAAAAAATCATATGAAAATAAAAACATACACAAAATATGTACATACCTTAAGAAGCTGACCATAGAGAAGCTAATCACAGAAAGGATATCACACATGAGTCTCTATATGTTGCTTATCAATGGCAAAGTAGTACTTTAACTATTTATCATTAACATAATATTTAAGAAATTTAAAAATTATCCAAATTTTATTAACATATATGAAATTTATATTATTATTTTTACATTACAAACTAACTATTTATCATTAACATAATATTTAAGAAATTTAAAAATTATCCAAATTTTATTAACATATATGAAATTTATATTATTATTTTTACATTACAAACTTTACAAACTTTAATCATCCCATAAAAATACTATGTATTATAGCAATTATTCAAAAATATTATACAAATCATAATATTTACACAAATTTTAAAATTTGGTTAAAACTTAAAAAAAAATAATAAAATTAATTTTACCAAATAAAAAATGCACACTTGTCTATTAAATAAAACAAAAAAGTATTTATATGTTCTTTTTCTTATAAAAAATCTATATAAATATTTTTTATTTTAGAAGAAAATGAATATGTTCACATAAATTGACTACAAATATATATTTACATATGTTCACATAAATTGACTACAAATATATATTTACACAACTGTAGAACATAAATATATGGAAAGGCACACTGATATTTATATTCCAGACCTTTGAAAATAGAGTATTACAGTGACATAATTTAACTGGAAATGGTTGCAATGGTAATGCGGGACTGATAAATAACAAGTGGTTATATTTTTATGAGAGCCTGTAGGTTTTACCATCAGGTTGAGATTGATATTGAAATTTAGCACTCATTAATCCCGCCATGAATTAGACTTTTCATTTAAGATTTCATGTCAACGTCATGTTAAATTAAAAGTCATGTCCGGTAAAGGTCATGTTGCGGGCAATAGAAGAAAGCTAATTAGATTTTCATCTCAGATTTCATGTCAACTTCATGTTAAATTACTCATGTCTGGTCAAGGTTATGTTGTGGGCAATAGAAGAAAGCTAATTAGATTTGACAATTTTTTAATTTGATATTTTTTTAAATTCCTTCATAAAGGATTAGATATAGACATTCCATTTAGATAGACATTCTATTTTAGAGACACACCTTATTAAGACACATCAAAATAATTTATCAATCTAATTTATTTATTATAATAATATTAAGAAATAGATAACTTTTAATTAATTGATATATTATGAAAATATTAAGAAAGAGACAAAGCCTAAAATGAAACTATTTCTAATGTAATAATATTATAATATTTGGAATTTACAGTCCAAATGAGATAACTTGGAGCTCATTTATTAAGATGATATTAAGAAATAGATAACTTTTAATTGATAAAATCTAATTTGATATATTATAATAATATTAAGAAAGAAATAAACCCTAAAATGAAACTATTGCTACTATGATAATATTAGAATATCAGAAATTTACAGTCCAAATAAGGTAACTGAGAACTCATAGCAATTAAAGGAATCTGTAGTATTAAGAATTTATAGAAAAATAAAAATGTGAATAAAAAAGAAAATCCTAAAATCAATGAAATTATTTATTTAAAATAAACTTAAAACTATTATTATAGCACTAAATAATTGTTAGACATAAAATATGTGTATATTATAAAGAAGCTGAAAAAAGGATAGCAGAATATACTCTGATTAGAATCACAATCTCAGACTAAAAAGAATTGCGGAAGTTTTGTCATACGTATTAGTAAATATTGATTAATTAATGTATAAAATCAAAATCAACTAACCAAATAATAATAAATCAAAAGTCCAATAACAATAAGAGTTTTGAAAACTAAAAATCTTAAAACCAATAACAATAACAGTCTTGAAAACAACAAACCTTAAAGCCAATAACAATAAAATTGTTTTCAACACATGTAAAGAACAAATCTTAAAGCTAATGTCAATAAAAGTGTTTTCAAGAACCCTCATTTTGAAAAACTATCACTATGATTCAACCTCATTCAACCTCAAAACACCTCTAGTTTCAGTCCACATAAATCTTTATGTTCCTAGGGACGGAATTGTAATCAATGTATAATGTATTGATTCTCGAATATAGCTAAAACTTTGGTCGAACTGATTTATATATGCTTGGGAAAACAATATGATTGTGCAACTACATAACTACATTCAAAGTCTTTGATATAATTCTTTCACAAAGCATGAATCAAATTATGGGCTGTAAACAAAGTTATAATTAATTCTAATAAAGGACGGTCAATCTGGTCTCAGCCGCATCTAAATGCGTGTATTTATGCACAAGTAAGTATATATATATCTATATCAAGCCAATGCAAACTGACGATAACAAACTAAATCTAAGAGCTTATGGAGTAGATCGAATATTTATCTGTGGCAAGGAAACCTGTGTAAATTAGACGCATGCATGATCTAGAGCATGGATATGAAGTGCATGCTAAGCTAATAAAAAAAAAAACATTTGAAAGCATGACTATACTTGCATGACTATACCATGAATTCAACAATCAGATATACTTGCAAGTCTGGCTAGTGATGAATGGACTCATTTAAATACGCCTACCATTAGATGTGTGGATCTACACCAACATTGTGGGTCCATGCGGAAAGGATGGATATAGTTACACAAACAAAATTGAATTAATCAAATGTTTTTCTTTATATTCCGAGGATTGGCACACTTGGAACACAAGGCCGTATACTTCATAAGACGCTTCAAGGGTATGAATGTACCTATTTAAGCCATGAAAATGCCTTTAAAACAAAATGACCCTGGCTGTATGCACTAATCAGGATGACCCTCCCTCTATACGACCCGCACAAACACTGAAAGAAACTCAAATAATTGTAATCACTTCGACCAAAGTTTAGCATAAAGTTTCACATTAATGGTCGAATCAGTTGGTCTAAAGTTTCGCCTAGCGATATGATTTCAGGAGTAATATTGGTAACAGAACAGCAGAGATCATCTCAGTTAAGAAAGAATTTATACAGCAAAACAAACCAATAAGTAAGCATGGCTTACCTCATTCAATATCACGACCGAGCGTCACATACCTGAACATATAAACAAACACGACGACGATTCAAAGCATTTTATTATTAAACCCTGATTTTTAAACCGTGAATGGAGAATTTCAAAGAATCAATAATTCAAATGCCTGGAAACAAGAAATGTATCATACCTGTACTCATAGATATCATCAAAGTATTTTTCAGAATATTGTATTAGAGACATTTTCCTGTCCTGTTAAACAACAAAGAAAACCCTAGGGTTTCTCACATCTGTAAGAGAAAAATGACTTCGGTTTTCAAACCCTAATTTTAAAGCTGAATCCGAAAGTAAATTATTATTGTCTCTATACCCTAATTTTTATACCTTGAAACGAGAAATTCAAAGAATATATAATCAAATACCTTCAAACAAGAAATGTATCATACCCATATACTCATAGATATCATCGAAGTATTTTTCAGAATACCATATTACATCTTCCAGGCCTGTTATACAAGAAAGTAAACAAGAAAGCAAAACCTAGGGTTTCTCAGGGTTAAGAATGGATTGCAGTTTTGATGAAAGAAACTAAATAAACATACAAGAACTGTAAGAAAAAAATTGTAAAACATAAAGAACTGCAAGAGAAAAAATCTTTCACACAAATTTTCAGATACGTGATTGAAAATCGTCGAGAATGCTACATTGAAGAACGGAAAACTATATTTATAATTGAAGAACGGAAAACTATATTTATAATTGGAGCGGCAGCGACGGCAATTGGCATGAGATCTCAACCACATGTCAATACAGTCATGTGAAAAGCCTGGCAGCATTTGGAACCTCGTCCTCGTCCTCGTCCCGGGTTCGAACCCTCAAGAACCTCGTCCTGTCCTCGTCCTGGGTTCGAACCCTCCAGAACCTCGTCCTGTCCTCGTCCCGGGTTCGAATCCAATAGAACAGTGGTTTGCAAGGCTGGAGAAAATAAATGTAGTATGACAACCCTGCATTGACAGAACCTTACAGTTCTTAGCATTTAGAAGGCAAAGAAAACACATGAATATATACATATATATAAAACGCCCAGTGTATGGTACAGGGCGTCCACAGACACCAGTTGTCGGGCTCGAGATATCTTAACCATGATTACAAGATGGTACAGGCAAAAAAACGCATACCCATTTATCACCAGAGTCACGGCAGGGGCCGAGAAGTTGGCAGTTGTTCAATGTCTCCACGCAGCAGAGCATTGTGGAGGAATGGCTCTGAGCATTGTGGAGAAATCACTCTGGTCATGAAGAGGGCAATTAATCTCCACTGATATATTTAACACAAGCAGCCGAGGAATCGATCTGATCACCGCCACGATGACGCACTCCTCAATCAGAGCATTGTGGTTACCCTCGAAGATCATCAATGTGCACTAATCAAGAATTTGAGGATCTTCGTCCGCTGCACACACAAACCCATCAGCTATTTCGGCCCCATTTCATGAATGGACAAATAAAAAGTTAAAGAATAGAATGAAACCCTAACTGATAAAAAAGGAAGAAAGGACTACACAGACGCTCCTCCGTCTGAATATCAAATATGTGTATGAATATTGCTCCTCTCTCGTCCTCCATCACACAACAAATGAACATACAGATAAACACGCACATGACATTCCATTAAACCATTTTCCTTTGATAACGGCTTTTTCATCATACAACGGATAGTCAAAATTTGAAATGTTTTTCTTTATCTCCCGGTTGTACTATCATATTCTGACGTGGATAACGGTCAATCGGCATCTATTGCAGCGCCGGGAATAACGTAACAGTTGATATTGTAAACATTGGTGACTGTTTTGATTCATGGATGCCACGCTGTTTTGATTCATGGCTGCCAGGCTGGATTAGAGTGGATATTTTAAAAGTAAAATTGATCAGTGTAGATATATTTTCTCTAACAAAAGCACTAGATATTGATTCGTGTAATGACAAGGAGCATAAATTTAAATAAGGTATCAAAATAATTGAAGCCGTATCATATATTTTTAAGAGTCTCTGAAATCGGTATCCACCCGTTCAGTTCATCAGGGATCAGAAAGGGAGTACCACCCATTATCAATCGAAATAGCGCTGCAATTTATTCCCAATTTGCCTCGCTAGAGGGACAAACTCGAAACTACTAGGATCATGGATATTAGTAATAAATATTGAAAAGTTAATTATGTTATAGGTTTAATTGTTAATAATTAATAGTTAGAATATTTAGTTGATATGTTTGGAAGTATTTATTTAATTTAAAAATATAAATTATTTATTTGCATTTTTATATTTTAATTTAAAAATATAAATTATTTATTTACATTTAAAAATGCAAAATATTGTGAATATGATTTTGTTTTTCCATTTTTTTTTATGATATTTAAATTTGAAAATGTAAATGATTGTAAAATTTGATTTTGTTTTTTCATTTTTCATGATATTTGAATTTTAAAATGTAAAAGATTGTAAATTTGATTTTTGTTTTTAAAATTAGTTTTTTGAAAACTGCTTTCATTAGACCTTCAACTATAGAGTTACGTTGATAAATTGTTTTTAGTGTACATAAAGTTATTGTGTATTTGTATTAATCTACTTATTAATTGCATAGTGTATTTTATGGATAATTATGATTATTGAAAAAATGAACTTTTTATATAATGTTGTGTAGATTAGTTAAATCGGTACATTATTACTAAATTCAGTCGAAATCTTTGATTCCTTAAAAGATTTCATGACATAGATCTTGTACACCATAAGATTTTAGATTTCTTTTGAACCGGAGCTCTAAGAAGTCGTCAACAAAGAAGTACATTGGACATGGAAGGGAAGCAATGTAGTAGTACCGTAGCGGTTGAAGTCACATGAGTCACCCTTTTTATTCTGCTTTGGTACTAGTATGTCCCTTAGGAAAGTTAAAGGTAAGGCAAGGTTTTCGCCAGGTGTTGACAAGAATGCAGAGAGCCCTCCCTTCGAGGATTTCACTGTCATTTCCGGTGCAGCTAAGAGTAAAGACAACCTTCTTGATGAGGAGAGTGCTTTAAATTTTCGCACAGGTAAGTTTTTGAGTCGTTTTGAGAGTAAGACTACACAACTCCGGTAAAGAAAAATTTCATTCAATCGGCCAACTCTCAGAGTCGAGAGCATAGTTTATCGCTTAGACAACTCTCAGAGGGCCTTCCTCAGGCTCCAGCTGCAAACAATTTCGAGGAAAGAATTGGTGGTTCCGATTTTATTGGAGACTCTTTATCCCTAGACGAACTATGAGGTGATGCAAGGTTTTTCACGCCTTGCCCAACCAGTTTTCTAGCCACATTAAGGTATACAAAGAAGTGCATTAAAATGAAAAAAAATCTGAACCTAATTCTTGGTCATGACATTCAGTTGAATGGAGTGGCCAGGAATTGTGAGTCCACGCTTGTCGGGAGATTCCTAGGCCGTAAGACCAATCTGAATGGTCTTAAGGAATGGGTCTCGCTTAATTGGGCAGGGTTGCTTGGGTATGAATTAGAGTCACTTGTTTTATCAAGCGATTGGCTCGCATTTCGGTTTCAGAATGAAACTCACTCAAAGAAGATTTCGAAGGGAATTTGGAAATGGGACTCCTCTGTGCTCATGCTGAAATTCTGAACGCCTCTTTTTTATTCCTCCAAGGAGCGACTCGACAGTAACCACGTATGGTTAAAACTGCCAAATCTCCCTTTCGATTTCTAGTCATCTTTTTTTTCGAAGAAATTGGTAATTCGATGGCTACTTTTATAGAGGCCGACCTGTCTGATGAATTTTAAGGAACAAGCTGCGGCTTTCTATTCACATAAAAGTTCATAATTACAATGGACCCCAAGGCCTGAATATATAGAAGTATCACATGCTAAACCTAGACTCTTTAACTTAGCTTTAACTGACTGTCTATAGTTCTAACTAAGACTCATCTAACTGCTTGTTAGGAACTCAACATCTAACTGATGTCATCAGGGAGTAATTATCTCCAACACTCTCCCTTAATTACAACCGCTAAACATACTATCTAATTGCAACTAAAAGATACTGCCTCTAAGAAATTTCATCAAAAAAGATTGCCTGCTGGTCTATGTCTCAGCTAGGCTTACAAAACATCTTCATCTTGATTTTCTTTGCTGCAATGTGCTGATGCAACGTCTTCTCATACTTTCTGCTCCAAACTTTGAAGCTTTCAATGCTTTTCTTCTTCTTTGTGCTCCAGACTTTAAACTCTGGATATCTCTTCTTGTTATTGCATGGATGTTTCTTTTTTCCATGGCTCTCACTGAAAAACCAGTGATCTACAGCATCTTCAATGCTTCCTGCAAAATACTTGTTGCATGTTTCTTCCTCCAGCTTTTCAACTGGGTACATAGCATATCTTGCTTCTTCTTCAGATTCTGCTACTACAGAATGTAAGTTGTCATCTACAACTTCTTTTGGCTTTGCAAGCCAATCCTCAATGAATGCCAAATCTTCTTCGAAACTTGATTCTTTAGCTTCATCCTCCTCAGTTGCTACTCCTACAAGGACATCATCCACTTGATCGTCATTTTCAAGTAGGGTTACCATTCCAAACAACAACTCATTAATCAGTTTCTTTTGTTGTAGCACTGTCACTCTTTCTTCATAAGAAAGGTGTTCACCATCATACTCTGGTTCAAGTTCTTCAACCTCTATTGCTAAGAGGTTAACAACTTGTCTATTAGCCATCTGCTGAGGCTCATTGAGGACTATGGACTCCTTCTCTTGAGTCCACATCCTTCCTTCCTTATCGCTCCCTAAAAAAAATATAGGATTTGCTTTGCGCTCCCTTAATGCAAGATTTCCCTCAAATCTTAACTTTTCCTTCAATTTTAAGCTACAAACCTTTACTATCATGCAAGGGTTTCAACCTTAAAAACAAAATCGGAATATATCTGTATTTGCCCACGCAAACCTTTACAAATCGTTTTTCAATGTGGCATCCACATAACTTTTTCAAATATCCTCAAGCCTTTATAGCTTCCTTATGGAGTAATAGTAATGTGGAACAAAGGCTTTTTATAAAACTTGAGAATAACCTTTTTTAAATATCCCTTTAATATGACATGGATCAAACTAAAAATGCTTCTTCAAAAAGACAAGATGTCACATGCAAATAACATCTATATTTTTTAAATACTTTGACTTTCACACCTTAGATTTTCCAAGCGGATTGGCTGCTCAAGCTTTCTCCTCAAGCTTTACTTCACGGATTTTTCTTTCTCTTGGACGGAACTAACCGCACCTTCCTCAGGCTCATGCAAATTCCCTCACGCGGATCAGATTAAACAGGGGTTGGTTACCTTCAAAAGAACTGTCACTCGCAGATTTCTTCACATAGACCGGTTCTCCGATGCTGGAGTAATCTTCCTCTCTACCGTGACAGGAGTGGTGGCAGCGTCTCCTTAGCTGGAACGCTATCCAATGGCTGGCTCTTTTGATGAAACTGTGGATCTCTTCACGCGGATCGGATTTTGACAACACGCAGCTATCCAATAGCTGTCTCAAAGCTCTCTTGCTTCACGGCCTGGTCCTTTAACAGTAATCCCTTCACCGTAGATTTCTCACGCTGATCTCTCAGCATTCTTCAACGCAGATCTTTCAGGCAGATTGGCTGCCTTCTCATCACACAGTGGCTTCTTTTCTACACTGCACTGATTTGGGCGATCTCCTTCTTTTCTACACTGCACGACTGGACTTCACTCCAGCTATTTTCTCAGAACGGATTGTTGAACCGACTCACAATTCCCAGAAATTGCATACCTTCAATGCAAATTTCTCACACCGGATTCTCTCCTCTCGTGGATTGGGACGGCTCCTCAAGACTGCTGTCTCGTCTTCACGGATCAAATCTTGTCTTCACGACTTGCGGATCAGATCCTGGCTGCTTTCTTCAAGCTTTCCAACAACGGTTGGAATTTCTTCACTGCTCCAGCAATCTTGCTTATTTGCTGGGCGTTTATCTCCACAAATTTGCTTCAGAATTTGCAAGTGGATCTGCTCTTTTTCAATGAACAGATAGATGGCACCTCCTTCAATACAGAAGCTTGGCTGCCTTCTTCACAAATTTGCTTCAGATCTGCAAGTGGATCTGCTATTTTTCAATGAACAGATAGATGGCACCTCCTTCAATACAGAAGCTTGGCTGCCTTCTTCCCTATGGAAGAATCCCTCTTCCCTTGGATCTGCTCTTGGATCAATATGCTCTCCAAAAGACTTAATCAAGCTCTGATACCATGATGAATTTTAAGGAACAAGCTGCGGCTTGTTCCTTAAAATTCATCATGGTATCAGAGCTTGATTAAGTCTTTTGGAGAGCATATTGATCCAAGAGCAGATCCAAGGGAAGAGGGATTCTTCCATAGCGAAGAAGGCAGCCAAGCTTCTGTATTGAAGGAGGTGCCATCTATCTATAAGGAAGGAAGGATGTGGACTCCTTCTCTTGAGTCCACATCCTTCCTTCCTTATAAGAGGTTAACAACTTGTCTATTAGCCATCTGCTGAGGCTCATTGAGGACTATGGACTCCTTCTCTTGAGTCCACATCCTTCCTTCCTTATAGTCCACATCCTTCCTTCCTTATATAAGAAAGGTGTTCACCATCATACTCTGGTTCAAGTTCTTCAACCTCTATTGCTAAGAGGTTAACAACTTGTCTATTAGCCATCTGCTGAGGCTCATTGAGGACTATGGACTCCTTCTCTTGAGTCCACATCCTTCCTTCCTTATGTCGTGTATGGCTATTCCGAACCTGCATGGGAATATGTCCAAAAAATTCAACCTCTATTGCTAAGAGGTTAACAACTTGTCTAATAGCCATACACGACATAATGAAGGAAGGATGTGGACTCAAGAGAAGGAGTCCATAGTCCTCAATGAGCCTCAGCAGATGGCTAATAGACAAGTTGTTAACCTCTTAGCAATAGAGGTTGAAGAACTTGAACCAGAGTATGATGGTGAACACCTTTCTTATGAAGAAAGAGTGACAGTGCTACAACAGAAGAAACTATAAGGAAGGAAGGATGTGGACTCAAGAGAAGGAGTCCATAGTCCTCAATGAGCCTCAGCAGATGGCTAATAGACAAGTTGTTAACCTCTTAGCAATAGAGGTTGAAGAACTTGAACCAGAGTATGATGGTGAACACCTTTCTTATGAAGAAAGAGTGACAGTGCTACAACAAAAGCAACTCATTAATCAGTTTCTTTTGTTGTAGCACTGTCACTCTTTCTTCATAAGAAAGGTGTTCACCATCATACTCTGGTTCAAGTTCTTCAACCTCTATTGCTAAGAGGTTAACAACTTGTCTATTAGCCATCTGCTGAGGCTCATTGAGGACTATGGACTCCTTCTCTTGAGTCCACATCCTTCCTTCCTTATCGCTCCCTAAAAAAAATATAGGATTTGCTTTGCGCTCCCTTAATGCAAGATTTCCCTCAAATCTTAACTTTTCCTTCAATTTTAAGCTACAAACCTTTACTATCATGCAAGGGTTTCAACCTTAAAAACAAAATCGGAATATATCTGTATTTGCCCACGCAAACCTTTACAAATCGTTTTTCAATGTGGCATCCACATAACTTTTTCAAGGAGTCCATAGTCAATTGATTTACAATGCTCAACACGAACTTCACCATTGTTCACAAGCTCTCTTATGAAGTGATATCTAGTATCAATGTGCTTGCTTTTCTGGTGAAAAACATGGTTCTTGGATAGAGCAATTGCTGAGTTGTTGTCACAATAAACTGTGGTTGGTCCTTCTTGTTTCTGTTGAAGACCTTCTAAAACTCTGCGTAACCAGACTGCTTGACATGCTGCTGATGTCGCTGCTACATACTCTGCTTCTGCCGATGAAAGTGTTACAATGGGCTGCTTCTTGGATGCCCATGAAATCACTCCTGATCCAAGATGAAAAACATGACCGGAAGTGCTCTTCCTGTCATCCAAACTTCCTGCAAAATCACTGTCAGTGAAACCTGTCAAAACATCATACTCTGTGCTTGAGTATAAAATTCCATAGCTTGAAGTCCCTGCAACATATCGTAAGATCCTTTTGCCAACTTGCCAATGCGAGTCTTTGGGAGACTCCATGAACCTTGAAATCAAGCTGACAGCAAACATAATATCAGGTCTCGTAGCTGTGAGGTACATGAGACTTCCTACAAGTCTTTTATACAATGTTGGATCTACATTGGGACTGCAATCTTCTTTGCTCAACTTAGTACCTGTTGCCACTGGTGTAGGTGTTGTTTTGCAATTAAGCATTCTGAATCGCTTAAGAACTTCATTAGCATATTTATTTTGAGAGATAAATATACCCTTTTCTGACTGTTCTACTTCTAGGCCAAGAAAGAACCTCATCAATCCAAGGTCTGTCATCTCAAACTCTTTCTTCATAGCTGCCTTGAACTCATCTACTGAGAGGTCGCCTGTAAAAATCATATCATCAACATACAAACAAACTATTAAAATCTGTCCTTGTTGATTTACCTTTGTGTAAAGTGTTGGTTCACTGCTGCTTCTGCTAAAACCATTTTTGATGAGATAAGAATCAATTCTGCTATACCAAGCTCTTGGAGCTTGCTTAAGCCCATATAGAGCTTTCTTCAACTTGTAAACTTTGTCTTCATGTTCTTTTATTTCATACCCATGTGGCTGCTCCACATAAATTTCTTCTTCAAGAATTCCATTCAAGAATGCCGACTTGACATCCATCTGATACACTTTCCATTTTTTTTGTGCTGCAATTGCTAGGACTGCTCTTACTGTGTCCAATCTTGCCACTGGTGCAAAAGTTTCTCCAAAATCAATTCCTGGTTGTTGCGAGAAACCCTTTGCTACTAACCTTGCCTTGTACCTATCAATCTCACCTTTTTCATTGAGTTTGGTTTTATAAACCCACTTCACACCAATGGGTTTCTTATTCTTTGGCAGGTCAACTAGATCCCATGTATCATTTCTCTCAATGGAATCTATCTCTTCGTCCATAGCATTTACCCAATGCTCTTGTTTTACAGCCTCTTCATAAAACACAGGTTCACTAGCAATAAAAACATAATTGGTATTTGCATCCAATTCATCATAAATATCTGTCAATCTTCTAGTCTTTTTATTACTGTAATCAGATTCATTACCTGACTGCGGACTTGATGCTTCACCTCGAACTGAGTTTCTAGGTGTTCTTTCTGGAGTATTTGCTATTGGTGAAGATGCTACTGGATCTTGTTGTCCAATCAACTCCTCATCTTCTCCATCTTCTGGTTGGGGTATTGCAGCTCCCATACCCTTGTCTATGGTTCCATTCCATGACTCTTCCTCCTTGAACAAAACATCTCTGCTGAGAATAACCTTTTTGGTAATAGGGTTATACAGCTTGTAGGCTTTAGTTTGTTCACCATATCCAAGAAATATACATTTCTCACTCCTGTCGTCTAGCTTTTTTCTTAGCTATTTAGGAACATGAGCATAAGCAACACAACCAAATACTCTGAAATGAGAAACATTACAAGTCATACCTGACCATGCTTTCTCTGGTACTCTGTTCTTCACAATTTTGGTGGGAGATCTGTTCATCACATGAACAGCACAAGCCACTGCGTCTCCCCAAAATTCATGGGACACATTTCTTCCTTTCAGCATGCTCCTTGCCATATTCATGATGGTTCTGTTCTTGCGTTCTGCAATACCATTCTGCTGAGGAGTATATCTTGTAGTGAATTGCCTCTTGATTCCATGATGCTTGCAGTAATCATGAAATTCCTTTAATTCATACTCTCCCCCTCCATCAGATCTCAATACTTTGAGTTGATAACCACTCTGTTTTTCAACCAAAGCCCTAAATTCCTTGAACTTGCCAAAAGTTTCAGACTTCTGACGAAGGAAATACACCCATGTTTTTCTACTGAAATCATCAATAAATGTAAGGAAATAATAGCTTCCACCAATCGATTGAGTTTGCATTGGTCCAACTAGATCAGTATGAATAAGTTCTAAAGGTGCATGTGCCCTTCGAGACATACCTTTAGGAAAGCTATCCCTGTGCTGCTTTGCAATGATGCAACACTCACAACTGCTTTCTGGCTCCTTCATAGGGGGCAATCCCTTTACCATCTCTTTCTGCTGCAAAAACTTGAGACCACCAAAGTGAAGATGTCCATATCTAAAATGCCATAGCCAATAATCATCTATGCAAGTGGCTTTTTGAGCAAAAGAGGTTACCTTGCTGCTGCAATTCATGACTAGTGGATACATCCTGTTCCTAGTCACTTGTATTTTGATGATCAAATGTCGATTTGGGTCATAAATTTCACAGTCTGATCCATCAAAGACAAGTTTGTACTTCTTTTCAGTGAGTTGCCCAATGCTAAGCAGATTATGCTTCAATCCTGGAGCATAATAGACATCTGAGATTGTCTTTTGTTGGCCTTGTTTGGTCAGAATGTTGACCACTCCTTTTCCAAGAACTGGAACCACCTCATCCGTGCCAACTTTGACCTCTGTCCTCACTGATTCATCTAGGTCTGCAATTAGACCTCTGTCACCTGTCATATGGTTACTGCAGCCACTATCTAAAAGCCAAAGTCCCTTTGGACTTTCGTGTGCAGCATGACATGTAAGAAATAACATATCATCTTTATCCTCAGAGGTATTAGTCACATTAGCATTATGATTTGCTTGATCAGCCTTTTTCTTTTTGCATTGATGAGCATAATGCCCAAATTTATTGCAATAATAACACTGAATATTAGATTTATCTGACCTTTTTTTTTCGCAGTTTCCGTCTTCATGGTTATGATGGTGATCTTGATCTCCATTGCCATTACTTCGGCCACTTCTGCCTCGTCCTCTTGATCCTCCTCTGCCTCTGCCTCTTCCTCTGCTTCTTGAGAATGAGACATGTGCTTTGAAAGCATTCTCATGAGAGGATTCTTCATTCCTGTTGAGTCTGGATTCAAATGAAAGTAAAGATCCGGTCAACTCGTCTATAGAGAGAGTACTCAGATCTTTTGCTTCTTCAATCGCTGAAACTTTCGACTCAAATTTGTGGGGTAGGGATCTCAGAACCCTTTCAACCACCCTTTGATCTCCAATCTTTTCACCATAGATATTCAGCTGATTAACAATCCCCATGACTTTGGTCATGAAAGAGTCTACAGAGTCTGATTCTTTCATCTTCAGATCTTCAAAGTCTCTTCTTAGGTTTTGGAGTGTTGCTGTTTGAACCTTACCAGCACCTTGATAACTGGTCGCCAAGGTATCCCATGCTGCTTTGGCATGTAAAGATGCTGATATCTTTGGAAATACACTGTTATCCAAAGCGTTCATTATGAGATGCAGTGCCTTTGCATCCTTCTTCCTATGCGCTCGCAGGACATCCTTCTCTGCGTTTGAAAGGGCTTGAAAAGCTGCCTCATCTACAGGTTCGGAATAGCCATACACGACATATTCCCATGCATCTTCTGACCTGAGATAAACTGCCATCCTCGTGGCCCATACATCATAGTCCTTTTTCCCTGTAAGAGGAGAAATCTGAGATTGATTGCTGCTAGAAGCCATAGACGCTGCGGTGTCTTTCACTGGTTCTATCCAAAATAATCTCCCTTCCTTTTTTTTTTTTTTAAAACAAATAATAATCCTCCCTCTTAAACAAGTTTTGAAAAATATCTTCAAATATCTTCTTCTCTTGTAAAAAAGAAAAAATTCTTACTCAATAACTGCGTGAAAGTCAAAAAACAATCACATAAAGTAAAAACCTTTTTGCACTTGTCCAAAAAAGCCGCCTAATTCCAATTACCGCTCTTTGTCTTAAGGGAGAGGCCGCGGTGAAATCTCGAAAATTTACCTCGTATGTCCCCAAACTGCCGCGCTTTAGCCTATAGTATAGGCGCGACAGTTCCTAAAGTACCGCTCTGTGGACTATAGGGAGGGCGCGGTACTCCAAAAAAATATTTTCTTTAAATAATTTCTCCAAAAAAAATAATTTCTTAAAAAAAACTTACAAATTCTTCAAAGCTACGGCTTTGGCTTCTTCGGAAATTGATGCTACCAATTTGATCTTCTCCTATGCTCTGATACCAAACTGAAGGTTGGAGGCAGAAATATGCAACAAGTATTTTGCAGGAAGCATTGAAGATGTTGTAGATCACCAGTTTTTCAACCAGAGCCATGGAAAAAAGAAAAATCCATGCAATAACAAGAAGAGATATCCAGAGTTTAAAGTCTGGAGCACAAAGAAGAAGAAAAGCATTGAAAGCTTCAAAGTTTGGAGTAGGAAGTATGAGAAGACGTTGCATCAGCACATTGCAACAAAGAAAGTCAAGATGAAGATGTTTTGTAAGCCTAGCTGAGACATAGACCAGCAGGCAATCTTTTTTGATGAAATTTCTTAGAGGCAGTATCTTTTAGTTGCAATTAGATAGTATGTTTAGCGGTTGTAATTAAGGGAGAGTGTTGGAGATAATTACTCCCTGATGACATCAGTTAGATGTTGAGTTCCTAACAAGCAGTTAGATGAGTCTT
Organism: Larix kaempferi; assembly: GCA_027924585.1. Lineage (NCBI taxonomy): Eukaryota > Viridiplantae > Streptophyta > Pinopsida > Pinales > Pinaceae > Larix > Larix kaempferi. The sequence goes on from BSBM01001051.1 coordinate 36,555,595, forward strand.
AGTTAGAACTATAGACAGTCAGTTAAGTCTAAGATAAAGAGTCTAGGTTTAGCATGTGATACTTCTATATATACAGACCTTCCTTCCTTATGTCGTACCTCTTGACAGGAGTCTTAAGAGTGTCCAAAATGAAGCTACAATTGATTTACAATGCTCAACACTCTTAAGACTCCTAGCACATTGTCGTACCTCTTGACAGGAGTCTTAAGAGTGTCCAAAATGCTAGTCTCGTTGGACCTTAGTGAAGGCCTCTCTGAAGAAATTGTACTATTTAACAAAGGTCTATCTCACACTCAAACCCTAGACTACATTGGTTTGCCTTTTAGATGCAACCATTTCCACCGTTATGGGATTTTGGCTACATAGTGCTCGTTGTATTTTAGTCGGAAAGCCTAGATCCCTAAATTTTCTCCCTCTGCATAGATAGGACGCTCTCTTTTACTTTCTTCATCATCGTCCCCTCCCGCTGCTTTGGACAAATCTCTTACTATAAACACTAGAAAGCCTCTGGTCCTTTCTCTCTCTACGCTTCCTCCTAACGAGGTCATTCATACCCTGGATGGTATTGAGCAATTTGGCTTTTCATGCTTAGCCCCTTTTCCTTAGGGTAGCCCACCTTGACCACTCCTTCTTAGACCTGCTGACCACTCAATACTAGATTCCATTGATCGTTTGTCTCCTCACAGGCCGGTTTTACACCTACTGATGGGAACTTTAAAATGAAGCTACGACCGAGGTTGGGAGGAACGGACTGCCAAGACAGAGGTGGTGGTATTGGTCTAAATCCTACTTTTGTTCCTTCTGGGAAAAGAGGCAGAAAGACCAATTTACAAAAAGCACAATCTAAAGCTATATTGGAGCAATCAAAAGGATTACAAAGATCTATTTTCGAGACGATTAGAGCCGTGAAGTCCCTAGCAAGGTTTAGCAAGGTTTCCCTAATGAGACTATTCTCCCTGAATGTAAGAGGGATGGATAAATCCTAAAAAACAACCCATTGTTAGGTTGATTACAACAAATCACCCTGATATTCTGTTATTCTAAGAAACGATGATGGAAGGTGGGAAACTCATAAAGGATCTCAAGAAATTTTTTCCAGATTGGTAGTTCCTGGACGCAAAAGGCCTCTCAGGCGGTCTTATTATAGGCTGGAAAGAAGGGTTATGGAATTTAAAAAACTCCTCGGCAATGGACTCGACCCTCGGAACCGAGATGGAATCCATTAAATCAGGGAAAGTCTTCCTCCTGGTTAACGTTTATGGTCCCTATGTAAACATGGTCCCTTTCTGGGACACATTCCTTTCTAAGAAATGGGACTAGAGCATGGTTCTTTTATAATTGGAGGGGATTTAAACTTCTACCTAGGTCAATCAGAATTTTGGGGACCACAGGCATCTTCAGACATCCTTTCAAGCTTCTTCTTGAAAAAACTGGATAGGCATGCCTCCTTGACATTGGGCTGGTCAAATCTACACTGACTTGGAGCAATAGAAGAGTCGGGGTCGATAGGATCTCCAAAAGACTTGACAGGTTTTTATTAAGTGAGAAACTCATAGTCTCGGTGGTTAAATTCATCCAATGGGTCGAAAATGGCGGAGATTCAGATCATCGGCCTATTTTTCTTGAACCGGAAGACTTAGGTTTCACCCCACCCACTCCATTTAAAATCAACCTTGTGTGGCTTGATAATCAGGAGTTACTAATGCTTCTTAAGTCTGTGTGGGTTCCTTACAACTCCATAGTTAGGGAATCGACCCCTATTCAATTTCCTTCCAATCTTAAAATTGCCAATTCTACTATCCTCTCTTGGTCAGCAAATATGATACATGAAAAAGATAAGGAATTAAATGAAGTGGAAAAAAACCTAAGGGCTTGAAGCGAGGAGGATCATATGGGCTTTACTTCTCATTTTAACAAAGATAAGATCCTGAAATGGGAAAAAAAGGAAAAGAGAACTGCTCGCAATTCAAGAAGTAGAGTGGAGGATAAAGAGCAGAGCATTATGGCTTGATAAAGGTGATGAGAATACATGATTTTTTCAACATTATGCATCACATAGGAAAAGCATCAACTTGACCCACAACATTTCTAGAGAAGATGGGGAGGTGGGAATTTTCGAAGACCTAGCAAAGGAAGGTGTCAAGTATTTTAATTCTTTGATCAACGCACCGGAGGAAGTAAATATAGAGGAGATTGTGAAAGTGGCCAGTTATTTCCCCACCGTGGTCAAAGAGGAAGATAACGTCAATCTCATGCAGCCCATTACATGTAGTGCACTGGAGGAAACCCTCAATTTCCTTATGAAGGAAAAAAGTCTAGGCCCTAATGGCCTTTCGGTTGAATTTTACATATCGTTATATGAAACTATTGGAGAAGATATTTTAAGGGTGGTAGAAGACCCGAGGATAAATGGAAAAGTACTCACAGCCTTTAACTCAAATTTTCTGGCTTTAATACCTAAGGTTGTAAATCCTACCAGTTTTGACCACTTTCACCGGATCTCCCTTTGTAACACCATATATAAAATCATTCCAAAGCTCATTGGTCAAAGGATCAAACCTTTTCTATGGGAAGGAATTTCTAAGGAACAATTCTGTTTTCTTCCGAACAGGCAGATTCATGAAGCGATGGCAATAGCACAAGAAGGGCTACACATGATTAAGACCAAGAAGATTAAGTCAGTACTCCTTAAAATCGACCTAAAGAAGGCCTACAACAAGGTAAAATGGAATTTTATAAGGATTATTTTAACTCAATTCGGTTTCGGAGGCCTGTTTATTGAATGGACAATGGAAACCATTACCTCAGCATCCTTCGCGGTATTAGTAAATGGGGCAACAACAACCTTCTTCAAATCAAGAAGAGGAATTTGAAAGGGGTGTCCTCTTGCCCCTTTACTCTTCCTCCTAATAGCTGATGGGCTCAATAGAATCCTCCTACATGGAATATCACAGGGTCTCTTCAAAGGCATAAGTATCAGAGGCACCTGTAGACTCTCACATATACTATTTGCGGACGATATTCTCATCTTCTCGGAAGGTATAGTAAAGTATTGGGAATTCTTATCAAACTCTCTAACTCTCTACTGCGCAGCAAAATATATGAAAATATACCTTCTAAAATCATCTCTTCTAGGTGAAAGTATAAATGAAGAAGTGACTACTCTGAAGAACATTTTTCCTTTTACTGAACAAGTCTTGGATTCGGGTTTGAAGTACTTCTAGGTTTATTTTTAAAACTGGTTGGTTACCTCAAAAAATATTGGAACTGGTTGATAGAAAAATGTGAAAACATAATTAAAAACTTGATTTTTAAATGGGTATCTAAAGCAGGTAGGCTGGTATTAGCCAAATCTGTCTTAGAAGAAATTCCAATTTACTAGAGCTCCATAGCCTCGATTCCAAAGGGATTTTTGATTGCTATCAGAAATCTTATTTTCAATTTGATTTGGTCTATATCCTCAGAGCATAGGAAATTTGTTTTGGTAAAATGGCAAGAGCTTGCTAAACCCAAAAGGCATGGAGGTTGGGGCTGAAATGTCCTCTTATTTTCTCAAAAGCTTTAGCTACCAAATCCATATGGAGATTAATCACTGGAATTGGCCTCTCGTGGGAGATCATTACTCAAAATACATTTTACCTTTTTCATTAATGGAATGGATTCGAAGCCATCATAAATCGGTGCAGAATTTCTCTAATTCGTGGAAAGCAACTCTACATTCTTTTTCCATCATTGGGAAGCACCTCTCGTGGAAAATAGGAAACGAAAAGAACTTAAGAGTTGGAGAAGATTCTTGGTTTTCAAGTGGGGCGAACAGTACACTCCCTACCACTATGAGTCGACATCTCAGAAGTCACGTTCTTTTCACGCTACACCAGTTTGCAAACAACATGATGACTACCCTGTTTGAACAAGTCTGGATATCGACAGAGTCTTTAGGTTTGAGAGGGGATGAGGCCGATCTTTGGTGAGGATACGTAAACCTTTTAAAACTTCACCATATCCACCTAAACCTTGATTTCGATCAGTTGATCTGGACCTATAATTCACATGGGAAGTATAGTCCCAAAAGAGGGTATGGAAGCATGGTTGAATCGGGGTATTATATATATATATATACGCTTGGGTTGATCTTGATGAGATCGCCCATCATCACCAACACTTAAACACTGGATATAACACAATCAATCAAAATGAAGGCTTGGGTCGATCTCAATGGATCGCCCATCATTGCCCAACACTTAAAACATTTATATAATACAATCAATCAATATGAAGGCTTGGGTCGATCCTTGATGGGATCGTCCATAATCTCCCAATACTTAAGCATTAGATATTATATCAAAATGAAAGCTTGGGTCGATCCTCGATGGGATCGGTCATCATCGCCCAATACTTAAGCATTAGATATAACACAGTAAATCAAACGAAGGCTTGGGCCGATCTCGATGGGATCTCCCATCATCGCCCAACACTTCAACACAAACCAGTTTAATAACCGATTTGCTACCACAAACTATCATAACAAAGATTATTTCTACTTACCATATCTACCGAAATCTGAACTATTTAATAAAGTAACAGAGGTTCGACCATCTCGTAGTTCTATATTTTATAGGCAGAGTTTCAACATTCGATGGTATTCAATAAAGGTCAATGAAATAATAAGAACTTGGATTAATAACTCATTCAATATAATAGGTAATATGAATGCAACCATAAAAGGTCCGATCCATCATTTCATCGAATATAGATAGAGTATAACCAAAAGGAAATTCGATTCATAAAAGCAGAGTCTCCTCTTTCAACTGATTTCTTCAAGTGTCTATCTTTTTTATTAATAATAAAAATAATAATTGTTGTGCAAAATATCCCCTCACACCATATGTAAATATTTTGAGTTTTATACAGCGCTTTTACAAATAATAATTGTTTTTGAAATAATTTCAAAAATACTTAATAAAAAAAATCATATTGTCTTGGGGTATTACATACACAAACATATATATACATACATATATCATAAATATATCATAAATAGTAAAAGTGTGTTTTTGTGTGTATTACAAAGTATATGACAACTTATATACTGAGAATAGCATTGGCTCATATATTCCTAGCATGATAGATATACGTGTATGGTGGCATATTAATCTTTTATGCATTCTAGTATATATTAGTATACATTCATGTTGGCATATATATTACTAGGTATACTATGTGAACATGCATGTATATATATATATATATATATATATATATATATATATATATATATATATATTGAATGATATGTGTATATATTAGAAGAGAAGAGAATGATAAGACAAGTGCATAATTGGGTGCAATATTTTTTACTTTGTTGATGATGGTAAAGATATAGGAGCTTAAGCCACATTCCTTAGATGCATTGAGTCTTTAAGAAGGAAAATTCCCTTGTAAGATATATATGGAAGTTATCTTCATAGTCTTTTATGGTATGGTAGTGAAAGTATTGTATAAGGATACTTGATTCACAGATACATGACTATCTCATGATTTCTTATCTATTCAATGTAATATACATTGTAATGAAAAAATGTAATTAAACTAAGATCTATAGGGAATGTTAGATCCAAAATTTGTAATTAAAAACTAAGATCAATAGGTAATGTTAGGTCCAAAGGTTATAGAGACCTTGTCCTAACTATTAAGGTACGACCTTACTAATTTCTAACTATTAAGGTACGACCTTCCTAATTTTTAGGTTAGACATTGATTCTTAAAGTAGCATTGAGGATAAATGCTAGTATAACCTTAGTTGAATCTATGTGTAACCTTATGAGAAACATCAAAGTAATTTAACATATTTTATAAAAAAAAATATCCATTAAAAAAAATCCTTGTTAGTGCCCCATTATATTAAACAACGCTAGTGTGGACGATAGATTTACTATCTCACTAATGTGTAAGTTAGCTTAAAATACTTTTTAATAATTATTAATAATTAGAAAAATGTGAGGTCCAAAGGTTATAGAGATATAGAGACCTTATCCTTACTATACACACTTCTTAATCTTTAGGCTATATATACTTCTTAATGTGCAATTGAGGATAGATGTTAATATAATGCTACGTGAAGTAATCTTATGAGAAGTACATAAGTAATTTAACATATTTTATAAAAAACTTATTTAAAAAAAAGATTTTTTAATTATTTTAGTAGAATTGAGGATAGATGTTAATATAATACTATGTGAAGTAATCCTATGAGAAGTACATAAGTAATTTAACATATTTTATAAAACACTTATTTAAAAATAATCTTTTTTAATTTTTTTTTTTTTTTTTTTTGACAAGAACGGTTAGGTTTTATATTAATAAAACTGTGGCCGAGCCACCCAAAAAGATACATCTGAGAGTTCTGGATGGGAACATAACTTCCTCATCACTGATTGAGTTCTGAAAACTAAAACACAAAGAAAACTAGTATAAATAGAGCTTCTCATCGGAACCTGAAAGACAATGCTTGTTGAAGTGCATAGGCATGACTGTCAGATTTATTTCAGAGACCCAGTTTGACTTCGTGTCTGGACTGGTTGCCTTGTATGGATTGTCTTTTTCTTCTTCACTACTTTAGTCCATTCCTTGGACTGCTCTTGAGAACGTGAGGCATTGGTTTCTTCTTCTTCTTCTGCTTGATCGGCCCAGCTTTGGGAAGCAGGCGGTTGAGACGCCAAATTTCCTTGATCGGTCGGCAGGGGAGTAGACTGCTCAGATGGTTCTTCAATGGCACTTTCTGAATCGGGGTCGGGCCCTTTCGAAATGAACTGATGAACTGGCTTCACACCAATCCACCAAGTTGGCTTTCGCTTTGACTTGGATGCTTTATGCTTCTCTGGGAGTTTTTTGCAGCTTTGGGCTAAATGCCCTGTTTCAAAGCACATTCTGCATCTAAAATTAATATGCTCATAGTCTAACTTCTGATTCCATGACTTATCTTTACCTTGAAGGACGATTTCTGCTGGAAACCCTTTGCTGAAGTCCATCTCTACGCAGATTCGAGCATAGGTTGTAAATGCAGATTCTGTTTCTGGACTTCTGCTATGAAATTTTCCAAGGGCATTGCCAATGGATTCCAGAGATGCAAGGCCCCAAAAATGGAGAGGCAGATTCGGCAACCTAACCCAAACTGGAGTTGAGGCGATGACAGCAGAATAAAAATTTATATTATTTAACTATTTATATTATTTAATATAATAAAATCAATTTATTTAAATATAATAACAATATTTTAACTATTTACTATTTATATTATTTAATATAATAAAATCAATTTATTTAAATAAAATACAACAATAATTTAACTATTTAATTTTTTAGTATGATAAACATAAATTTATTTATAATTTAATAAGATATTTTTATTGAAATAATTGTTTATTCCATTTTAAAATGAATACATTAAAAGTATATTTTTTCTTTAAAAAATGTAGAATTATTTAGAACATTAATTTAATCAATTTTAAAATTTTACAATATATATTTAAAAATAAAAATATTTTATTTTAATTTGTAAAATAAAAAAACACCTTTATGAAATAAAACATCGTTATGCCACTAAGCATATGTTTTGATATATACGATAGAATCAAGAATTTTGTTTGTAACTATTTTTTGTAAAGTAAGATGTCCAAATATTTTACAGGTTTGGCATAACTATTATTTTGAAGATAGTTTTAATTAAACTCTTATAATATTATTGATGAGTTACATTGGATCTTTATTTCCAAGGTGATAATGAAATAAAACATAGCCATAGCGTTTAGAGAACTTAAAAAGTTTGCATCTCTACTAGAGGGAGAAACCTTGTCTTAGTGACATGAGATAACAAAATGAGATAACAAAAAATGAGAGATTCTTGAAAAGCTACATTCATCGATATAAAACTTAATGATCTCAAATTTAAACTTTGTTTTCTCCCAAACCATATTTTCATTGGGGATTAGATTGTAGGGTCATAAGTTGCACCGGTTGTTGAATGGTAAAAAATTAGTAATGAGGTAACTTATTCAAATAATTCTTGGAATCCATCTTGTATTGTCATATTGGATGGATTGTATTTACCGCCTAGTAAGGTTTTTTGGATGGATTCATGTGTAGCAAAATAATTATTGTATTGTATTTTCTTGAGGAAATACATTTGTTTTAATGTATTTTGAGTTTTTTACTATCGAGGGTCTATCAAAAGTATGTCAAGGTAGTACTAGTTGGATGCAATTCTACATCTAATGACTAATGACACTCAAAATTTCAGTAAACCTACAAGGAGATAAGTTGAAAATATGATAGAAAAAACTAATGTTTTCCCTTTCCCTCCAAAATTATTCCATCCTTCTAGTTGACATCATCATCTTGAATCCTATTGGTTCTTATAAGGTTGATTTTAATAATATTTTTTTGTTTTGTTTTTGGACTCATTTTTTGCCTCAAAATTCCTCTAATGCATGATAACTTACAAATCACCAACCCGAGTGAGAAGTTGTGATACCCCAAAATATTATTATTTATTTTTGAATTCTTAAATTGTGAAAATTATTTTTATGTAAGAGTTGTTTAAAATTAAAAAACAGAAAGTGACACTTTGGACAATAAACTATTTTTTTATTAAATAAAGGAAAAAAGGCACTTGGAGAGTTCATCTAAATGAGGTGACACCACCATGGCACAAAAGAACATGTGTAAGCAAGCTAGAAATATCTTTACCAATCAAAGCCAATCTAAAAATCAACAACCATACAAAATCCTAAATCTCTCTCTTTAAACTCCTAACACCCAATCTCTCTCTCTCTCTCTCTCACAACCCTTAACCCCAAATATCTCACTCTCTCTCTCTGAACCCTTGTCGTCAATTCTCTCTCTCTCTATCTCTTTATAAACCCCTAACCATTGATAAGAGTATCTTTCCATCTCTCTCTCCCTAAACAACTAACCCTCAATATCTATGTTTGTTAACCCCTAACCTCTAATATCTCTCTCTAAACCCCTAAGCCTCTCTATCTCTCCCTCAAACCTAACCCCCAATATCTATGTCTCTATAAATCCCTAATCCCAATTATCTCTCTTTCTATCTCTCTCTCTCTCTCTCTCTAAAAACCATACCTCAAATCCACCTAAACCCATAACCCCAAATTTTTCTCTCTCTCTTTATCTATCTAAACCCCAATCTCTCTCTCTCTCTATAAACCCCTAACCCCCAATCTATATCTCCCTCTCCTTAAATCTCTAACCCCTAAAATATCTCTCTCTCTCTCTAAACCCAATATCCACAATATCTCTCTCTCTCTCTCTAAACCCTCAGCCCCCTTCTCTCTCTATCTAAACCCCTCTCCTCCATCCTCTCTCTCTATCTCTCGACTCATAAACCCTAAACCCCAATCTCTCTATCCCCCGCTCTCTTTGTCTCTCTCTCTCCCTCTATTTATCTATCTAAACCCATAACCCTTAGTTTCCCTCTCTCTCTCTCCCTCCCACCCTCTCTATATATCTATCTATCTAAACCCATAAATCCTAATCCTTATAACTGAATCTCTCTCCCTCTCTCTCTAAACCACTAACCCTCGATCTCTCTCCCTTTCTCTCTCTCTCTCCCTCTAAACCCGTAACCCCAAATATCTCTCTTTGTCAACCCCTAACCCCAATTCCCACTCTCTCACTCTAAACCTCTAACCTCCAATATATCTCCCTCACACACACTCTCTCTAAACTCCTAACCCACAATATCTCTCTCTCTCTAAATGCCTAATCCCTAACCCCCAATCTCTCTCTCTCTCTCTCTCTCTCTCTCTCTCTCTCTCTATAAACCACTAAACCCCCAATATCTCTTTATTTATCTATCTCAACTCCTAAATCCTAACCCTTAACCCCAATCTCTCTTTATTTATCTATCTCAACTCCTAAATCCTAATACTTAACCCCCAATCTCTCTCTCTCTCTCTCTTTGAACCCATAACACCCAATAAATTTATCTTTCTAAACACCTAACCCCCAATCTCTCTCTTTAAACCCCTACCCAATCTCTCTCTCTCTCTCTTAATCCCTAAACCTTAACCCCTAATCTCCGTCTCTCTCTCTTAATCCCTAAACCTTAACCCCTAATCTCCCTCTCTCTCTCTCTTTTTAAACATCTAACACTCGATCTCTCTCTCTCTCTCTCTCTCTCTCTCTCTCCAAACCCCTCACCTCCATTCACTCTCTATTAGTCTCTCTCTGTAAACCCCTAACCCCAAATATCTCTCTAAAACCCTAACCCCAATCTCTTTCCCTCTCTCCCTCTCTCTCTAAACACCTAATACATAATATATATTTATATAAACCCTAAACCCCCAATATCTGTCTGTCTCTCTATCTATCTATCTAAACCACTCACCACCAATATCTCTCTCTCTCTCTCTAAAGAAACAACCCCCAATCTCTCTCTCTCTCTCTCTCTAAAACCCTAAACCCATAGTCTCGCTCCCTTTATTTAAACCAAAAACCCTCAATTTGTATCTCTCTCTCTAAACCTTTGACCCCCAATCTCTCAATTTCTCTAAGTATATAGCACCCAAAATCTCTCTTTCTCTCTAAACCTCTTACCACCAATCTCTCTCTCTCTCTCTCTCTATCTAAACCCCTAATTTATGTCCCTTAACCCCGAATCTCTCTCTCTCTCTCTCTCTCTAAACTCCCAATCCCTGATCTCTCTCTTTCTATATCTATATCCCTTTAAACCCCTAGCACCAAATCTCCCTCTCTCTCTCTCTCTCTCTCTCTCTCTCTCTCTCTCTTTGTAAATCCCTAACCCTGATTATCTCTACCAATATATCTCCCTCTAAACCTCTAACCTCGAATATCTATCTCCCACAGACTTTCTCTAAACCCCTATCCTCCACTCTCTCTCTCTCTCTCTATATATATACACACACACACACACACACACACACATATATGCATATATGTTGACTCAAACCCAGTCAATAGGGGTTCCCAACATTGTCAACATCCAACAACCGCGATCTCCCTGAGCACTAGCCTAGACAGGTTTTACCCTGTCAACAACACCTGCAGAGCAGGTGAGGTCTCACCCGAGATGTTCAAGGGATAGTTGATGGAACCATGTTTCCACCGAATGAAGGAGGATGGTTGCGGCTTAACCACTTAACTTATTGCAACATTTAGAAACAAATCTAAGCATTTAACTTAGACATTCATAGCATCATTCAACATAAACATTCATCATTGCAGCAAATATAACAGTAAAGCATTAATTGCAGCAAGGAAACATCGCATTATTCATATATCGCAACATGCATTACCACATATAAATAGAAGAAACATAGGGATTCCAAAAAACAGCTCTATCATATCATATTACCTATGGAAAACCTAGATACAACATCACAAAATACAGATCTCACCAATATCTCTCGATCTCATATACACAATCATAGACGCATTATTCCAAGATGATTTTACATTTGTACATCTACGACTATTTATAGGCTTTCGCCTTTACATTGCTTATCCACTTACTAACAACTTCCTAATCGACACTTCAAGCAATGACCCAAAATCTAGCTATCATGGTCCAAATGACAGAAAAACCCGCATACCGTGGTATAGTTGACCCAAAAATACAAAAAATAACATCATTTGTGCTTGAACTTTTGCCTTTCGCGGTATCGCAGCACTTGCGGTGCTACGATAATGACCCATCCTAACCACCTGCCAACAGGCCCCCAACACAATCTTGTGGTTCTCCCTCGAGCCACGTTAGCAGGACATGGTGTACTCAGTGGTCTTGACCCTGAAATCTTCATACTGTTGATCGACCGTCGTCACCTACTCCTTGATTGCCAACACCACCGCCTCACTGTCAATCACACCCTGGGCAGATGGATGTTCAATTAGCTTCACCACAACTTGTTGGTGACCCTCCTGTATGGCCTGAAGTACTTCACTAGATTTAGTCATAAAATGACCGCTAACTTCCTAGAACTCCTCCAGCTGTGCAACGCACTTCTTCTGACGCTCATCGGCCTTGGCGACGCATTGCTGCAACTCTTTTAAGCCCGCAGACTTGGAAACCTGCTCCATTGGCGGAATCATGCACATCATCGTCTTTAGTGTGGCCAACTGCCCTTGGGCCTCCTACCGATACTTGGTTAGTTGCTCAATCTATTCGTCCTAAGCAATTTGGCCCTAGAACTGTACAGTATCGGTTGTGAGATTTGTCACTGATGTTTCCAGTTCCTCTAGCTATGTTGCGACCTCCTCAATGGCCCATTTTCGGTCATCCACTTATGCTTTTGGTGTACCGGGCTCCACTAGGGATGTTAACTTCTGATTATCGTGCCACAACTGGGTAATGACAACACCAAGTCGCTGCACATGTTGAATCACATCCAAATCTATGGTGGGATCCGAAACATGATTGCAAGCCTCAGTAACAGCCGTCTCTATCCACACATTATTATGACATAAGGTCGCCTTCTCCACAATAAGGCGATTATGTTCCTGTTTCAACTCTTCAATCGCTGGAGCCTTCTCAACTCTTTCTTTGTTGATATCTTCTTCCAACTCATCTATAGCCTATAATGCGGCAGTAGCCCTCCTTGTTAACTATGGGACCGCTTCCTTCATAGTTGCCTCGCTCTCCTGCAAGTGCAGACACTTACCACTGATTTCGTGAATTCTATCCACCATCTCTCGGGTGGCAACTGCCTGCATAGTTGTCAACGCTTTCGCTGGCAACGCATTGATGTTGACAGTCACCTTCTCTACCGTCTACAGCAATGATTTCAAGGCCTCATTATCTCTCACAATCACACTCGGGGGAATATCAACATTCCTGACCCACGACTCAGTGCTCATTGTGGCAATTCTTTGCACCGGTGCTTCCTCTAGTGCCTTCTTCAAAACCATATCTCATAAGGATTCTAGCTGAGCAGTGATCGGATGGAAACCTTCATCTGTCTTTACCGTCATCATTTTAGCCATTGCGGTGGATGCATTAGTGATTACTAGTATTAGTCAACCCAACTGTGCCTCCAACGATAGGGGAATCTCACTGATTGTCCCAAGGTCCTGGTGCCCTTTTGTTCTACCTTCTTCGAGCTGACGTTCCTCAGCCGACGAGGTATGCGATGATTCCTCATCTAACATCTAGTGCGGTTCTTCCATGGCAGAAACATCAGATGGTATCCCCATAGACTCCTCCTCCTGAATAACTGGTATGCACTAATCGACTGGCCAGTCGTCAACAATCGGATCCAAGTCTGTGTCTGTTATCTTGTAGGGGGTCTGTAACCACTATCTATCCGGATCGTGGCATGCTTGTACGTAGATGCTATGTGGACCGATCGTGAACCAGGCAATCCCCTTATACTTCTCAATGGTGGCCCAAATCAACCGTGGAATTCACTTAGTGGCCGCCTGCAGTGCTTCCCAATAAAACTAGAACTGCGTGGCACAGTATTTGAGTCGCTCCGATTCCTGCACCCACCACAGGTTTTGGTAGCGCGCTCCCTTGCGTTCTGCTACCCCATCCACCTCCATGCCTTGGTAGTAGTCAAGTTCCATCTAGGCGACCAATGCGACTAAGATGAGCAGCCAACTATATGTGAATGCCCACTTCCCTGCTTGGGCCTCCAATGTATCCTTTGTCAATTGGTTAAGCAAAAACAAGGACCAATTGATCTGCATACCTGCAGCACATAGATCAGTGCAGGTGACAACCCCAAAATTGCCTTGATTTGGTCGGGTGTTCCGCAGAACTTTGGTAGCCAAAATTTGCACCCCAATCTTGACTGCAGGCTCATTAATAGTGTCCAAGCGGTAAGCCCATTTGTATTTCTGCATTTGATACTGTTTCTTCAGCATTGATGCAAGCTTTTTGACGTTGTTCTTCCCAGGAAAGTATTGTGACGGGTCGACCCCGTCCTTGGAAAAGCCTGTGATCTCATAGATCAGGTCCACCATCACTATGACCTGCCTATCCAACCATAACACTCCACCATGAAAACAAGCCAGCAACTGCTTGACATAGGCATTGGCTTCCGTCAACTGCCCAAAATGCGGCATGTAAATCAATCCCAACACTCCAGACTTTGCCAGACCGCGCACCCAGTCATGTGGAATGCGTGGCGTCGGTCCAGTTTGCGACTTTTCTCATGGCAGAAACGGGTCCGTCATAACGTCTTCCATCGCTAGCAAGTCATGATCGTCATACAGCAGCTGCATCAATTCTAGTACGATATCGGTGGTACAACTCATCTCAGGTGGAAATGTCGCCATCCATATTTGATAGCGGTGGTTCTTAGAGACCTTCCTCATTTCCGCCCTAGCTCGACATGGAGATCGATATCCTGGGATATCCGTGGAAAAACAACACGCACATAATGCGGATTCCACAACCCCTGAGCTTGATGGGCTCTCTGCAAGGATTCCTTCCAACACTTGTGCAATATAACGGGTGTTTCATTTCTCAGGCCGGTTGGAACTAAGTTGTGTCCCTCCTCTCTTCTATCGAACCACGGAAGATGATCCCACTAGCATGTTAGCAACCTCGGCCACTAAATTGAATTCTTCTTCAATGTGAGTAGCAGGGATGAGAGGGGACTCGGCTTCACTAGAAATCTACACCTTCTCTGGCTGACCCAGCATGCCACACTCAATTCCTTGATGCCAACAAATGGCTCACCTACACTTACTCCCAGAATTTGCCCAACACTTTACAACTACTCTTTACAACACAATCTCAACCTTGCCCAATTCCTCAATTGAACTCACTCATCACAAATGGTGCCTTCTGACCAACTTCGACCTGTTTTTATAGCGCCCAACCAAATCCCTCGTAATCATAACGAAATCTTGTATTAACTTGGACTAAATCCTGTATTAATGACCCAAATCCGTCGGTGATCTTGTTAGTCGATCGGCCGGATCCGTCATTAATGCTCATCATTCAAATGAGTGTCGTTAACGAACTGTCTTAACTTTTGGCATTTATTGTTGATCTGACCCAGTCATGACTCTACCATTGTCGTGGACCACTCCTAACTTGTGGCGCATGCCTCCCTGCCTACGCATTCCTGTCCCTGTCGGTGCACCATCCTGCCACCGATCAACCTGCATTTTTTTTTTTTGGCAATGTGACTCAAGCATCGTGCTACTCCAAGCCTGACCTGTAGGGCTTCAACCTACTACCTTTAATCAACTTCGGGAGCATCGCTCCGTCTAATTGTTGTAACCGAATTGTGCCTCCTGAAGTGATGCGAGTGATGTGATATGGGCCCAGCCAATGCATCTGTAATTTCCCTGGGTGTTTCATAAACTTGTTGTCGTATAGCAAGACGAAGTCACCCTGTTGAAATTGTTTATTTTTGATGTGGTGATCATGCCAAAATTTTTGGCGATCCATCTAGACACTCTGGTGGAAGCCTGCAATAAAGCGATCTTCTGCTAGTTGCACTAACTGTGCGAGATGTTCTTCTATGGCCGCTGCAGCATCCATACATGTTGCTACTGCTATGCGTAGACTTGGAACGATGTACTCCATAGGCATAATTGCTTCTTGTCCATACACCAACTTGAATGGTGTCTGTCCCGTCAACCTTTTACACGTGGTGCAATATGCCCACAAGACTACTGGAGTTTTTAGATCCCAGTCATCGTGGTTCTCGTTGCACATTTTTGTCAGTGCATGCTCCAATAGCTTGTTGAAAGCTTCCACCATGCCATTTTCCTGCAGATGATACAGCATACTCTTCTTGTGTTGTATTTGCAGTTCCTGTGTCAATGCATTGATGGTGCGATTAAGAAAGTGGCTGCCTTTATCACTCAGCAATATCTTGGGGCAGTCGAAGCGAGTGACGATGTTTTTGAACAAGAACCATGCTGTTGTGGCCGCGGAACAATCAAGGACTGGTGCAGCCTTCTCCCATCTGGTCAAGTAATATGTCGTTGTGATAATGTATCTTGCACTAGTGCGCTTCACAGGTGGGTTGATTGGTCCCACGAAATCCACTTCCCACTTGTTAAATGCCTGCAGTGTGAGTTGAGGTATCAGCGACATCTCGTCTCTCCTGGATGGATTCTCGGTTCTCTGATAGACATCGTAGGACCACACATAATTGGTCACATCGTTGTGCAACATGGGAAACCAGAACCCCACACGAAGCACCTTCCTGGAAGTCGTACGACCGCCATAGTGCTCCCCAGCCACTCCTGTGTGCCCTTCGGACAAGATCTTCCCTTGCTCATGAGGAAAAACACACTGTCGCAATATCTCATTGGCTCCTAATTTGTATAACTCACTTACAGTA
This sequence comes from Larix kaempferi, assembly GCA_027924585.1. NCBI lineage: Eukaryota > Viridiplantae > Streptophyta > Pinopsida > Pinales > Pinaceae > Larix > Larix kaempferi. The sequence goes on from BSBM01001051.1 coordinate 36,571,941, forward strand.
AGCTGGAAATATGCAGCCTTGACCACCAACTGCTTCTTCTGACTCGTGGTGAACTCTTTGAGGGCGGTACCTATTTCCAGAAACTGAATGATTTCTTCAAAATAGACATCAGCTATGTTAACCTTAAAAAGTTGGGCATCAGGAAACCCGTCTTCAATGTTAGTTGGCTCCTCGCCTGTCTCAATCCGCAATAGGTGATCAGGTCCAACATTTAACTGCCCTGGCTTCAAAATCACTTCAAAGTCAAATTCTTGAAAAAGAAGTAGCTAGCGACATATTCCCCCCCCCAACACAGGCTTATTGACCAGGTATTTTAAGGCAGAGTGGTATGTAAACATCTTAAAGTTTCCACCCAATAAGTAATGTCGAAACTTCTGCAGCACATAAACCATCGCTTGGCCTTCCCTCTCTGTAGTGGTATAGTTTCTTTCTGCAAATGACAACTTCCGACTCGCGAAAGCAATGGGGTGATCTAGATCCCCTTCACCTGGTTGCACCAACACCACACCTAGTGCGATCGATGATGCATCAACGTGGACATAAAATTCCTTACTCCAGTCCGGAAAGGCCTGTATTGGCGCCAAAGCCATCTTAGCCTTCAGCATCTCAAAACTATCTTGACATTCAGGGCTCCATTTAAAAGCCGCATCTTTCTTTAATAACTTCTCCATAGGGGTTGTATTGGCTGCATACCCCCTGATGAACTTACGATAATACCTAGTGTGTCCGAACGTTGCCCTCAACTGCTTGAATTTAGTTGGTGGGGTTAAGCTCAGAATAAGCACAATATTGGCTAGGTCAACCAACAATCCTTGCTTGCACATAATGTGACCCAATAAGATGCCAAATGGTGCACAAAAGATACACTTTTTTAAATTCAGCAATATCTGATGCTGGCGACAGTGCTCCAACATCAACCGTAGATTTGCCAGATGATCGCAGATCAAGCCATAGAGTGTCCAATCATCCATGTATACCTGCAAAAACTTTTGAATAAAATCCTTGAACACATCAACGACAACCCGCGAGAATATCGCAGGTGCATTCTTGAACCCAAATGACATTACTGTGTACTGAAAACAGCCCCATTCTATCACAAAGGTCATCCTGTGGCGGTCTTCCTTTGCAATGCAGATCTGATGATAGACTGAGAACCCATCCATAAAGGAATAAATCTCCTAGCCACCCACACCTTTGAGTACCTCATTAGTAAACAGGGTTGAAAAGGGATCATGCAAGCAGGCGTCATTCAACTTCGGCAAATCGACACAAATTCGCACCTCGCCAATCTTCTTGTCGTGCACCACCGTAGGACTGATCCATTCCAACTCTTGAAATGGTTCAATAATGCCATCATCCAACATTCGATCCAGTTCCACCTTGACCCTCTCCTTATGGCGCAGATTCAGTTGATAGGGTCTCTATCGGATCTGTTTAGCATATGGTTTCAACGGTATCTTTATCTCCCCTAAGTCACCCAAAATACCTTTAATCTCCGAAAGTTTCATAGGAAAGAGGCCTTGGAGTTCGTGTAGCAATTCAGTGACCTTTCCCATCATCTCATCATCCCAATAATCTCCAACATGCACAAACTTTGGAGTGGTCTCCGTCCCAATATTGATCTTACAGAGCTTCAAGGGCTTGCTGATCGGATCACTTGGTGCATCAGGTGCTACCACATTATGACTCCCTGCAGATTCCAAAATGTTCGTATTCCACGGATCATCACTATCTTCGTGCCCACCAGTGATATTATAACATTGCATCATGGATTGAATCTTCCAGTGCGTATGCGGATCCGCAGGATATGCCACTAGGACAACCTTCAGAACCACATCACGGATGAGCTGCAATGCATTATGGACATTCAAGTTGGGATCTGCGAAGCTGAATGTATGAGTGAAATAAACTGTCAACTCCAACTAGGTAGTGATTTATCCCCACAATTCAGTTGCAGTGTACCATGATCATGGCATTTCATCCAAAGTATGGATAAATGCATGGACCCACTCATCCCATGGTCGCAATGCCCACAATGTCTAACACTCCATCAAATGAATTCCAGGGTTATCCTGACCATCATATGTCACTGTGTGGTAAACCTCGGTATCGCCAAAGTGAACCGTCATCAATCTCCTGCATTGTGACCATCCATCGATTCATTTCTTATGAGTTTCCCACCAATGTGCTGGAATAGGCTTCAGCACTTCCTCCACTTCCAGCAATCACTATGGTTCTGAGACTCTTTCTTCAAACATCACAAGAAAGTTGGACAACCCAAGAAGCCCTTCATATATTGGTAGCGTAACAGTTTCAGTTGCTACGTGGTATAAGGACTTCGTGACTAACCCACACTTATGGAGCGATACCTCATGCAAGAGGTTCTGCCAATTCTCTAGCGCATCATCAGAGTCAGAGGATGTAGAGTTGTCACTACACCATCCAAGCTCACTGTTGGCAGTCAAATGAATATAATCTTCTGAAATATTGAATGCATGGTCCCATTCACTGGGATCGTCATCCTTTACTAGTTCAATATACTGGTGTCCCTCAGCCAGATCCAACAGGGCGATGACTCTGAGATTGCGGTTTTCAAAGGTCATCATGTGCTTCTTAAAGTTGATGACAGCTATGCTATCGTTAGCCCATCGAATCCCTAGCAAGGCGGGATAAGAGCTTCCCCCTTCAACTACTTCAATAACATCGAAGTCAGCATATGTCTTCATTCCCTCAATGTCCACCACCAGTCATGGAACTCGCCCAATTGGTGTCACCTTGGCCTCATTAGCCAACCTGAGTTGTACAGGAGACCAGCTCAATGGGGGACTCCCCATCTTCTTCCAAGCCTGATTGGTTAAGATGTTGACATCCGAACCAAGATCCATAATGAACGAATCAACATCATAGTCACCAATTTGAATGTTCATTCGCATCTCCTTACTCGTCTTTCGTCTTTGTAAGGAATTGACCACAAATTCTCGCCAACCATGAGTAGGTCGCTGCAACAGAGCTTCAATTTCGGCAAGAGCATTAGGATCCTTTTCCAGGGATAACCAACTTTCCAGAAATGTCTGCAGTGTGTTGGATGGTCATGAAGGACCGTCTTCTGCAGTGGCATCGAAAGCAGAAGGCATGTCGTAAATGATAGTCTTACCGTGATCTTGGTCCAATGCACGATGTGCCTGAAGGAAGGTCTCTCATTTAGTGTCAATGTTAAACGATACCTTCTTCTATCCTGCCTACCGAATCAACGGGTGCCAACTATCTCCTCATGTCTTTGTACCTCCACGAGTGATAACTATGACAACTGCATCTTGTGTTCTTGGCTCCGCAGAAATTGTCGCAACACTCGCACCCTGATTATGGTTTAGCGGCAGATTCCATGGTTGATTCACGTTCTGGTTAATGTTCAGATTTGGTTGTTGGTTCTGGTTTTGTACCGGTTGCTACGCTTGGTTCTGTACTGGTTGATGTGCTTGATTCCGATTATGTAGCTATGGAACATTCCCTTCTTTCCATCACGCAATCAACTGTGGGCAATTCTCAACCGTGTGATCGGTAACAAAAAAAAATGTACACTGTGTCTGCAACAGGGGGCAGTCTCACTGGTAGTGTCCCCATACCACACAGTGATAGCACTGAACAGGTCCACGAATTCCTCGTTCTCCTCCCTGACCAAATCCTCCACCGTGTCCTCCCCGGTATCCTCCACAGAATCCTCCTTGCTGCTAGTACTGCGGTTGGTTGAACTATTGATGTATGGGATTCGGTTGCATGCCTTGCCCTTGCTGCGCATACTGCGGTTTCTGAAGGTACTGAGGCTGTTGTGGAGCCATTTGCATCGGAGCATATTGTGGCATGAACTTTTGATGTATATGTAACTTCGGAATGTATTTCATCTATGTATTTTATTGTACTCCTATAGATATGTATTATTCCTCTATATGGAAGTGTTTTCATTTGTATTGACAAGTGTTGCAAGTGTCATAACTTGTTGATGGGTTATTAGACCACCTATTGAGGGGTCGGCCCAGATTAATGTAACCTGGGGTTATTAGGATGAGTTATACAATTCAGCCCCATAGGTTTATTAGGCAGGTCATGACAAGTATAAATAGAGATAAGGAGATCTCTATTTCATTCATCTCATTACTCACTCTTCCATCACTCAGAAAGTGGCGCACATGTGAGGAGGAGGATTAGCTGCTAGGAGAAGACTATCTCTTGTACTTTGGTTGTATCATTGCTCATTCTATCTCTGAGGAAGTTGTGGGGTTTTTCACCTTTATGGTTTTCCCCGGTGAAACTCTGTGTGTCCATTGTCTTATGTGATTGCTTGATATGCTTGATACATGCTTGATATGATTGATATGATATACATGTTATTCTCTTAGTAAAGATCTTAGAGTATGCTGAATTAATGCTCAAAATATAACATGGTATCAGAGCTTCCCTAAGAAGAAGACATTGTGTAGTGGCGAAAACTAGGGTTTCTTGTTTATTGGGTTTCTCTCCATAGATTTTGGAAAAGCAATAAGGTAGATTGACTCTACTCATCAAGGAGAATCTATCTATCCAATCAGAATTCAATTCTAAGCACTTTCAGTTTTAGCCCTAAAATTTAGGGTTTCCACAAAAATAGGAATTGTTGAAATATGAAGACATAGCTGGAAGATCCTTGGAAAAATCGAAGTTTAGAGCTTTGGATCGAGATTTTTGGTTGGGTAAAACTCCAAGAAACTCAAACCCTAATTCAGGGTCCTCCCAGTCTATCCGAAAAGACTAAAAGGAATTTTTGAAGGGTGAATCTTTGCAGATCTCAAATTCTAAATATACCAGGTTGATTAGCTCATCAAGGTGCATCTTTCTATCCTTTCAGAAATTTGAAATTCACGTTTTGAATTTTTAGGGTTTCTCTGATAAACCCTAATCCGGGACGAGATCCAGTTTTCAGCAAGATAAGTGGTAAGACCTAAAAATTTTCTATTTCTATTTCAAGTACTCTTGAAGATGTCTCACCACACCAAGCTTGAGGATAATCTTGAAGGGGCTAATAACTTCTGAGCATAGAATTATAGGATTGGGTTAATCCTGGAAGAAAATGAGTTGGACACTTATATAATTGAAGAGGTCCCTGTCCCAGAGGAAGAAGAGGCTAAGGCTCTTCACAAGAAGAACTTGGTCAAGGCAAAGAGGATCATTGCTGATTCTATCAAAGATCATCTCACACCCCATGTGTCATCCCTAAAGACACCAAAGGAGATGTTTGATTCCCTGACCAAGCTATTTGAAGGGAAGAACATAAATTGGAAAATGACCTTGAGGAATCAATTGAATAATGTCAAGATTCAGAATGCGGAGACTATGCAGTCTTATTTCTCAAGGGTCTCCTAGATAAAAGAACAACTTGAAGCTGTGGGAGAAGACATAGAAAATGGAGAAGTGGTAATGATCACTCTTAATGGCCTTCCTAGGTCATGGGATTCCTTCATCCAATGAATTTGTGCTAGGAAGAAACTTATCACATTTAGTAGACTGTGGGAAGAATGCTCCCAGGAAGAAGCTCGAATTGTAGCTTGAGAAGAGAATATGGGGAACGAAGACCAAGCTCTCACAACACACTCCAAAAGTCATGGTGACAAGAAGGCTCACCATCATGGCAAGAAAGAAAGACATCACCATCAGAATCAGAGAGGTAGTCCCAAAACGCGAAGGAATATGTCCTATGTCCGTTGTTATACGTGTGATGAGAAGGGACACTATTCTAGAGATTGTCCCAGAAATCAGAAAAATGGTTCTCACAAGAAGAAGAACTTCAAAAGAAGACATCATGCTCATGCTGCAGAGGATGATGAACCTCCCAAGAAGAGGGCTAGAGAAGATAGTGAAGATTCTTCAAGTGATGAAGAATATGTTTTGATTTCTTCTCTCACTGGAACCATTACTCATGGAAGTAATGATTGTATTATAGACATTGGGGCTTCTAAACACATGACAGGATTCAAGGAATCCTTTATGAACCTATCAGAACATGAGTCACCCCACAAGGTGAAACTTGGGGATGACTACCAGTATCCAATTAAAGGGAGTGGTGAAGCCTCCTATAAACTAGACTCTAGAAAGTCTATGAAGATGAAAGATGTACTTTATGTTCCAGGTCTCAAGAAAAATATACTCTCCATATCTGCACTGGATGCAAAAGGCATGAGGGTTGCATTTGTAGATGGCCAAGTCCCAATGTGGCCAAAGGGGAAGACTATTGATGATGCAGTGGTGATTGGAGAGCAAGAGGGAGGATTATACAAATTGAATGGCCAACTAGAGCAAGCCATGGTCCATGATTCAGTAGAGCCAAGTGAACTTTGGCATAGAAGGCTTGCACACATGCACTATAGGGCATTACTAATTGCAAGCAAAGTTGTAGAAGTTCTTCCTGAAATCCAGACAAAGCATGAAGGCATTTGCAAAGGTTGTGCAAAGGGAAAGAACACAAAGAAGACATTTCCAAGAAGTGAAAGCAAGGCAAAAAGAATCTTGGAAATCATCCACTATGATGTATGTGGTACGATGTCATCCAGTTCTCTGAGTGGGTATGTATGCTATGTCTCCTTCATTGATGACTTCTCTAGGAAGACTTGGGTTTACTTCTTGAAGAACAAAGATGAAGTGTTTGACAAGTTCAAGGAATTCAAAGCCTTGATAGAAAACCAAACTGACATGAAGATCAAGATCTTCAGATCTGACAATGGTGGAGAATTTACTTCAGGAGACTTTAAGAAGCTATGCAGTGATTCAGGGATTAAGAGGGAGTTGACCACTCCTTACAATCCACAACAGAATGGGATTTCCGAAAGGAAGAATAGAACAATCATGGAAGCATTTAGAGAAATGCTCCATGACCAAGATCTACCTATGCACTTGTGGGCTGAAGCATCAAGGAACGCTATATATGTGAAGAACATAACACCTAATAAGATACTTGACAACAAAACTCAAGAAGAAGCATTCACTGGTAAGAAACCAGAAGTTAGCCATCTCATAATATTTGGTTTTCCAGTATACACTCACATCCCAAAAGAAAAGAGGACAAAGTTAGATCCTTCAGGAAAGAAGGGCATATTCGTGGGTTACAGTGAAAGCTTAAAGGATTACAGAATCTACTTCCCAAGATTCAAGAAGATTGATATTAGTAGGGATGTAACATTTGATGAAAGCTCGGCATACATCAAATCAAGGAAAACACCAGTTGGAGATAATGAAGAACCAAGAATATCCAGAACTCAAGACACCACCATGAATGAGGCAGTTCCTGAAGAAGATCGTGAAATGGAAGATCCACAACAACTTGTAGATCCACCCCGTGAGAAGGAATCTCACAAGAGGAAACCAGCATGGGCTAGAGAGCTCATTCAAGATGCAGAAAGGTTTGGTATTCCAGAAGAGGAACACAGAGAAAGGAAAAGAACAAGATCACATACCAACTATGTTGCTCTACTCTATGACATAATGAACAAAGAGCCTTCCAATTATGAAGAGGCAGTAGAAAAGAAAGAATGGAAGGATGCCATGGTCGATGAATACTAGTCAATCGTCAATAATGATGTTTGGGGTGTGGTCCCAAGACCAGATGGTAAGTCTGTGGTGACTTCCAAGTGGATCTATAAGATCAAGCATGCTGCAGATGGCAGCATAGAAAAATATAAAGCAAGGTTTGTAGCTCGTGGCTTCTCCCGAAAAGAAGGAATTGATTATGAAGAGACTTTTGCTCCTGTGGCTAGATACACATCCATTAGATCAGTACTTGATCTGGTTGCATTGATGAAATGGAAGGTACACCAAATGGATGTCAAGATTGCTTTATTGAATGGTGTAGTTGAAGAGGAAGTGTATGTGGAGTAGTCACTCGGGTTTGAGACACATGATCGAGAGTCACATGTGTGCAAACTGAAGAAAGCCCTGTATGGTTTGAAACATGCACCCAGGACCTGGTATGGCAAGATAGATGGCTTCCTATCCAACTTGGGCTTTACCAAGAGTAAAGCGGATTCCATCCTTTACTACAAGGTTGAGGAAGTAAATCCAGTAATACTACTATTGTATGTGGATGACATGTTTGTAACAGGTGAGGATAGATTGATTGCCGACACGACGAGGAAGCTTGCTACCGAGTTTGAGATGAAGGAATTGGGTGTGATGCACTACTTTCTTAGTATGGAGGTGTGGCAAAGTGTAGATGGAATCTTCCTTGGACAAGGGAAGTATGCAGTAGAGATCCTGAAGAGGTTCGGGATGATGGACTGCAAGGCCATGACCACACCTATGGCATCGAACCTGAAGCTTCTGTGTGATGCTTCATTTGAGCTGGTTGATGCTATGATGTATTTTCAGATGATTGGATCCTTGATGTACCTAATGAATACGAGACCAGATGTCTACTTTGCGGTGAACACCTTGAGCCAGTACTTGACAGATCCGAGACATGTTCACCTGATAGCTGCAAAGCATATTCTGAGGTACCTGAAGGGTACAGTTGACTAGGGGCTCAAGTATGAGGCGAATCAAAAGTTTAACCCGGAGGGTTATGTTGATTCAGAGTGGGCAGGTAGTGCCATTGATCGGAAGAGCACTTCGGGGTGCTTCCTCAGTATGGGATCTGATATGATTTCTTGGTTTAGTAGGAAGTAGTCCTGTGTGGCACTGAGCATAGCCGAAGCAGAGTATGTCGCAGCTTGTTCGGCTAGTTGTGAGGCAGTGTAGCTTAGGAAGCTACTGTCTGATTTGTTTGATCTCTAGTTGAGTGCTGCTTGTATATATTGTGACAACCAAAGTTGTGTGAAGTTGTTGGAGAACCCAGTGTTCCATGACAAGTCGAAGCACATTGAGATCAAGTATCACTATATCAGGGATATGGTGCAGAGAGGAGCAGTGAAGCTCCTGTATGTTGCGATGGACGAGCAGATAGCTGATGTGTTGACCAAGCCGCTTACCAGAGTGAAGTTTGAATACTTCAGAGGGAGACTTGGTGTACTTCAGATCAAGATACCTTCCAAGGGGAAGTGATGAGTCCAGAGACATGGATGCACATAGGGCCATTCTCACATGGTTAGAGGAAATTCTTTCCATGGTGAGATATAAGGGCTGGGCCATTTTCACATGGTTAGAGGAAAGTCCTTCCATGGTGAAATGTAAGAGCTAGGCGGAGCCATTCTCACATAGTCAGAGGAAAGTCCTTCTATGGTGAGATGTAAGGGCTAGTCCATTCTCGCATGGTTAGAGAAAAGTCCTTCCATGGCGAGTTGTAAGTGTTGGGTGTGGCTTTTCCGACATGCTTAGAGGAAATTCCTTCCATGGTTGTGATGTAATTGTCGAGATTTTCTGACATGGTCAGAGGAAAGTCCTTCCATGGTTGTGATGTAATTGTTGTAGATATTCTGACATGGTCAGAGGAAAGTCCTTCCATGGTCATTGATGTAAGTGTTGTGAGCCTTTCCCAGATGGTCAGAGGAAATTCCTTCCATGCTGGTGCGTGTAAGTGCTGAGCCTTTCCTGAATGGTCAGAGGAAATTCCTTCAATGACAGTGAGTGTAAGTGTTGTGTGTGTGCATCTGCGTTATGCTCCATTGATGATGACGATGATCTAAAGACAATGATATGACAGTATGGTACACAGGTTTTCTAGAGGCATGTGATTAGTCCTGAGATGTTCTTGTCGGTTTTGCAGAGGCAATATAATCAGTCCTGGGAGATCTTGCAGGTTTTGCAGAAGTAGTGTAATCAGTCCTGAGGTGTACATACTTGATGGCTTGCTTGTAGAGATGTTGATGATGTTCATCCAGCATGAAAAAGGGCTGGCTCTGTAGATGATGAAGACCTGCAGGTGGCGGGCCTACAACCAATATGAAAAAGGACTGGCTCTGTAGAACTTCCCATGACGATTAGATTGGAGAATGATTTAGATAGCAGCAGTGATGATGATTCGATGATGATGATTCGATGATGATGATCCAATGATGATGATCCAGAGAAGAAGACTTGTGCCTGCATATCTGTGTCAAGAAATACCTTCCTAGTTAAGAGGGAGTGTTGATGTATATGTAACTTTGGAATGTATTTCATCTATGTATTTTATTGTACTCCTATAGAGATGTATTATTCCTCTATACGGAAGTGTCATCATTTGTATTGACAAGTGTCGCAAGTGTCCTAACTTGATGATGGGTTATTAGACCACCTATTGAGGGGTCAGCCTGGATTAATGTAACCTGGGGTTATTAGGATGAGTCAGACAAGTTGGCCCCATAGGTTTATTAGGCAGGTCAAGACAAGTATAAATAGAGATCGGGAGATCTCTAATTCATTCATCTCATTACTCACTCTTCCATCACTTGGAAAGTGGGGCACATGTGAGGAGGAGGATCAGCTACTAGGAGAAGACTATCTCTTGTACTTTGGTTGTATCATTACTCATTCTCTGAGGAAGTTGTGGGGTTTTTCACCTTTATGGTTTTCCCCAGTGAAACTCTGTGTGTCCATTGTCTTATGTGATTGCTTGATATGCTTGATACATGCTATATATGATTGATATGTTGTACATGTTATTCTCTCAGTAAAGATCCTAAAGTATGCTGAATTAATGCTCAAAATCCAACGTAAACTGCTATGGTTGTTGCTGGTGTGGTACAAACTGCACCTGCGGTTGAGGTAGCGACTGAGCTACCTGTGGCTGCGGTTGTGGTTGATGTACGCCACGCTGATCATCCTTTACGTAGAATGAATCGTACGTTCTCTCCTGAAGAAACCCATATGCACAACAATCTTTGTCTTCATGGCCCACAGATTTGCAGAATGTACAATATAGATTCATTGGTTTTGTGACCATCTTTTGCGTGTATTGACATTCCTCATGGTGGTGCCCATATACCTGACAGATGTGACACCATGGCATGCCGCAACCATTCAATGGATTCATCGCTCCTAAAATAAAATGATTGTGAAAGTCTGGGCATGTGTCCTTAGTATGCCCCTCTGCCCAACATCACATGCACCAGACTGTTTCATTTTGTTCCTTGCCCTTCTTAGGATCTTGCAATTGTATGGTCAAATTGGCTAGCTGCGATTGAATCTGTGACATCCCGACTGCATTTTCACCAATCGGCAAAGCTTCCAACTGCATGGCAATCTCTAGAGTTTCACTTGGTGTTGTAATATTCTGTTGCATCAGCAGTAATCGAATGTGTGGGAGCAATGCTACGATGAACTATTCTTTATGTTGTACAGTACTCATGTCAAAACTAACCCTTGCCATCAATGTTTTGAATCGTTGATCGAAGTCCCACACAGACTCTTTGGGATACTGCTTAATCTCTTTAAGCTATGTAATATACTATGCTTCGTATTTGGGCTTCCGAAACTATGCACTTAGTCCTGTGTGAATTTCATCCAGTGTCTTTGCTGGGGTGCCAACAGGAACATGCATAAATTTCATAAACTAGTCTAAGGCGCGACCTCAAATAGTTGTTTCCAGTTGTCCCTTTTTAGCATCATCATCGCTAATCTGCTTTACTGTCCATATGGCTTCGCATAAAAACCAGTACCGCTTAGGATTATCTATTCCATTTCCGTTGAATAGCGGTAACTTAGTATCCTTGCCCCCCATCCTGGGCTTCCTTCCTCTAGTCGCTGAGCTGTCAGTAATTAACTTTTGTTGACTTAATGAACAAGATGGTGTTGTAGCTATACTATTTCTTACCAGGTAAGAGGTAGTGAACGAAGGTGTGGGTACGTAGCTGTTGGGGTCGGGTCCTACCTCTATTCTGGGCATAGCCTTGTTTTCCTTATCCAGGCTGTGAGGGCGCTTCGTCCCGTGTGGTTTTCCTTCGCGGCCTTGCAGTTCAATCGCAGCAGGACCTTCTCCTATCCTCTGCCTCTTTTCCTATCGAAACCTTGCTCCTCCCCTTGTAAGACCACTCTCTTCCTTGGCTTCACTCATAGTCTCATCATGACCTGCACACATATACCCCTTATCATTCCATGGACCGCCCCTGCTATCGCGGTACCCACATCCTCAACCCACCAGGCTGTTTACTGATTGTTAGAACATAATTTTCCACCTTGTGAGCATCAACATTCTTTGGCCTATAGGATCCATTTCACTGACTCAGATCCACTTTATATCCTTAAGACACTATTTTTCCCTATTTTTTCCCTTGTACACTAGCTGCATCACTATAGCCAGCGTACCCGCGAGTTGCATCACTATAGCCCACGGGTAGCATGTAAAATGGTAAAAATCACTAGTTTATTACTTTTTACTCCCAAGAAGTGGTCATAGAGTGACTTTTGACCCTCCATTTTCCCAGTAATGCTTCGATGTGTCCTTTCACTCACCTTTGGAAGGACTATATATTGAACACATATGGATTATGGATGGGGGGAGAAAGAAGAGCAAGAGAACTCTATTGGATTTTTGCCCTATCTTGAGTCTACACTCATTGATCCTTGTAGTTGTGAACCCCTTATGTTCACCTTCCAAACTCCTACCATAGTTTGAGTTTTCCATTCATGGAGGATTGAAGTGGTGGAGGCGCAAGTGGATTGATCCAGATCTTGGTTCAGATTGGTTGCCAGCAAGAGGCCGTATCTCATTGTACTTCTTCTTGTTTATTAATAGAAATACTCATATTCTCATCCATTAATGTTGTGAATGTTGTTTATTATAGATTGGGTTGCATTTACTTATAATATCATGGACCATTTCTATTGATGATATTAATATCATTTATATATTATATGTACTTGTTGTATATTGGCTGTCATGACTAATGTGCAAATTCAAGTGCACGGATTGAAAGCTCCAACAGGGATCTACACCAAACGTTTGGATCGAGGTGGTTAAGTTCTTCATTATCTTAGCATTGTCATTTATATAGCATAGCATTGAGAATTGAGTTAATTTCTGGTAGTCAACTATCTATTGTGGTCTGTCCCAAGCCATAGTGAGTTTTCTCCAATACAGAAATGGTGACTCCATTGGGGAAAACATCCATGTTTGGGAATTTTTGAGCATTATTCCTTAATTAGACTTGTTGTTTGTCGAGGCTTTGTGTCACTGATTGGCTGTTGAGATACACTATAGAAAAATTTCTTTTTCTAAGCCATTGGACTCTCTGTTTACCCATTTTCCTTTCCTTACCCACGAGCTAGCTTTGCTCTGCCCGCATACACCCTCCTCTGTTTACTCTACTGCTCATGGGTACCCGTAGGTTTTCCTTCGATAGTAGAGTACAACTCCGGATTTGGTTGATTTATGACTTTTGGTTGTTGCTGGGTTGGCTTTGGATGATCCTAAGTCTTTGTTGGCCTGTTTCTTGACTGTTCCATACCTTGGTTGTGACCAGAACTCTTCGTTTCTCTTGGTTGAGCCTTGTTGGTCTTTTACCCATCTTTGGATTTAGCCTTATTGGTTTCTTCCTTTTGAGCTCATTCCTTTGGATGAGTCTTACTGTTTGGAGTCTGCCGAGTTGTCTTAGTGATCTCCTTGGCATATTAGTGATTAGATAGTAAGATTTTGCTTGCATTTTGTTAAATTTTCAGAATTTACTTCAATCTGATCTAGGATCTTAACTAAGAGAACAACATGTACAACATATCTACAGCATATCAATCATGGACACAATAATGAAAGCACATAAGAGACACATATTTTACTTGGGGAAAACCATAAAGGGGAAAAACCCCAATAACTTCCTCAGAGATAGATAGAGCAATGATACAACCAGAATACAAGAGATAGTCTTCTCCTAGCAGTAGAGCCTCCTCCTCCACAAGTGTGCCACTCTCCCAAGTGTGAGTGAGAGAATAGAATGATGAAATAGAGATCTCTCGATCTCTATTTATATTAGACTTGACTTGCCTAATAACCTTTACTAGGTCGGCCTTAACTTAACCACATAACACAATGCTGATTGGGCTGACACCAAATAGGGTGGTCTAATAACCCTTTGACCCACATAACTTATACAGGGCCAACCCCAACAAGGTGGTCTAATAACCCATTAAGTATAAGTTATGACACTTACAATATAAATGATGACACTTCCGTATAGAGGATTAATAACATCTCTATAGGAATACAACCACTTCCGTATAGACGAATAATAACATCTCTATAGGAATACAATATACATATATGTGAAATACATTCCGAAGTTACATATACATCAACACATTTTTCATTTCCTTATATTGAAAAATACAAAAAAAAATACATTCATAATTTTGCATTTTTCTTTTGCTTATAAGAGAAAATACAAAAAAAAATTTACTTTCCTGTACTGCATCTTGCATTGAGTGCTTGCTGCTTTCATATAGGTTCTGCTTGTGCATTGAAAATATAAAAGGATTGCATTTTTATTTCGAAATCGTTGGGTTGATTTTGCATACTAGTGACATTGTTTTTAGTGGATAGATGAGTCTAGGATTTGACGATTTTGCATACTATTGAGTCATACACATCATTAGTTTCACGACCATATCCCTTGAGTAACCACAGCCACTAAAATTAACACTTAATCTTAAAATTGATTAGACCGATTTTATTTATTGGGTACACCAACTAGCATAGGTTTAGAGTCTTGGAAAAGATCATTGTGAATTAACACTCCGATACTACTAGACGAAAAATTAGTTGTCTGACCAAGGAGTGGAGGAATCCATGGTATAGATCGGTGTTCTCAGGAAGCTCTACTCAAACCAAAGTTAAGCACGAGGTCACGAGAGGTTGGTTGAGGAGATATCCCTCTGATACTGGCTGAACGTGGAAGATATTTTTACGATTTGTTTGTATTTGGGGAATCTTGGGGGATTCGACCCTCATTGAGTTTCGGGCTCAGCTACCCTACCCATATGACGGATCCCACCTACGAGTGTCCCCCTGAGCATTGGTTATATTGCGGTGACCATAGTTTCCTTACCTAGGTATGGCATAGGGTACTTGTAGTGGTTATGCTGTTTGTGTCCTGAGTCAGATAGGGATTGGACAACATAGTTGTTTGTTGCCAAGGGTTATGGCCCTTTGCCCGCAGTGAAGCCTGGGTGTCTCTATAACTGATTCTATTACCTTCGGCTATAGTTTGGGAGTCTCAAGCCTCTCCTAGGAGAGACATACCGGCTCTAGTGTCAGGAGCTCATTTAGCCACTCTGTTTGTCTGCTCTTCGTTGTAGTTTCTCTAGGTGTGTGCTTTTGATTTACTGTTTTTGATTGATAGTTAGACTTTAGTGGACATTTTGATTTTATATTCTCTCCGGAGATATCGTGGCACAGATTCCTACTCTCCGTCGATCCCATTGGTTGGTTGGGTTGCATCCTACCAAACTTTAACGTTGCATTGCTAGGGGACGTCGGTGGGCTCCCTCCGAGTCTTCGAATTCTTATGAGACTTACGTCCAAGACGTCATGACCACTGCACACTCTGACATGGGAGAAATCTCTACTAGTCCATCGGGTAGAGTTGAGCAGACTTCAGACATCCCTACTCCTTGTGAGGCATGGGGGGGTGATCCACTTGAGACCCAACCTAGTTTGTTTGGTCCGAATCCACCCGAGGACGACCCGTTCGATCCTTCATATCCACATGGTTATCTACACGGGATACCAGAATTTCATGTTGATACAGGCCCTATGGTCAACCCCACCACATTCACATATGGTATGTCGCATTACACCACAGTTGATCCTTCCACTACTTTTGGTATCCATGCTGGCGCCATTCATGGTGTTAGCAACATTGCATCCACTGGGTGAAATACCCTCTTCGAGAGCAACACGTTGTCCACTCACACACATAATATAGGGATCGGTCGTGTTCCTCCTAACAATGCTAATGTTGGAAGACAACCACCTCCTAGGGATAACCAACCTAATAGGAAAACTGTTCAAAACACGACTCGCCATCCACCACCTAACACACATATCGCTACTCGTTAACCCAGGGCCACTTTCACAAATGTTAATGCTCCTCCTAACCATGGGGGTGGACATATACCGCACACTTTTACATCCACCGCTGCTACTAGTAATACTAATGTAGGAGGTGGGAATATATCTTATCCTCATGGACATAATGCCACCATTCTTGCTACTAGTAACACCAACGTTGGGGTTGGGAATACTTCTCATGCTTTAGGTCACCACACGACTGCTCATGCTAATGTTGGGGGTGGGAACATACCTCACCATTATGGTCATTATGACTCGGTTCTCGCTACGAATAGTACTTATATGCTCCATACTTATGGTGGCAACCCTTACTACAACACAGTCGGTGTTGGCCACCAGTACAACCCACCTCAATATGGTGCTCAAAATACTTATATGCTTGCTTACTCTCATATGGGTTAGGTCAGAGGAGGTTATCAACCTTATGGCCATGGTCAAGCTTATGGTCCATTAGGTCCTCATTATCAATAGTTTAATGCTCATGGTCAAGCTTTTGGTCCACCTTATAATTCAGTTCCGTTGAACCAACCTTTTATGGGAGCTTATAATCAAGGTTTCCAGCCACAGCTCCCGTTCCTTGCACGCTTGAATCTCCCGGATCTTTCGAAGCTCACAAATGATCCAGTGTGTCATGACCCTAATTGGCATCCTATCCCTACCAATATCCCTTCAGACATTCCTAAGTTTGAGGGGAAAGGTGGTGAGGACTTGGGTGATCATGTCAGAATGTTTCACCTTTGGTGCCCCTCCAACTCGTTAAATCATGATTCCGTTAGATTACGACTATTTCAACGCACCCTCATGGGGGAAACCATGAAGTGGTATGTTGAGTTGCCTAGGAACACCTATAGGGGATTCAATGAGATTGATTTGGTTTTCCTGGACCACTTCCAGTTCCCAGTTCGCTATGATACTAGCACTGAACGTTTGTCTACCTTCTGTCAGAATAAGGCCACACATATTTCTGACCACGTTCAAGAGTGGCGTCAGCATAAGAGGTTAGTGAAAGACAACATTCCTCCAACATTTCTATTGAAATGGTTCCTCAAGTCTCTACTCCAATACATTGCGAAGGATGTTTCGATGTCCGACATTGTGACAGAGGAACAAGCCATATTGAAAGTTCAGCAGTTAGACTTACTATACTCTCAGTCTGGCATTTTGTATGACATTATTCCTGATGCACCGTGAGCACTCCATGAGCCCAAGTCAGTTCCTGGACCACATGCCGATGGTATCATGGGATTCGTAAGTACTTGACCTGTAGATTTGGTGGCTAATCAAATGCAAAATTTGTTGCTAAACCAGTCTACTCCCAGACAGGTTCACACCTTGTCCACTTCCACCCCGTCGTCTGATGTACAGAATGTGCAATCAACAAAACCGTCAGGTAACTAGCAACTTGGTGGTAAGAAAAAGGGGAGAACTAACCATAGGGCTGGAAAAAATGGGAATAACAATAATAGAAATCGCAATAACCCTCATAAGGAGAATGATAACCCTCCTCGGGAAGGTGGAAATGCTAGTGAGGACCGTAAACCTAAGTGTAAGGTGAAGTTTCCTTGCAAGCTTTGTGGGGAAGATCATCTTACTCACTTATGTCCTTGAATCGAAGAAGCATTGAAGCATTTGGAACAGATCCTAGCTGTGTTAAAGGATCCCCTTCCTCATTATCAAAACATGGTTTCACATGCTCCCACCACTAGATATGGACCTACTGAGACGGAAACGTCTTCTTCCAATACTAGTGGTTATGGATGTGTGAATATGGTTCAATCGGAGGTTATTGTTGTCACTCGTCAACGTGATTATGGTGCATCAAAACCTAATATGGGGAGTGAGCCTCCCCCTCCTCTTGATAATTCCTTGCATATCGAGAAGCCCTCTAATATGCCGCGGATACTGAAAGGTGTTCTTAAGCGCTCTACACATAATCCTAATGCTCGAGCCTCCTAGAACTACTCAATTGTGGAAGATTTGGGCCAAACTCCGTGTGCCATGTTGGATTTTGAGGTCTTGCAGGCATGTGCTTCTCAAAAGCATGCCCTTTTGAGTGCGTTAGGATTTCAGGATGGGGGAAGTCCTAGTGTTATCAAGTTTGACACTACTGATGTTCAACCTCGCTTACCTTACCATGTGGCTTTTCAAATCCAGGTGGCGTTCCTTCAGAATTTTGTCAAATGTACTATGGTTGAAAAAGGTGCTTCCGCCTCAGTAATGTCATTAACTTGTTGGAAAGCTCTTGTCTCTCCTCCTCTACTCACGTCTAGAACCATGCTCACTTCATTCGACAGTAGATATTTTATGCCACATGGAATTATCCCTTCCCTTGTTGTCTGCTTGGGAGGTAAATCTGTGCCTATTGAAGTCGAGGTGGTTGATGCACCCATTGACTACAACTTTTTATTGGGTCGGAATTGGATGTATGCTATGAAGGCTGTTGCGTCCACTGTATTTAGAGTTATTTGCTTTCATCATGAAGACAATATTGTGACCATCGATCAACTGGATTTCGCTAACATTCCTTCCACAGCATCCACGGGATCCATAGTCCCGCAGGTTACTGATTCTCAGCCGACAACTGGGAACATAGGTGCTGGTATGTACCCTTCATTGATGGGAACTTATAGTTTTCTCGCACCTGTGAATTTTATCGGAACCATTTCCGATGATGCGTCTCCTCCTTTACATAATATTCCATTCTGGACTTCCTGATGTAATGATCCATTGAATTTACCATCCACGAGTTCTACTTCTAGACACATTACGCATGACAGGATGTCTATGCCATTATCTGCAGCTGAGCTTGCTTACCAGCATATTCAACAAGCCACTGCAGAGCCGGATCTCTCTTATTCTTATAAAGTCGAGGAAGATCCCGTTACGCTGCTGGTTTGGGTGGCCAACTCGTCTTGTTCACATGACTACCTTGATGATACTTTGCCTTCAGATGAAGCCATTATTGAGGCTATGTGTGGTAGTGAGAGACTGTTAAGATTTAATATGCTAAGACAAAAAATAGCAGCATTACATTCCATTTCACAATAATAGCATATACAGGATCACTGAAGAAACAACAAGCACAACATAAACACAAGAGACAGAGATTTATCCTGGGAAACCCTCATGGGGTAGAAAACCCAGCAAAGCTTCCTCAATATAGATGACCAGAAATATACAAAGATGAAACCCTGAGACATGATCTCCTTCTCCACAATAGCAGACCTCTCCTCCACAAGTGCGCTATCCTCAAGTGAGTGAATGTGTGTATAATGAGGAACACACCTCCTCTATTTATACACTTCTCTGATATGTATTTTACACAAGTACATGTAGGCTCGTATTTAACCATTAGGTTAAATACCCCATTATAACTGACTGGGCCGACCCCTCTAGGGTGGTCTAATAACCCTTTGACCAACATAACACATTTAGGGCTGACCCCCACTAGGGAAGTCTAATAACCCGAGTTACCACATTCCGACGGAGGAATAAACATATCCGGATATACAATAAGATCTTCACGGAGGAATGAATCATCTCCGGAATAATAAAGTACAAATATAATATTCTTTGAAGTTACAATATCTCAACACTCCCCCTTAACGAGAAGGATATTATAACAGCATCTGCCCGAGCAAGGAGTCATCAACATCATACATGATACATCTATAAATCATTGGAAGCTTTCTCAACATCATTAGTAACTCAAGCAGTTACTGGAACATCTTCAATACTGGAACATCGACATCTTCAGTATTGAGTCTTTATCTTCTGTAGCACTTGAACAGCTACAACAATATCATCATCTGGATCCTCACGATACACGATCATCAGCATCATCATCTCACGATCATCAGCATCGTCATCACACGATCATCAGCATCGTCATCACACGATCATCAGCATCGTCATCACACGATCATCAGCATTGTCATCACACGATCATCAGCATCTGGATCATCTCAATCTACAGCATCTGGATCATCACGATCTACAACATCTGGATCATCTCGATCTACAGCATCTGGATCATCTCGATCTATAACATCTGGATCATCTCGATCTACAGCATCTGGATCATCTCATCTACAGCATCTGGATCATCTCGATCTACAGCATCTGGATCATCTCGATCTACAGCATCTGGATCATCTCGATCTACAGCATCTGGATCATCACAATCTACAGCATCTGGATCATCTCGATCTACAACATAAGTATCCTCAACCATACAAGTACATTAATCAATACATGTATCATCAAAAGTATGTATTCTCACCAATACATCTATCATCAAAACATGTATTCTTACTAATACGTATATCATCAAAAGCATGTATTCTCACTAATACATCTATCATCAAAAGCATGTATTCTCACTAATACATCTATCATCAAAAGCATGTATTCTCACTAATACATCTATCAATACAAGTATCCACACTGATACAAGTATACACAACAGCAGCATACCCTGCAACACACATGATCCAATTACGGGATGGTCAATCCCTCTCACTTTAGGACATAGGTCCAAGGATGATACAATCCTGATCCACTTATGGGATGATCAATCCCTCTCAATTTAAGACATCTCTCATGTCTATGGATGATGCAATCCAGATCAACTTACAGGATGATCAAATCTTATCCTTTTAAGACACCTCACCATGTCTAAGGATGATGCAATCCCGAATCAACTTACAGGATGATTAGTCCTTATCACTTTAAGACACCTTACCATGTCTAGGGACGATGCAATCCCAATCTACTTACAGGATCATTCGTCCTTATCACTTTAAGACACCTCACCATGTCTAGGGACGATGCAATCCCAATCTACCTACAGGATGATTAGTCCTTATCACTTTAAGACACCTCACCATGTCTAGGGACGATGCAATCCCAATCTACTTACAGGATGATTAGTCCTTATCACTTTAAGACACCTCACCATGTCTAGGGACGATGCAATCCCAATCTACTTACAGGATGATTAGTCCTTATCACTTTAAGACACCTCACCATGTCTAGGGACGATGCAATCCCAATCTACTTACAGGATGATTAGTCCTTATCACTTTAAGACACCTCACCATGTCTAGGGACGATGCAATCCCAATCTACTTACAGGATGATTAGTCCTTATCACTTTAAGACACCTCACCATGTCTAGGGACGATGCAATCCCAATCTACTTACAGGAGGATTAGTCCTTATCACTTTAAGACACCTCACCATGTCTAGGGACGATGCAATCCCAATCTACTTACAGGATGATTAGTCCTTATCACTTTAAGACAAGTCTCATGTCTAGGGACGATGCAATCCCATCACGTACATTTTGAACCCAGTTCATGGACGATGCAGTCCTCACGTACATTTTGAACCCAGTTCATGGACGATGCAGTCCTCACGTACATTTTGAACCCAGTTCATGGACGATGCAGTCCTCACGTACATTTTGAACCCAGTTCATGGACGATGCAGTCCTCACGTACATTTTGAACCCAGTTCATGGACGATGCAGTCCTCACGTACATTTTGAACCCAGTTCATGGACGATGCAGTCCTCACGTACATTTTGAACCCAGTTCATGGACGATGCAGTCCTCACGTACATTTTGAACCCAGTTCATGGACGATGCAGTCCTCACGTACATTTTGAACCGAGTTCATGGACGATGCAGTCCTCACGTACATTTTGAACCCAGTTCATGGACGATGCAGTCCTCACGTACATTTTGAACCCAGTTCATGGACGATGCAGTCCTCACGTACATTTTGAACCCAGTTCATGGACGATGCAGTCCTCACGTACATTTTGAACCCAGTTCATGGACGATGCAGTCCTCACGTACATTTTGAACTTAGCAGTTCCGGGATGATGCAATCCCCATCACGTACATTTTGAACCCAGTTCATGGACGATGCAGTCCTCACGTACATTTTGAACCCAGTTCATGGACGATGCAATCCCCATCACTTTATTCTCGGAGACCTCACGTCTACGGCTCTCTTTAGAACTGAAAGTCCAGGGATGATCCAATCCCCTCAACTGTCCACTAAGGACTTCATTCTCGGAGACCTCATGTCTACGGCTATCTTTAGGACTTAAAGTCCAGGGATGATCCAATCCCCTCAACTGTCCACTAAGGACTTCATTCTCGGAGACCTCATGTCTACGGCTCTCTTTAGGATTGAAAGTCCAGGGATGATCCAATCCCCTCAACTGTCCACCAAAGACTTCATTCTCGGAGATCTCACGTCTACGGCTCTTCTTTAGGACTGAAAGTCCAGGGATGATCCAATCCCCTCAACTGTCCACTAAGGACTTCATTTTCGGAGACCTCACATCTACGGATCACTTTAGAACAAGTGTTCAAGGATGATGCAATCCTCACATGTATTCTCATCAATTTACTATCGATCCTGGGAACCCATACAGAACCTGATTCACACTTCTTCTTTAATTACACCATTAAGAGAATGGTCTTATCTAGCCACTTGGAGCAAACATCTCATCATGATTCTCTTCCTCTTTCTAAGAGAATCTTCTAGCCACAAGCCTTCTATATTTTGTTTGATTTGTAAATCTTCTTGTTGAACATCCATCACTTGTTCGGTGTTCATTATTCTTCATGATCTTTCCTACAAAACAAAATTAAGTACATGATTAGTAATCCTTCATAATCATGAAATCATGATAACCTATTATGCATACAGATATCATTTACATAGTTATGCAACTATCTTGTCCAATACTTTGGCACAACACTTTCCCATATCCTGTATGCATACAGTGGCTATCTAGATGCCTTCCATCTCCACCAGAACATACTATCGAGAGTGTGCACAACTCTCAGCATGTCAGCAAAGAGGTTTCATTCTAGACAAGCAACAATGGAATGTTTGTCCAACTTACCAATCATATGCATATTAGTAGTATACTGTTCAATGTTCTATGAATATTTACACTCAGCATGATACATTATAGGAATACAAATATGCATACAACCTATTACAGGCAATATCATTTACTATTTCAAATAACAACTCAAATACTTATCTTTTATGTTTGTGTGGTTGCCTCCCGCTTGATCTTCTGTATGTCTTTTGAACTTCTATTCATTCTGTACCACTGTGCATGTTCAAGTGTCATCCTCATGATCTCATACACAAACATACACCCATTAGTATGTTCTAAATGTTATCAAAACATTATAGTTCTAAATAATCTTGAAAATGTATAGTCATGATTATAGTTAATAAACATTAGTATTCAAGATTTCAGGGAAGTCTTATTTTACTCATGCATATCATCAATCAAGATAAAAGACATAATATGCATAATCCCTTGATTACTAACTTTATGAATAAGCACAACCAATCATACCAAGTATACTTATATAAGGGATCCCAATACAAGGTAAGATTCTTAACATGACATAGGAAAACATACCTGGATTAGTATACCTGCTTAGTTATGTACAACATACCTAAACAATCTCTTCAATGATTTAGAGATCCTGAGCTAGAACCTGCATGTCTCATAGGTTAAGCATAATATAATAAAGTCATACATACCTTGTAAGTAGAACAAAGATTATGGATGAGTCTTTGTCTTCATGATGTCATGGTCATGGAACTTGATTTGTCTTTTGTGATGTACCTATATCTTGTTAGCAGACAGCATCAACCTCACACAACACCATAATGCATTAGTACAATCATATAGCCCTAATCAATGAATGTCTTTGATCATTCACATGCATTCATATTGTTACTAGGGTGATAACACAATTCTAACATTAATCAAGATTGTACTAGTAAATAATATGAAGACAAACACATCATAAACTTAATCAAGAATTATACCTGAACCTCCTTAAGTCATACCTGTCGAGACTTCTTGTAGTCTTCTTATGTAAGGCCTTAGCCTCAACTCCCCCTGAAACTTGATCTGGAGCTTAATTAGGGTTTTCTAGAGAAACCCTAAAGATTCAATCTTTGACTTTCACACTTCTCAATGGATGAAAGAATATGTCTTGCAGAGCTGATCAAACTAGCATACTTCAATTTTGGAATTTCCAAAATTTGACCCCTCAAAATTGCCTTTGAAACTTCTGGATCTTCTGGACAGGAACTCGAACTAGGGTTTGATGAAGCCCACCCTTCTGCCCAAACAAAAGGTTCGATCCAAGGCTCTAAACTCTTATTTTTCTTAGGAGTTTCCAGCCGTGGTTACAGACTTCAAAAATTCCAACTTTTGCTGAAGCCCTAATTTTCCATCTTTCCGATCAAAATCCTGAACTGGGGTTTGATCAAGCCCGATCTTCCACCCAACCAAAAAATTCGATCTTGGTCTCTAAATTTTGATTTTTCTGAGTAGTATTCATCCGTGGACTCCGATTCCAAAAATTCTAACTTTCTCCGAAACCCTAAATTCCGGAAGCCATGAATAAAGGTGCTCCAAAAATAATTCTATTTTGACAGAAATATGCACCTGATTGTTTCTGCTATAACTCTTAAATTTTTTCTCCACAGGGTCTGAAACCTTTTTTATGCAGTATCCTGACCTGTCATCTTTCCATCCTGACAGGTCTGACCTCAATTGGATTTTCTGAGAGAGAGTTATGCCAAGTGTCGCAACGTGACCTGTTTATGGGATAAAACAGGAGAGCGAACTTGTACGGCCTGCCACGTGTCACTGGTTCACCTTCGGTCTCTGAAAAAGTTTCCTGAGATAGCTAGACCTGTTATCTTTCCATCCTGACAGGTCTGACCTCAATTGGACTCTCTGAGAGAGAGTTATGCCAAGTGTCGCAATGTGACCTGTTTATGGGATAAAACAGGAGAGCGAACTTGTACGGATTGCCACGTGTCACTGGTTGAATTTCGGCCTCTGAAAACGTTTCCTGAGATATTACAGTCTGTGTACTACCTGTCACTTTTTACGAAATTTCATTTGGAGCTTCCTAGCCCAAGATATGACCTTTTTCCCAAGGTCACCTGATTTTGACTCAGATCTGGAAGAGGCCGAAACCCTATATTGTACAGATCATAAATCACAAAGTACAACGAATTAGAGGTTGTCCTTTGGACACAAGGTACCTGGAGAGTTAATCTTCGTCCTGTAACAATTTCAGATCCGAAAAATTCGCCAAAATGGATTTATAGCGAAAGTGCTACGATGACTGGTTTTTGCTATGTAAAACCCTAACCTTCAATTTGTCGTAAGTAAAGCAAGTGTCTTTAGTGCCATACCTTGTCTTCCTTCAGGTTAGCTCTGATACCATGTTAAGATTTAATATGCTAAGACAAAAAATAGCAGCATTACATTCCATTTCACAATAATAGCATATACAGGATCACTGAAGAAACAACAAGCACAACATAAACACAAGAGACAGAGATTTATCCTGGGAAACCGTCATGGGGTAGAAAACCCAGCAAAGCTTCCTCAATATAGATGACCAGAAATATACAAAGATGAAACCCTGAGACATGATCTCCTTCTCCACAATAGCAGACCTCTCCTCCACAAGTGCGCTATCCTCAAGTGAGTGAATGTGTGTATAATGAGGAACACACCTCCTCTATTTATACACTTCTCTGATATGTATTTTACACAAGTACATGTAGGCTCGTATTTAACCATTAGGTTAAATACCCCATTATAACTGACTGGGCCGACCCCTCTAGGGTGGTCTAATAACCCTTTGACCCACATAACACATTTAGGGCTGACCCCCACTAGGGAAGTCTAATAACCCGAGTTACCACATTCCGACGGAGGAATAAACATCTCCGGATATACAATAAGATCTTCACGGAGGAATGAATCATCTCCGGAATAATAAAGTACAAATATAATATTCTTTGAAGTTACAATATCTCAACAGAGACCTTGGGAAGATATGCACCATCGTTCTTATTTCCTTCCCAACCTCGAGCTCGCCAAACAGGAAGAGTTTAGGATGACTCTAGAAGAGATGGTTGGTCACCCTGTGGATCTTTTAAGGTCGCATGATATTTTTGCGGAGGGGAATATGGCCAATATTTCCCCGACTATGTCAATCAACATCTCTCGTACTCCTGGAAAAGTGGAGAATGTCTACATCGGTGCCGATTGCACTCCTGAGGAGACTACTATTTACACTGATTTGTTTACAGAACTCCAGGAAGCTTTCACCTGGTCATATGAGGAGATGCCAGGAATAGACCCCCGCATTGTTGAACATGAGATTAGAACGTATCCCAATGCTAAACTGGTTCGACAACGTCTACGTATTGTGAACCCTAGGAAGGTAGCCGCTATCAAGGCAGAGTTGGAGAAACTACTCAAAGCTGGTTTCATCTACCCTGTTCCACTTACCGAATGGGTGTCAAACCCCGTTCCTATGGATAAGAAGCAGGGAACGATCCGTGTATGCACTGATTTTAGAGATTTGAACCATGCATGTCCGAAAGACAACTTCCCCATCCCATTCATCGATCAGATCTTGGATGCTTGTGCGGGGAGTGAGATTTTTTCATTCATGGACAACTTTTTAGGGTATAACCAGATTCAAATCAAACCACTGGACCAACATTAGATAGCTTTCATTTGTCCTTGGGGAACCTTTGCATACAGAAAAATGTCCTCTGGCCTTAAAAACGTCGGAGATATGTTTCAGCATGCTATAACCTATACCTTTCACGATCTTAAAAAGATTATGGAGGTTTTCTTGGATGATCTTGCTGGCCATTCTCGCAAGAGAGTGGACCACCCCAAGCACCTTCGCTTGATTCTCAAACGATGTATATGCTACAAGATTCAACTGAATCCTAACAAGTGCATCTTTGCTGTAAGGACTGTTCACCTTCTGGGCTTCATAGTTTTGAAAGAGGGTATTAGTGTCGATCCTCTTAAAGTTGAGGCAATACATTGGTTGCCTCCTCCACGCAACTTGTTACAACTTCAGAGCCTCCAAGGGAGAGCTACTTTTTTGCGTCGATTTGTAGTTAATTATGCTAATATTACCAAAGGTTTCGCGCGCTTATTGAAGAAAGACACACCTTTTATCTGGTATGAGTGAGCCCAACAGTCTTTCGATGCCCTTAAGAAAGCTTTGGTATCTGCCCTTGTGCTTAGTCCACCGAAATTTGCACGAGATTTCATCCTTTATGTGGCCACGTCTCAAGAGACGATTGGCATGGTCTTTGTTCAAGTTGATGACGGACTCGTCAAGCATGTTATCTATTACCTTAGTCAAAATCTAGTAGACGCTGAGCTAAGATATACTCACATAAAAAAGCTGGCGCTTACGACTGTCCATGCAGTCCAATGGTTACGACATTACATTTTTCTTAGAGCTACCACAGTTGTAGCACATATCAATCCATTTCATTTCATGCTATCATGATGTCTTATAGGGGGGAAGTACAATAAACGGATTGTGATCCTTCAGGAGTTCAATATCAAGTTTTCTTCGGTGAAATCATTGGTGTTTGTTGAGCTTATGTAAAACCTTCTGAGACTTGATGAGGATTTCATTCATGAAGATTCCTTTGTGGATGAGCACATATTTGTTATCTCGTCCGAGGACACTTGGTATGGGGATGTCATTATATATCTCCAAACTTTGAATTTTCCTCAGCATTATTCACGGGATGAACGACGGCGTGTGAAACATCACGCTAAAGATTATACAATCGTTGGTGACACTTTGTATTGCCGAGGAAAGGATTCCATTCTCCGTCGTTGCTTAACTCACGAAGAAGCGGAGCGGGTGCTTAATGATTGCCATGAAGGGCCATGTGGTGGTCACTTATCCGGGCTTGCTACATCCCAGCGTGTTATGCGAGCTGGTTACTTTTGGCCTTCAATATTTAAGGTCTGTGTTAACGCTGTGAAGAGATGCCACCCTTGCCAGGTGTTCTCTCAGAATATACACTCGCATCGAGCACCCCTTCATCCGGTTGTCACCATCGGTCCCTTTACCAAGTGGGGGGTGGATTTCATGGATTGCAAACCAGCTTCAGCTGGGGGGCATCACCATATTATAGTTGCCATGGACTACTTTTCCAAATGCGCTGAGGGCATGCCTACCATAAAAGCCGACGGTGCTACGGAAGCCCATTTCATGTTCAATCAGATCATTACTCGATTCAGTATTCCGGAAGAGATTGTCACTGACCATGGCAGTCACTTTCAGGACAAGATGATGGAGGATTTGTCACTCAAGCTTGGTTTTCGTCAAGAACACTCATCTTCTTATTATCCCCATGCAAATGGTCAAGTTGAAGTAGTTAACAAGTCTTTGAAGACCATTCTCCAATGTACCATCCAACAAAGCAAGAACAACTGGCACATCATGTTATATCCTGCTTTGTGGGAATATTGAACCGCAGTCAAGACTGCCACCGAGTTCTCACCATTTTAGTTAGTACATGGTGTGGAGTTGATTTTACCGATTGAATGCGAAATCCCTTCGCTTAAACTGGTCATAGAGCTCCTCCCTGATACGACAGGTATTGAGCAATATTTAATCCACCTTGAGCAGCTTGAGGAGCAACGTTGAGATGTCGCCATGGCTATAGATGCCAACAAACATCGTGTCAAGGTTTAGTATGATAGGTCTGTCCATCCCCGGCAGTATGATAAAGGTGACATGGTCCTCTTATATGACCAAGCCAAAGAACCCCTAGGGGCAGGCAAATTTAACCCCTTGTGGCATGGTCCTTACATCATGAGGCGTGTCCTGGAAAAAGGAGCCTATGAATTAGAAGACTATGAGGGGAATGTCTTGAAGGAGCCTAGAAATGGGCTTTACCTCAAGCGATATTACGCTTGAACTTTTTGTTCGAGCTAGTGCCCTTTGTACACTATTCTATAGTTGTTTCTGTACATAGTTTAGTTGGATTTTGGTTTTCGGGTCTGCTGATTCGTTTCCCTTTGATTGACAGATGTCAGCAGAACTTCCTATGTTCTTAGGCTTCGCGGATGGTGCTAGCCGTCATACGCAGCAGCTTGCTTCTGCTGCATGGGTTATTTATTCGCCTGACCATCTAGTTGTGTCTTCAGGAGGTGCTTGTCTCGGTCCTACATCTAACAATGTGGCTAAGTATAGTGTCGTGATTGAGTTACTTCGGGATGCTATTTCACATGGCATTCAATCTTTAGAAGTCCACCTGGATTCACAACTGGTTGTGTCTTAGTTAAATGGTCAGTACGTTGTGAGAGATCCTATGATACTATGGAAATTCCTAAGGGTAAGACTCTTGGAATGACATTTTGTTTCAATTACATACATACATGTTCCGAGAAGTGTTAATCATATATCTGATGCATACACTAACTATGTATTAGATTGGTATTTGTCACATTCATATTGAAGCACACAAATAAAAGAAGACATTCACACATTTGTACATACACATATAGTAGAACCAAAGAACCAAAGTTTTTATAAATAATATGTCCAAAATGGTAGTGTCATGATACAAAACTAGAGCCCGTAGCCCTCAAAAATATACATATCGATACAAAAATAAGATCCTGAGATATCTACTCCCTACGAGGAGGCCTAGCTTCCGCCCTGACAGGATGTGTCTCATAGAAGTACTGCACTACATTTTCTATCCACTGCAGCAGTCATACCCAATTACCCCGCACCCCCACTACCTGGCGCTGCATAGCCTCTGGCAGCTACGCCACCTTTTCCTGTGGAACCCTAGTAATCATCCATGATAAGTTGGACCACAAAGTCTGTAGTGTCTGCTCTGCTGCAGCACCTGCCATCTCGTCACCCCTGCCCCAATGACGATGTCTCAAGAAACCATCGGGTCTCATTGGACCCTTGTCTGCGAGCAAACAGTCAAACATCAATACATGATACTACCTCCAAAAATATTTTTGCATTTACATCTATAATAAAAAATCCATAAAAATTTAATACATACAAAAACCTAAAAAGAGTACTCACCGATGTCTCTGAACACTGCATCTAGTGGGAGCGGCATGTCTCGATCCTGCTGGAAGTCTATCCCTGCACAAGGGTAGTCATATATCACTATGACCTGTCGATCCCACCAATAAAAGAACTCCTCTGTATACGATGATTCCTGACAGCCACCACCCTGTCGTGTCAAGACCTCAGCCCACCAGGTCATGGCTGGGTCGCGGAGACTATGAGGAGGGACCTCAACCCTCGGAGTAAGCCCCGAAACCCGCTCAAAGAAGAAGCTGCACAAAATACTACCATAGCCCAATTTTTTTGCTTCCCCTTGCTTGCACTCTGTCAGTTGGGTCTTCATAGACCCCAGTAGCATAGTACACCAGTCGAATATCATAGGCTGCATGCACTGTGATGCATAGAACATAACTGGTCTCGATTCCTGGTGAAGAGCTTTGGATCCAGTGATCTACACTAAAGTTGCCACAACAACCTTCATACCTTGGTTGACTATGGCTTAGATGGGAACCTAAATTCCCATTGCCCAAGTATTTGGAACACAATATCTCTCTATGTAGTCAGGGATGGTGATCCCACCACCCACAGTCCAAGATCGAAGGCTAGCCACCTCACCTCGGCGAGACAAACCTGTGATGAAATAGATATCTTCCACCTCCAGTGAAATTATTTTCCCGTCTAGGTTGAAGTTCTGTGCATCAACATCCCAATAGTCTATCAAACGACAGAGCAATAGGTTTTGGGCCCTTAAACCACCTATTCTCTAGAACTTGTATAAACCACATGCTCACAATGCTTGTTGTGCACACAGATCGTTACGAACAGCCTCATCTACTTGGTCATGTTCCCTCTCCCTCCACTCTAGAACCATCCTGGAGTGAGAAAAAATAAAGATTTTAATCAATTTCCTTTGCAAAATCAACTTCACGGCCGTACCCGCGGGAAAATTTGCATATAGTGGCGGGTACCTGCGGTCAACCTATGCGTTGACTGTGAGTATGATGCGCTACCCATGACCTGCATAGTAGTATCCCGTGGGTAGTGCCGAAGCCATGTAGGGCATGGCCAAACTAAAAATCCAACCAGTGAAATTTGAAATAAAAACATTGAATTGGAAGATGGGGATGAGATTACCAACCTACTCCTGATGGTTCGATGAACGGATTCCTATAGCTCCTTGAATCAGCAACTGAACTTCAAGGTGAAAAAATACCAGAAAACTCCAAATGGGTGAATAGTAAAAATGAATTGTAAATTGTAAATTTTTGTTACTATTTATAATTTTCAAGACCCACTTGTCTATAGTTTTCACCGTTATAAGATGTTTTGAACTAATATACTGTTTTGGAGTAGCATTTTTTACTAGATCTCTTCGGCGGAAGTTGTTTCCAAGTATTTCACACCTATGGCAGGTACGTTTCACACCAGGCATATAGATTAGATGTCATTTTCACATACATTATGCATTTGACCTTTTGACCACTTTCATAAACCCTAGGTGCGACCCCGCTTCTTAACTGACACAAAACCTTCACACTTCTATAGAAGTGTCATACTTCTATAGAAGTGTCATTATGTGGCAGTAGGGCTTTTCCGAACATGGTTACCCTAGTTAGAATCCCTTTGTGCATTCTAGTGCCCATGCCATTGTCTATCCTTAGGATTGTGAGTCCTTTGTAGTTACGCCATGATGTTGCAATAAAGACTTATACTCCACTTTGTCTTATGATGGCCATATCCCTTAAGGACTCCCCTTAGCTATATCATGTTGTGATTGCATTGCATCATCCTGCTTGCCGCTTGAGCCTTGTGCTAGCTCCCACCTACTTAGTTGTTAGCCTGGTGCCTGAGCACTTTTTCCCTGTCGATCCTTGCAGAGCGTCCATTTTCCCATCACAATGTGATGACCTTTTGACCCTAAGGGAACACACCCATGAGTGTTCGCATCCTGCATACACTTCCTTGCATCGATCATAGGTATGTTCCACTACTTGGGACTAGTCTGCTCGCTATTTGACACTCGTTCCCTCACATGTTGTACTATAAGCAATTTTATTCTTTTTCAAGCTTTCCCCAAATTAGAAAAAGACCAAAAAAAAAAAAATTCCAAAAATCCAGATGGGATTATGATTACTACTTCTAGTTGGTAGCTGTTGTGTTTCCTTTGAACAGAGCATTCATTCCACTCCGTACATTATGAGTCAGGACTATAGTTGGACCTTAGGAGCTATTCTTATTTCTTAGTTTACTCCACCGATTGGTTAATATTCCAGTCATTATGAAGCCCTTTGTGGTGCCTCCTGCATCACACAGTCTTTATCGAGTCTATGCTACCTAAGTCTATCCATCTACTCATGCTCTTGTTCAAAGGAAGTCCTGAAACCAGAGTCGGCCACTCCTCAGATCTCTTGACTATTGCATGTTAGCCATCCCATTTGAGTCACTCCATTTCACTTGAGATCTTCCAAATCTTTCAGCATAGTTGGTACCTCGTGCTGGTTGATGGGGTTGCCTTAATGCCCTCCTTCTAGTGAGTCTCATTCCCTCGACTTCAACGCATTTATTCCAGGACTTGAGGCTTAGAGTTTGGTTGAGTACCTTGAGGCTTGCAGTCATTAGTGGCAGGTTCTCTCGCCATCAATAGTTTTGGGAACACATCAATGTCCCCTGATCAATGGATTCATCCTAGTGTTCGACTTCAACACATCTCTTCACACTCCGATGATTGTGCTCTGTTCCTTGATGCCCATTTTCATTATTGGTGGGTTATCTCGTGTCTGTTAATGGTATACATCATTGACCAGTAATCAGACGATGTCACATCAGGTTCGACCCCAACTCCTTTATTAACTTGATGGGACTTGCACCGTCGAAGACTTGTGTAGAAGACCCAAGGTGATAGTGGCATTCAGTATGCTATTTATGATTATGCCTTTACATCTGAGATATCACCTCTTAGATATCAGCAGTTTGTACCTCCAGTTTGCACCAGTTGTTTCCTTTTTAGCAGGAGACCATATCTTACTGTAGATGGATCATGGCTATGATCACTTATGACATGTATTCATTATGTACTACCTATTCATGGCCATTGTATTAGATTGTTGTTCTATACCGACATGTATTCAGGGATACTATTGTATTACGACGAGTGAGTTGCTCCTTCCACTTCTATCTTCATCACTCTACTTTTGAGATTTATAATGTATTTCAGCCATCGTGGCATCAGTCTTTGACCTCACACATAGGGGGAATCTGTTACAACGTAATTTTCCACCTTGTGAGAATCAGCATTCTTTGGCCTGGAGGATCCATTTCATTGACTCAGATCCACTTTATATCCTCCAGACACTATTTTTTCCTATTTTTTCCCTTGTACGCTAGCTGCATCACTATAGTCAACGTACTCGCGAGTTGCACCACTATAGCCCGCGGGTAGCATGTAAAATGGTAAAAATCACTAGTTTATTACTTTTACTACCAAGAAGCGGTCATAGGGTGACCTTTGACCCTCCATTTTCCCAGTAACGCTTCGATGTGTCCTTTCACTTACCTTTGGAATGACTATATATTGAACACATATGGATTATGGACAGGGGGAGAAAGAAGAGCAAGAGAACTCTAGTGGATTTTTGCCCTATCTTGAGTCTAATCTCATTGATCCTTGTAGTTGGGAACCCCTTATGTTCACCTTCCAAACTCCTACCATAGTTTGAGTTTGCCATTCATGGAGGATTGAAGTGGTGGAGGCGCAAGTGGATTGATCCAGATCTTGGTTCAGATTGGTTTCCGGCAAGAGGTCATATCTCATTGTACTTCTTCTTGTTTATTAGTAGAAATACTCATATTCTCATCCATTAATGTTGTGAATGTTGTTTATTATACATTGGGTTGCATTTACTTATAATATCATGGACCATTGCTATTGATGATTTTAATATCGTTTATATATTATATGTACTTGTTGTATATTGGTTGTCAAGACTAATTTGTAGATTCAAGTGCACGGATTGAAAGCTCCAATGGGGATCTACATCAAACATTTGGATCGAGGTTGGTTAAGTTCTTCATTATCTTAGCATTGTCATTTATATAGCATAGCATTGAGAATTGAGTTAATTTCTAGTAGTCAACTGTTTGTTGTGGTATTTCCCAAGCCATAGTGAGTTTTCTCCAATACATTGATCCAGATGCATATTCAATATACCCTTCTCGCAAATGAGCATCTTAATGGATAGTTGAAGTGACAACAAAAACCTTCCTTGTGGCTCATGAAAGAAATACCTTTCAGCCTCACTATAGGATTTGTTCGTATCAACCGCAAATTCAGTGATGTAGCCTTCTAATATGCTATCAAGCCAAACTTCAACAGCTCATGATGCCTCGTTGTTGACTTCCTGTATCTCCTGTATCAGTTCTGGAGTCCAGGTCGTCAGTTCACCACCCTGGAAGTTCCTCTTCTAAAAACTCAAATTCGTCAGCCACTCATACAAGATGACTGGGAACTCACAGAAAAAATATACATGCAGACCGTCGTGAATATATCTCTCCACCCACTGATCTACCGACAGTTGAGTGTTCCTACTTTCTTCTTCAGCAAATTCTTGCAACTTCTTATCAAACCAGTTCTGTATCTCCGGTTGCGTCAGATGCCACAACATATCCTCCTTTCATTCCGCGTAAGGTCCCGGCAATGAGACCATTTGTTGACTCAAACCTAGTCAACAGGGGTTCCCAACAGTGTTGACATCCAACAATCGTGATCTCCCTGAGCACTAGCCTAGACAGGTTTTACCCCATCTAGCAACACATGCAGAGCAGATGAGGTCTTACCCGAGATGTTCAAGGCAGAGTTGACGGAACCATGTTTCCGTTGAATGAAGGAGGATGGTTGTGGCTTAACCACTTAACTTATTGCAACATTCAGAAACAAATCTAAGCATTTAATTTAGACATTCATAGCATCATTCAACATAAACATTCATCATCGCAACAAATATAACAATAAAGCATTAATTGCAGCAAGGAAACATCACATTATTCATATATCGCAACATGCATTACCACAAATAAACAGAAAAAACACAGGGATTCTGCAAAACAGCTTTGTCATATCATATTACCTTCACAAAACCCAGATACAACATCACAAAATACATATCTCACCAATATCTCTCGATCTCAGATACACAATCATAGATGCATTATTCCAAGATGATTTTACATTTGCACATCTACGACTATTTATAGGATTTAGCCTTTACATTGCTTGTCCACTTACTAACAACTTCCTAACCGACACTTCAAGCAATGACCCAAAATCTAGCTATCATGGTCCAAATGACCCAAAAACGCGCATACCGCAGTACAATTGACCGAAAAATACAAAAAATAACATCATTTTTGCTTGACCTTTCGCCTTTCGCAGTATCGTAGCACTCGCGGTACTGTGATAATGACCCATCCTAACCGCCTGCCAACAATATATATATTTCTAAACCCCTAACCCCTAATCTCTCTCTCTCTCTCTAAACCCCTAAACCCCAATCTCTCCCTCTATAAATCCATAACCTCCAATATCACTCTCTCTCTCTAAGTCTATAACCCCCAATCTCTCTCTCTCTCTCTAAACCTATAACCCCAAATTTTTCTCTCTCTCTCTCTCTAAACCCTGAACCCCCTTCTCTCTTTATCTAAACCCCTATCCTGCGTCCTCTCTCTATATATCTTGACTCATAATCCCTAAACCCTAATCTCTCTATCCCCCACTCTCTCTGTCTCTCTCTCCCTCTATTTATCTATCTAAACCCATAACCCTTAGTCTCACTCTCTCTCCCTCCCTCCCTCTCTCTATATATCTTTCTAAACCCATAAATCCTTATACATGAATCTCTTTCTCTCTCTCTCTAAACCCCTAACCCTTGATCTCTCTTCCATTATGTCTCTCTTTCTCTCTCTCTAAACCCCTAACCCCAAATATCTCTCTTTGTCAAGCCCCAACCCAAATTCTCACTCGCTCTCACTCTAAAACTCTAACCTCCAATATATCTATCTCACAACACTCTCTCTAAAATCCTAACCCACAATCTCTCTCTCTCTAAACACCTAATCCCAAAACCCCAATCTCTCTCTCTCTCTCTCTAAACCACTAAGCCCCCAATATCTCTTTATTTATCTATCTCAACTCCTAAATCCTAACCCTTAACCACAATCTATCTTTATTTATCTATCTCAACTCATAACTCTTAATACGTAACCCCCAATCTATCTCTCTCTCTTTGTCTCTCGCTCTAAACCTCTAACCCCCAATCTCTCTCTCTAAACAACTAAAACCCCAATCCCTCTCTCTCTCTCTTTATCTCTCTCAACCCTTAACTCTCTCTCCCTCTCTCTCAAAATCCCTAAAACACATATTTCAAGAAATCTAGAAAAATTCTATTACAAGGACTTCTATGACATTGAATTTTTTTGTAAACATTTTATTTATTTCATTTAATTTGTAAAAATTATGCATTAAAGAAATATTCCATTAAAATTGGAAAAACTAATCCTAGAAAGAATGTTTTTATTGATCACAAATTTTATTTACTCCAAGTGTTTTTAATATACAATCATAAAAAATGAAATGTTGTATAATTTATAACTAGTTCGGTATGCCATAAATTAGGAGGAGTATATGAAAATCTGTAATTTGTTGAATCGTGAGAAAAAATATTCATGAAGATATAAAATGTAGGATTAATGAAGTTAAGTTGCACACATAATTGCATGTTTTATTACAAGAAGATCTCTATCTATATTTGAAGTGAACAAAGTATCATATTAAATACTTTTATTGTTAAATAACATATTATAATATAGCATGATTGGAAGGAAATCACAATATTAAATTAAAATAAAATAAATTATAAGAAATGTATTGATGTCGAACCAAATAATAACTATAAATTCGTCAAAATTGGGATAGTTGTTAGGTACAACATTATACATACACAATGAAAGTGTGAAGAAATCAAATTAAGAAATCATGGCCGAGAATTACTTTCACCAAAAGGCAAAGAAAATGATAAGATTTTTAAATGTCGAAGAAATAGATGTTGAAACATATTTTTCAAATCTTTTAGTTGAACTTTATATATGACCCCATGCTCTTTTGAATTTATTTATGGCACATATCGAATGAGTCTAAATAGTCCACTTAGTACTCATTATCAATTAATTATATGGTTTTACATTGTAGTTTATTCCAAAAATTACATACCACATTTATACATTCATTTAATGCATATAAGAAGATAAAAGATAGAACATATCTCGTGCTTTGTTGGCCTGTAAGAGATTATTTCAGTTAATCATAATTGAGTTAGTAATACAAACTTACAAAAAAATGAATTGAGAAATCAAATTTCTTATAGTTCAATGTCACTCACTTATGACCAATCACGTACTACCCTTAATACCACTTAGCACTCATTAGCAATAAATTTTGTGTTTTTAAACAATTGCAACTTTAATTATATGGGGCTTTATTTCAAAAATTACATACTGCATTGATAAACTCCTCTTATTAATGAATATACGCAAATAAAAGTCAATAATTTATTTCATGCCTTGTTCAGGCTTATATGAGATTATTGCAATTATAAACTATTAACTTAAGAATACACATTTACAAAACTTTGTGCGTGCCTTGTTGGCTTTTATGAGATGATTTTAATTACAAATATTTGATTTAAGAACGCAAATTAAAAAAATATTTTGAATGGCGAAATCAAGTGGTGTATGATGCAAAAAAATGTCAAACTAAAGGCAATCATAAATAATATTAATAATTGTATTTAAATATTATTGTTAATTCTCATCTATCTATAAAAGTTTTAAAAACATACAAATTAATTCATCAAAAAATGTGTCCAACTTGTATTGAAATATTGCAATGTACGCGTTAACAAATTTCTAAAAATTAATATCTTCACCTACTATAAAGAACTCAATGTTCTATTGAACATTCGAATGTAGTTGCGTTTCTCTTCGATACGATGAAG
Source organism: Larix kaempferi (assembly GCA_027924585.1). Classification (NCBI taxonomy): domain Eukaryota; kingdom Viridiplantae; phylum Streptophyta; class Pinopsida; order Pinales; family Pinaceae; genus Larix; species Larix kaempferi. Next base: position 36,609,944 of record BSBM01001051.1, read on the forward strand.
TGTCTTAAAAAGGGGGAATAGAATTTGGACAAGCCAAGTATCAGGTTCATGTCCTATATAAGCCTTTGTTAAGATACAATTTGACCGGTATCCGTGGAATTGAGAAGTAAGCTTTGATGTATCTATTAGCAATATATTTGATTCTTCGTACATATTTCCATATTTGGACCACACATCACTTAACATTTTCTCATAAAATTGTATCACACTACATTATTTGAATTTTGTTTGCAAGTGACAATGAGACCTGTCCCATATGAATTCAAAGTCACTTGTATCGGTATTTGATTTTTCAACTACTTGTTGAATGTTTTTACATTGTATTTTATTCCAAAAAATACATATCACATTTATACATTCATTTAATGCATACAAGAAGATAAAAGATAGAGCGTATCTCATGCTTTGTTGGCTTTTATGAGATTATTTCAATTAATCGTAATTGAGTTATTAATACAAACTTACAAAAAAATGAAATGAGAAATCAAATTTCTTATAGTTCAATGTCACTCACTTATGACCAATCTCGTACTACCCTTAATACCACTTAGCACTCATTAGCAATTAATTTTGTGTTTTAAAACAATTGCAACTTCAATTATATGGGGTTTTATTTCAAAAATTACATATTGCATTGATAAACTCCTCGTATTAATGAATATAGGCTAATAACAGTCAATAATTTATTTCATGTCTTGTTGGCTTATATGAGATTATTGCAATTATAAACTATTAACTTAAGAATACACATTTACAATAAGTTATATATTGGGAAATCAAATGCCTATACCTTTCAAAATCATTCATCTATGACTCATCATGCTTTAATCTAAATTCTAGTACACTTAGCACTCATTATCATTGAAGTAATATTTTTTGTAAGAAATGTGCTTTTATATAGATGGAGGTTTAATTCAAAATTTGTGTGTCACTTGTATTAATGCATATAGATCAATAAAACTAAAGAGAACTTCATTCCTTGTTGGCTTTTGTGAGATGATTTAAATTACAAATTATTGATTTAAGATTATGTAATTTAAAAAATATTTTGAATAGAGAAATCAAGTGTTGTAATGCACTTGTATTAATACATATAGATAAATAAAACTAAAGAGAGTTTCTTGCATGCCTTGTTGGCTTTTATGAGATGATTTAAATTACAAATAGTTGATTTAAGAGCACAAATTTAGAAAATATTTTGAATGGGGAAATCAAGTGTTGTATGATGCAAAAACTTGTCAATCTAAAAGCAATCATAAATAATACTAATAATTGTATTTATATATCATTGTCAATTATCATCTATCTATAAAAGTTATAAAATCATACAAATTAATTCACCAAAAAATGTGTCCAACTTGTATTGAAATATTGCAATGTAATCGTCAACAAATTTCCATAAAATAATATTTTCACTTAATACAAAGAACTCATTTGTGTTTTAAAACAATTGCAACTTCAATTATATGGGGTTTTATTTCAAAAATTACATATTGCATTGATAAACTCCTCATATTAATGAATATAGGCTAATAACAGTCAATAATTTATTTCATGTCTTGTTGGCTTATATGAGATTAAACTAATTATAAAATATTAACTTAAGAATACACATTTACAATAAGTTATAGATTGGGAAATCAAATGCCTATACCTTTCAAAATCATTCATCTATGACTCATCATGCTTTAATCTAAATTCTAGTACAATTAGCACTCATTATCATTGAAGTAATATTTTTTGTAAGAAATGTGCTTTTATATAGATGGAGGTTTAATTCAAAATTTGTGTGTCACTTGTATTAATGCATATAGATCAATAAAACTAAAGAGAACTTCATTCCTTGTTGGCTTTTGTGAGATGATTTAAATTACAAATTATTGATTTAAGAGTATGTAATTTAAAAAATATTTTGAATAGATAAATCAAGTGTTGTAATGCACTTGTATTAATACATATAGATAAATAAAAATAAAGAGAGTTTCTTGCATGCCTTGTTGGCTTTTATGAGATGATTTAAACTACAAATAGTTGATTTAAGAGCACAAATTTAGAAAATATTTTGAATGGGGAAATCAAGTGTTGTATGATGCAAAAACTTGTCAATCTAAAAGCAATCATAAATAATACTAATAATTGTATTTATATATCATTTTCAATTATCATCTATCTATAAAAGTTATAAAATCATACAAATTAATTCACCAAAAAATGTGTCCAACTTGTATTGAAATATTGCAATGTAATCGTCAACAAATTTTCATAAAATAATATCTTCACTTAATACAAAGAACTCAATGTTCTATTGAACATTCGAATGTAGTTGCGTTTCTGTTTGATACGATGAAGTGTCTTTAAAAAGGGGAATAGAACTTGCACAAGCCAAGTATCATGTTCATGTCCTATATAAGCCTTTATTAAGATACAGTTTGACCGATATCCGAGGAATTGAGAAGTAGGCTTTGATGTATCTATTAGCAATACATTTGATTCTGTGTACTTATTTCCATATTGGGACCACACGTCGCTTAGCCTTTTCTCATAAAACTGTATCATACTACATGATTTGGATTTTGTTTGCAAGTGACAATGGGACCTATCCCATATGAATTCAAAGTCACTTGTATCAATATTTGATTTTTCAATTACTTGTCGAATGTCTTTGTTAGTAACATTTGATGTCCATATCGCAACATCATAATGTTTTAGGCAGTATTTTAATACTTCTAATTGAAAAGGCCTACAAAAGTAGGATCTATCACCAAGCTCCCAATCTGGTTTTCTTTGAATTTGACAACTCGTTTCATCTTTGGAATACGACGAGAAGAATACTCCTTCCATTTCAAAGATCAACAAGATCTTCCGACTGATATTAACTCCCATCTGCATTGCTGCCACAACATATATAACATTAACATATTTTCACTTCAAAACTTCATTGCTTAATGGCATCAAAACATATCCAATTTATTTCCACTCCCAAACAAACAACTTAATGAAAAAAATAAAAGTAATTTCCATGGAATAGTTTTTTTATACAAACACATTCAACTACTACTCAAATCACTAATTTTTAAGAATTGTAATGAGATAAACTACAATTTAAAAATATAATTACAATAGTCGAATTCATTTGAACTAATTATATGTTAATATCTACATACTACCTAAATTTACAGTTTTTAAGTTTAAATCAAGCAAACTATTTATATGTTCATTTTTACATACAACCTCATACGATATTTTAATTTTCAAGAAATTATAAGAAACATTCATATAAGCACATTGCAATGAAATTCAAATCACAATTTAAAAATATAGTTACAATGGTCCAATTCAAACCAATTAGATGTTAATTTATACACACCACCTAGATTTACAATTTTTTAAATTTCAATTAAACAAGCTAATTATAGGTAATTTTTACATACAACCTGATATGATTTTCCATTTTTTTAATTTCTAAGAAATAAGAAAATTTCATATGATAACATTGAACTAACATTCAAATCATTGATTTGTAAGAGTTATAATGATCAATTAAGACGCAATTGTATAAATAAACTGCAATTGCTCAAACATAGTAATTGTACGTTAATTTATACATACAACCTAATACAATTATTTAATTAATATGGAATACTACATTTTTATGCAAACACATAATACTATTATTCAAATCACTAACTTTTTATAACTCAATATCTCAAAATAAATAAACAAAATAATAATATGTTAATTTATAATAATGACACAACAATCCTTATATGAGTATTATGAAATAATATTGACATTAAATTGATAAGAAAATAAAACACAGTAATAACACATCACATGTAGAATTAAGTCATCAAATGTACAATGACCAAGAATTTAAATCAAGCAAACTATTTATATGTTCATTTTTACATACAACCTCATACGATATTTTAATTTTCAAGAAATTATAAGAAAAATTCATATAAGCACATTCCAATGAAATTCAAATCACAATTTAAAAATATAGTTACAATGGTCCAATTCAAACCAATTAGATGTTAATTTATACACACCACCTAGATTTACAATTTTTTTAATTTCAATTAAACAAGCTAATTATAGGTAATTTTTACATACAACCTGATATGATTTTCCATTTTTTTAATTTCAAAGAAATAAGAAAATTTCATATGATAACATTGAACTAACATTCAAATCATTGGTTTGTAAGAGTTATAATGATCAATTAAGACGCAATTGATAAATAAACTGCAATTGCTCAAACATAGTAATTGTACGTTAATTTATACATACAACCTAATACAATTATTTAATTAATATGGAATACTACATTTTTATGCAAACACATAAGACTATTATTCAAATCACTAACTTTTTATAACTCAATATCTCAATACAAATAAACAAAATAATAATATGTTAATTTATAATAATGACACAACAGCAATCCTTATATGAGTATTATGAAATAATATTGACATTAAATTGATAATAAAATAAAACACAGTAATAACACATCACATGTAGAATTAAGTCATGAAATGTACAATGACCAAGAATTTATTATATAAACTTCAAGATTTTGTTTATAGAGGAAATGAATAACAGTCATCTTAATGTACTATTAAAAGTCATTGAAGATTCTTCAAAATATCTCGAACATCGGGTGCCTTGTAGAATTTATTCAATAAGCTCCACAGATCAGCGATCAACCATTTATCCTCATTCTTTCCATCAAACGAAGGGGCAATAATCACATTTTCTTTGGGATTTTCTTTCTTTGTCTCCATTGAACAATCCACTAGAATAGTGTTAGTAGCATCATATTGAGAATACATTCTCCACACTTTTTTCAGATGTTTTTTGTATATAACTTGTGTTGAATTATCAATGTCATTTTTTCCCTTTTGTTGTTTGCAATTTGAAGCAGTCCATGTAAACAAAAATTTAGCTTGTAATGTTTTTGAAACCAGCTTTTTCATAACTCTTGCTGTGTTTTGTTTCAAAGATGTCGTCCAAATTGCAATGTCAAGAGATTCTTTTCTGGAACACATTTCAAGAAATGTTTTTTCATGTGGACGAAACCAAAAGGATTTTTTCTCTATCGTGTAATCTGCGGCCCTTCCCATTTTCTTGATAAATTCTTTTTGTGATGCATCACCATCAATGCTCTGATAGAAAATGTTATTCAATTCAAAAATAACTAATTTCTTTTGACTTATAATAGTTGCAAAACAATAATGGATATCATAGTTAATTCATTTTATTCATGCTACATAAATTATTAATAAAAAAAATTGTTGAAGAAATACACTCACTTTGAGTATTTTTTGTACTAGTTATTGATAAGCCACACTTCTCTTGTATTGTCTTCATAGAACCTAGAGCCAAAATAACAAACCTTCAATCAAATACCAATAATACTTCTTTAAATCAATTTTTTTTTTATAAGACATATTTTATGTTTAATTGAAAATAAGAGACATGTGAAGTACCTGATATGATATCATGTTCTTGACTATGGCTTTCTGTCACATTCCCTTGATCACTGTCTTTTTTCTCCTCATTTGCCACTGTAATAAACATATGAAATGTTATAAAATGTATCAACGAATGAAATTCATTAAATAAATAGGCATAGAATCCAAAGAATCACTAGAGAAAGAACAAAACAAGTACAATACAACAAAAGAAACAAAATAAATTATGTACCTGGTATGGTATTTTCTTCGTCTTGTATTTGCATCTTGAAAACTTCTTCGACATTGTGCACACTATGTTGATCATTTCTTTGTTGCAAAGTGTCGTCGTTGTTTTCTTTACAATTTCCGCCATTAGTAGTTATAGTAAACATCTTGTTAATCAAGATTTATAAATAGCATAGAATCCAAAGAATCACTAGAGAAAGAACAAAACAAGTACAATACCTGGATATTCCAACAGCAATATATTAGACATTGGTTTTTGCAATTGGAAGGATTCTTGATTAGTCAGCATGGTAGTCCTTTGTAACTCGTTTTCTACGACACATGCCATTCTTCTTCCATATGTACAGCAAGCCTGCTGTAAATTTGTCCCCGCATAAAGAGAAATAATCAAATTTAGATCACTATGTTGTTGATGCATTTGCAATAATTCTTCCCAGAATTCAAAATCTCTCTCCTTTTCATCAGATGTGTCTCTAAAACTATGAGAGTATCTTGAGGCGTCTAAACTTTTTGACTCTTCACTATAGAAATGTATAGTTAAAACTATATCATAACTATAGTTTGCTTGTTCTTTATATTCATAAAGACCGGTATCCATTTTATAGTTGAAATTTGAGTCCTTGACAACAATCTCCAGAGCTTGGCGTACATCCTTACAAGACCAAATTTCTACTAAGATAATCATAGTAAAATCTTTCAACCCATTTTTTTCGATTAAAAATCGAAACAATTCAATATAGTGATCCTTAAGGAAAGATTCATCTTTCAAAGCCAATGTATCCAACACAACAAAGTCAGTGTATAACATTGGTTGAAACTGACAAGGAAAAGAGTGCAAAAGTGTTGACAAGAGGCTAGGACCCCCATAATGACAACCGAATTCAAAACTGTTCTCAATTTCCTGTATATCTGTCGATGCATCAATTATTCTATCAAGGACCACACAGGCTTGTGGAGAAAGGGACTCTATTTTTGTATTTCGTGATCCTTCTACATATTTACACCCTTCCATTGTCTTACAGAAGTTGGCAAATATGATATCAGTAATTCCATAATGCTCAAGAATATTGGATATTGTAAGAATCTTATCATTCAGATTCTTATCATGACTTTTGCAATATGTTACCATTGCCTCCAAAATTGTTCGTTTGGTTTTCAATTGTGAACAATAATCTTTCATTTTTATGGCATTGGTCGGATGGTTCACTAGAATGGAAAACCAGACAGTTCCATCCAATAGTTTATTTGCTACAGAACACATTTCTTCAGCGGTTAGTCCCTGAAGGGGACGGAAAGAACTTGATACCAAACTATTCAGACTATTTGTCTTATAGTTTGGATCCTTAGGTTGTTTTGGAGAACACATTAATGTCCCTAGTTTGTAACAATTAAAAACAACTTCCCATTTATCCCAAGTAGTATCATCAAGATATAACAAGACTTTTTTTTCAGCAAAGTTTGTTAGTGGACAATCGAAGAAAGAGCACAACATTTCATCATCAACCTGTTAAAAAATAACAAATATAAATTAGTAAGAATGTGATATCAAAAATAAAATAGCCATGAATTTAGTTATAACAATATAAACTAAGTGCAAAAAAAAAAAAATTGCATACCTTGTCTTCAGCCGTCTTAGAATTCCCACATTTTTGTTTCTTTAATTTATTTGTGGCAATTAGGAATTGTCTTGCAGATCGCACAGAATCAATGAATGGAGTTTTGAAGAAAACTGTGTTTGCAGAATTTAACTGGCAGCAAATACGAATCACCACACTGGGAGCAACTAATGGATCTAAGAATCGAGCATTACGTTCTTTGTACTTCTGTTTTGCCTCCCCAGATAGACTGAATTTAGGATTTGATAATATTTCTTTTGCTGCTTGAATGGTGTGTTGCCCATCAACTATCGAAAAATTGATGTTCTTGTCATTTATATCCATTTCATTCATGATTTTCACAGGGTTTCCAATCGGATCAGACTCTTTTGTGTCGAATGGAATCAGAAGAGCATCAGGCAATGATGCTTGAAATTTCTGTAGGAATGATTTTACTAATACTCGAACATTTAAATGATCCCGTGATCTCAATTTATATAACTTGGGTGCTTCTACACATCTTCGAACATCCACCTTCATGGTAAAAGAGCTTGAAAATAAATAACTGTCCTTAAAATTTTCATGGATTTCATCGCATTGGTCAGCAAGCTTCTCTATCTGAGAGTCTTCTTTTTGGGATTTTACAAACTTTGCAGTAGGCATGAACTCACTTTCTTTAATGCTCTGTTCTAGCTCAGCTAAATATACCCTTCTCAAAGCAAGCATTTGAGCCTCGAGTTTATCATCTGGTATTTTATCAAGTAGTTTACCTCTTTGTTGCAAATAAAGAAACACGGATGATGTTTTCTTACATATCACATAGCGATATTTCATAACGTTGGTAATACGTTGTACAAGATCATCACAACTCTTTAGACCAGATTCATTGAAGCTCTCAAAACTGTCCAACTTAAACTGTGACTTTTTTATTGACTCTGGAAATTCTGTATTAGTATCAATCAAATCTGGTCTAAATTTTGTGTAATCAACTTGGCAAGAAAATAATTTCACTTCATTTTCTTCAATTACCTCCATTTGAAAATCGATCTGACTATGATTGAGAGCATAGCAACTAACAATTATCCCTAGCCTTTGTATATCATTTCCATCCATGGATCCAAATAGATACATATCTGGAAACATATTCATGGGACTTTCAATCTCAACATACCAATCTTCGACATACTCATATGCAGCAGATGTTTTGAACTTTTTAATCATTTCAAAATTAGAACCCATTGTTGAATTTATAATCTGAGTTGAATGACGCTTTTGTTTTTTGAATGCTGATTGTGGCATTTTACTTGCTTTGGAGACGACAGCTTCTAAAAACAATAATAAGCAATTATTACTATAAATAAAATGAAATCAAAATCACAAATATTACCATATAGTCTTCTAGTCTAACCATTTAGAAATGAGAGAATAATATTTAAAACCACCATACCACATGGGGGAGACGTTGTTTGTGTGTCACTTGCAATTCGTTTTTTCTTCAAATTATTCCTTGGAATTGTCATTGCACCAGAGTCCATAGCTTCTAAAAACAATAATAAATAGTCGACTATAAGTTTAAATTGTTTTAAAAATACATAAAATAATGAGCATTATCAAACAATATTCTATTACATGTCTTTTATTCACATGCACAAGAATAATAAGGGTCATGTGTTATGGAAACATATTAAATACTTAGAGATAAATAAAAATACATTGCATCTAGCACAAGTAGAGACTCATTAAAAAGAAAAGTTTTCCTTCTCAAAAATGCTAGAAGGAAATGCTTATGCTAGAAAGAAAGCTAGCAGTCGCTAGCTTTCCTTGATCTTTTGCAATGTGCTTATTTCAAAATAGAACACATGGCACAAGCTCAAGGTATAAGCTAGCAACCACCAATCACCATGGATAGGATTTTTCTATTGGAAAGCTAGCGACTGCTAGCTTTCTTTCTAGCATAGGTATGTGTTATTATCCTATAAGTAAATGCTTATGCTAGAAGGAAAGCTAGCAGTCGCTAGCTTTCCTTGATCTTATGCCATGTGCTTATTTGAAAATAGAGTACATGGCACAAGTTCAAGGCTTTCCTTGATCTTGTGCCATGTGCTTATTTCAAAATAGAGTACATGGCACAAGTTCAAGGTATAAGCTAGCAACCACCAATAACCATGCCTAGGGTTTTTCTATTGGAAAGCTAGCGACTGCTAGCTTTCCTTCTACCATAAGCATGTGTGACATCCTAGAAAAAAATGTTTATGCTAGAATGAAATGTAGCATTCGTTCAAAATAGAGTACATGGCACAAGCTCAAGGTATAAGCTAGCAATCACCAATCACCATGGACAGGGTTTTTCTATTGGAAAGGTAGCGACTATTAGCTTTCCTTCTAGCATAAGCATATGTGTTTATGCTAGAAGGAAATGCTTCTGCTAGAAAGAAAGCTAGCAGTCGCTAGCTTTCCTTGATCTTTTTCCATGTGCTTATTTCAAAATAGAGCAAATGGCACAAGCTCAAGGTATAAGCTAGCAACCACCAATCACTATGGACATGATTTTTCTATTGGAAAGCTAGCGACTGCTAGCTTTCCTTCTAGCATAAATATGTGTTCTTATCCTAGAAGAAAATGCTTATGCTAGAAGGAAAGCTAGCAGTCGCTAGCTTTCCTTGATCTTGTGCCACGTGCTTATTTGAAAATAGAGTGCATGGCACAAGCTCAAGGTATAAGCTAGCAACCACCAATCACCATGCCCAAGGTTTTTCTATTGAAAAGCTAGCGACTGCTAGCTTTCCTTCTAACATAAGCATGTGTGTTATGCTAGAAGGAAGGCTAGCATTCGTTCAAAATAGAGCACATGGCACAAGCTCAAGGTATAAGCTAGCAACCACCAATCACCATGGACATGGTTTTTTATTGGAAAGCTAGCGACTGTTAGCTTTCCTTCTAGCATAAGCATGTGTGTTTATACTAGAAGGAAATGCTTATGCTAGAAGGAAAACTAGCAGTCGCTAGCTTTCCTTGATCTTTTGCCATGTGCTTATTTCAAAATACATCACATGGAACAAGCTCAAGGTATAAGCTAGCAACCACCAATCACCATGGACATGATTTTTCTATTGGAAAGCTAGTGACTGTTAGCTTTTCTTCTAGCATAAGTATGTGTTCTTATCCTAGAAGGAAATGCTTATGCTAGAAGGAAATGCTTATGCTAGAAGGAAATCTAGCAGTCGCTAGCTTTCCTTGATCTTGTGACGTGTGCTTTCCTTGATCTTGTAACAAAATCTGTCTCAGGTACTGTCGGCTTCCACGACAGTCACCTATAAGGAATGACATCCTAAGCTGGTCACTAAGTACATTCGTCAAGTGGAGAAAGAGCAGTTATCCCTCGAACGGTATTGGGTCGTCCCCTTTTCAACAAGTGGTGGTGAGCCCACTTGAGGGAACATACACCCGCAACCTTGGGTTTGACCTCCTATGGCGCGGCGCAGCTCTTTCACTTGCCCCTTGTGGCTATACACGACCACTTGATTTAGAAGGATTTTTATAGCACCCTAAGGACAACAACTATGTTTTTGGATGCCTAGCCCCAAAATCCTACCTAAACTACAAGATTCTTTTGTGCCCTCCTATGGAGGTATTAAGTGAGTAGATTTAAGCTATTTTTGAACTTAGTGAGTGATGAGAGAGTTTCTTGTGTGTGTGTGTGTGCATCAAAGAAAGTGACGATTTTGAGCGCACATGAGATATTGCATATAAATGAAAAGGATTTTCCTTTAAAATGAAAATAATGCAACTCAACCTAATAGAAAAACAACTAAATAAACCATGTAAACCATGTAAAAAAAACTAAATAAAATAAATTGTAAAAATAAAAAAAAATCTATAAACAAAATTGTAAAAGTAAAAAAAAATCTATAAACTTACCAAGATTTTCAACCTCTTTTTAATCCAGTCTTCTTCTTTACTTTTTGTTTGGCTAAGACTAAAGCTAATGTCAATGCCAATGCCATTTTTTCCCATAACTTCATCTTCATCTTAGTTCGTCTTGCTTCTTTGATAGACAATAATCTAGAAGCTATGAAGCCAAGACTACTTGAATGGAAACTGTACAATATAGAGACTCATTAAAAAGAAAAGTTTTCATTCTCAAAATTGCTAGAAGGAAATGCTTATGCTAGAAAGAAAGCTAGCAGTCGCTAGCTTTCCTTGATCTTTTGCCATGTGCTTATTTCAAAATAGAACACATGGCACAAGCTCAAGGTATAAGCTAGCAACCACCAATCACCATGGACAGGAATTTTCTATTGGAAAGCTAGCGACTGCTAGCTTTCTTTCTAGCATAGGTATGTGTTATTATCCTATAAGTAAATGCTTATGCTAGAAGGAAAGCTAGCAGTCGCTAGCTTTCCTTGATCTTATGCCATGTACTTATTTGAAAATATAGTACATGGCACAAGTTCAAGGCTTTCCTTGATCTTGTGCCATGTGCTTATTTGAAAATAGAGTACATGGCACAAGTTCAAGGTATAAGCTAGCAACCACCAATCACCATGCCTAGGGTTTTTCTATTGGAAAGCTATCGACTGCTAGCTTTCCTTCTACCATAAGCATGTGTGACATGCTAGAAAAAAATGTTTATGCTAGAATGAAATGTAGCATTCGTTCAAAATAGAGTACATGGCACAAGCTCAAGGTATAAGCTAGCAATCACCAATCACCATGGACAGGGTTTTTCTATTGGAAAGCTAGCGACTGTTAGCTTTCCTTCTAGCATAAGCATATGTGTTTATGCTAGAAGGAAATGCTTATGCTAGAAGGAAAGCTAGCAGTTGCTAGCTTTCCTTGATATTTTGCCATGTGCTTATTTCAAAATAGAGCAAATGGCACAAGCTCAAGGTATAAGCTAGCAACCACCAATCACTATGGACATGATTTTTCTATTGGAAAGCTAGCGACTGCTAGCTTTCCTTCTAGCATAAATATGTGTTCTTATCCTAGAAGAAAATGCTTATGCTAGAAGGAAAGCTAGCAGTCGCTAGCTTTCCTTGATCTTGTGCCATGTGCTTATTTGAAAATAGAGTGTATGGCACAAGCTCAAGGTATAAGCTAGCAACCACCAATCACCATGCCCACGGTTTTTCTATTGGAAAGCTAGCGACTGCTAGCTTTCCTTCTAACATAAGCATGTGTGTTATGCTAGAAGGAGAGCTAGCATTCGTTCAAAATAGAGCACATGGCACAAGCTCAAGGTATAAGCTAGCAACCACCAATCACCATGGACATGGTTTTTTATTGGAAAGCTAGAGACTGTTAGCTTTCCTTCTAGCATAAACATGTGTGTTTATACTAGAAGGAAATGCTTATGCTAGAAGGAAAGCTAACAGTCGCTAGCTTTCCTTGATCTTTTGCCATGTGCTTATTTCAAAATACATCACATGGAACAAGATCAAGGCATAAGCTAGCAACCACCAATCACCATGGACATGATTTTTCTATTGGAAAGCTAGTGACTGTTAGCTTTTCTTCTAGCATAAGTATGTGTTCTTATCCTAGAAGGAAATGCTTATGTTAGAAGGAAATCTAGCAGTCGCTAGCTTTCCTTGATCTTGTGACGTGTGCTTTCCTTGATGTTGTGACAAAATCTGTCTCAGGTACTGTCGGCTTCCATGACAGTCACCTATAAGGAATGACATCCTAAGTTGGTCACTAAGTACCTTCGTCAAGTGTAGAAAGAGCAGTTATCCCTCGAACGATATTGGGTCATCTCCTTTTCAACAAGTGGTGGTGAGCCCACTTGAGAGAACATACACCTGCAACCTTGGGTTTGACCTCCTATGGCGCGGTGCCGCTCTTTCACTTGCCCCTTGTGGCTATACACGACCACTTGATTTAGAAGGATTTTTATAGCACCCTAAGGACAACAACTATGTTTTTGGATGCCTAGCCCAAAAATCCTACCTAAACTACAAGATTCTTTTGTGCCCTCCTAAGGAGGTATTAAGTGAGTAGATTTAAGCTATTTTTGAACTTAGTGGGTGACGAGAGAGTTTCTTGTGTGTGTGTGTGTGCATCAAAGAAAGTGACGGTTTTGAGCGCACATGAGATATTGCATATAAATGAAAAGGATTTTCTTTTAAAATGAAAATAATGCAACTCAACCTAATAGAAAAACAACTAAATAAACCATGTAAACCATGTAAAAAAAACTAAATAAAATAAATTGTAAAAATAAAAAAAAATCTATAAACAAAATTGTAAAAGTAAAAAAAAATCTATAAACTTACCAAGATTTTCAACCTCTTTTTAATCCAGTCTTCTTCTTTACTTTTTGTTTGGCTAAGACTAAAGCTAATGCCAATGCCAATGCCATTTTTTCCCATAACTTCATCTTCATCTTAGTTGGTCTTGCTTCTTTGATAAACAATAATCTCGAAGCTATGAACTAGCCAAGACTACTTGAATGGAAACTATACAATATATTGAAACTATCTGTAAGTTACAAACTTATATCAAATAATTAAATATAAAAAACACTACTGAGCTATTTAGCTATTTTTATATACAAGTAATGCTATATAGAATGGAAAAAGTCACTATTTCCAGATTGCACGAGGGATGTATTTGGTAAAATAAAACGTGTAAAAATCATGATTTCCAGATCGCAAGAGAGATGTTTTTGGTAAAAGACAAAAGCCTGCCGCCAATCAGTTTTCTAGACCCGGAATAATCTGCACATGTGACTTCAAACCCTATCTACATGCATAATATAAATATATGTATGTTCTGATCTGCCACATACGTGATGCATAATATAAATATACGTCCTAAGTTTCACCATTTAAAAGCAAAACAAAAAAACAACTTCAAGTGCATGTTTACCCAGCTCTTCAAAACTGCACATATTGTCTGGGTAAAGAATTCTACTACGAATTTTTATTGTTCCCACTCTAATCTATCATGGTTAATGGACTATGAACAAGACAAATCACAAGCTACAAATTAATTTTCTCTTTCAGTGAAACTCAAATGGAACCATTCAATATGAAGAGCTTATTCATTATCAATGTAATCAACACTCTATCAATTCAATGCACACGCATCAACAACGTCATCCAACCCTCCCAATACTATGTCAATAGTTTAGTACGTCAAGATCTACAAACGGAGGAAGCCAATACCCAAATATTCTCTAGGTAAAAACAAAGCTTAGATACCCAAACCCAACTAGATCGAAAATTGGTTCTCAACGTTTTTGAAATACATGCAATGTTGTGTGAGCTTGTTTAAGGATAACAAATTCATTATAAATTTTTAAGAAGTTCATCCACTTCCATAACTGCACTTGAGTGGCAACTCACAATGATTTGATTATAAATTTAAAGCAACCAGAACCGCAAGTAACAAACCTATTACTAGGTATGGAAATTCGCAAAGATTATCCTAACATGGCTACTAGTTGCAAAATTTGTTCGTGAAAGAAGGTGCAAAGCCGCTTGTCCGCATCGGGCAAGGAGTCTCAGATGGAAAGGAGCCTGCCTCCTGGTCCATAATTTATTGAGTACTTGAGCTCCCTTTCCAAACATATGACTTACCCAATATTGTAATCATCGTTGATTCAATTACAGATTCACTTAGTCCATATTATGCCCTCTCCGGATTCATTTGAAAGGGTAATCTTCACTTCGAGCCAGCAATAGAGTGCTTTAATTCACAGTAAAGCTTTTCGGGACCTTAGAATTGGGAACCTAGAGCTTGTTAATGAGGACCATCACTTGTTCCTCAATATCTTCGCTGCCCCTTTTGTATAGAAGAAATTGAGCTGGAGTGTTTTTAAATTCATTTGTGGTTTTAAATTTTAATAACCTTCAGGAACAATGAATATATCCAGTGTTATATATACAGGCACGACAAATACTAGAAACCCAATTCAGATTTGCATCCATACCCAACCCATAAATTATGACGGGAGGCCTACCTTAATACCTGTCTATGAGACAAACAGACAGGTATTTTCCAATTTGCAATCAAACATTTAATACAAGAGTTGTCACAAAATGTATTTTCCAGCTTGTAAAACAATGTCAATATTTGCTATGCAGATGCAGGTGGCCACTGGAAACTGACAACTATCCATACAGTCATCTTGCTTGATGTGATAATAAATAAACGTTGTGCAAAAAGACAATAGTTTTATCACTTAATTGATTACTTGCAAATTGAAAATATACATTCATTTTAGACTCAGCACTCTAGTATTATAGACTAAGTCACCATTTCAATCAACATTATCTTCTGTGTTTTCATTATTCCCCTAAGTTAAAACTGGATAATCTTTCCAACTAAACTAAGAGGATTTGATGTAGATAGTTGAAGAAAGAAACTACTCTCTAAGTGTAACTATTCATACTTATCCGTAATAATATGTAGCTTTAATAATTAACTATTATATAATATTTAAATAAAGTACAATGGTAATCTGCATGTATTTTAGGTTAGGGTTAAAATTGACTTTATCATAAAAGACATGCTTTCTTTTTCTCTATAAAGGTATTACATAAACAAAAGATTTAAAGAAAAACCTATAATATATTTATTGTTATCCAGAAATCTTTAAATTTTTACACAAGAAATCTTTTCTCCCACAAACAAATAGCTAACACACATATATGAGGTAACTTATATCAATGCTCCACATGCTACCGCATTTGGTGCACAACCTTCCCGTACCATCCTATTCCAAACATCATAAGCATTCCACACTCTCTCTACCTTACACAAACCATCAATGATTGTTGTGTAAGTCACAACATCAGGACTGCACCCACTCTCACCCATTTGATCCAAAATCTCCAGTGCCTTATCTAATTTCTTGCTCTGACAGAAGCATCGAATACTTATATTATAAGTGAAGATATCTAAAGTATGACCTCTTCTACTCATGTCACTGTAAAGCTCACAAGAAAAAGAAGTTATGATGTGATAAGACAATGATAAGAATTATCTCAAATTTATGTATTTTTACACATAAAAATTTAGTAACTAACACTTAAAACCTCTCTAGCCTACACGCTAATATTGATGTAAGGGAAAGGAACATAACAAAAACCACTACTAGCCTATTTGTCAAGCATGATGAGATCCATAACAACTCTATTACAAGTTAGCACCAGAGAGTACTACAATAATTAGTTGGTAGCCTCCACATTACTTGCTAAATAGAGACCTTGTTGATATCCTCCTCAAATGGAATCCAACACATTATTAATGAGTTAATAGCCTCGTGCAATAGAGTCCTACACATTGCTAACCTAATTACTAGAGTAAGGAAAAACTTGGAATTGCACTGTGAACAAGCTTTTTTCCTTTATCCTTCATTGGTATCCCTTCATGAGGTGAGATTCAAGTCCACACATATAGAAACATTACTGTCATTAACTCCAATTCCTAGTAATATGTTCATGTGCAATGTAATGAATATGGGATTTTGACCTTAGAAAAAGTTTTTTCCTTATTCCCATTTGCTTGCATGAAGTTCACATGAGCATGAAAATGGGTCACCAATGTGTTAAAAGATGCCCTCATTGAGTGCTAAAGTTGTTTGTTGGAATGTCTTCATAAATAATATGCCCCTTCGTTGAAGCAATTGAAACACTAGGAAATCATGTATCTGGTCGAGAACCTCTTGCAAAACCTAATATGATATTGTAATGCATCTATGAGTTTGATGCAATTTTATCATAATCAATATTTAGTTCTTGGAATTTAGATTTCATGTTTTCCTTCTTGGATTCATGTTTTTCGATGTGAATACTTAAGTATTCTATGCATGTTTCATGCCCACAAGCTAGCAGGTCATTTGTCTGAGGATCTTCTTAATTTCATTGACACTATCATTGGCCATTTTAGTGAGATGGGGAATGTCAAAAATACAAATCAAAGGCTCTGTGTGATACATGCATCTAGTAGCAGAGCAAGTATATTATAAATTCATGAGGGTTCTTAAATGAAGACTACAAATAAAGTTTAAAGAAAAATTCCAACAAGACCAGACATAAAATCATAACCCAGACTCCTTCTTACAATAATGGACAGAATGATTCCAAAAATTTAAAGCTTACCCGATATATGTTCACTGCATCAATTGTATTCTGTTTCGGGGTCAAGCTCAATACCTGCTTCTTGTGTTATACCGAGTCCCCTGTTCCATACCAACAAAAAAGATAACCTATAAACCAATTATCCCAAATGTGATTTGTGTCGAATTCAATTTTGGGATTAAGTTGAGTCCACCATCATGGTGGACAACATTGAGGAGAAGATCCTGCAGACAAGGAATTTAAATGCACGTCTATGAAATGTCTTGTCTTAGTACATATGTTTACACTTGAGGAACGATTAACATGCATTGACAGTGTTGGATTCTTTCCTTGGCATACAACTCAATTCATGATCTCTATGGTAACAAAACCACTTTGGGGGTGTCCCCATTTTCCACTAGTTTCCCCTTTGGTAACCATGCAACCTTATTTGCAAACATGTTTTCTCAACTATTGTTTCTCCATCAAGTATGAAACAATTGGAAGAATTCAAAGGAATCAATCATACTCTAGATTCTCATTTTCATACACTCAAGAACTACATCTTTGAGTTGAGGATTTCTTCTTATTAGTCCTATAATTAAAGATGAATATTTAATGATAGTAGCAATCGTATTTAAGGGTAAACAAGGGAGTCTCATACACCAACAAGATAGCTAACCGACATATATGAGGTAACTTGTATCCTTTTAAACCTAAATTAAACCCACCCAATTCTTTGGATTAAAAAAGGATCTGATATATGACCTGACATGTAATGTCTTTAAAAAAAATTAACCCCAGCATATTATCTATAAATACTGTTTAAATTTATTGGTTTCAAACACGTTGAGACACGTTGAACTTCTTCCGAAGCTCTATTATTTTCTGAGCGTGTTGTTATCTCAATAACATTCTTATTGTACTCAGTTTTAAGGGGACGGGAAAAATGGCAGTAGAGAACTCCATAGTGTTGCACGCTCTTTCAGATTTGTCACAGGTAAACACTTTATATTTTGTTTATCATCTAAAGCAATCCTTCCGCTATGTAAACGACGCAAAGGTCAAGGTAAATTACCATGAATTTTGCAAGGGCTTTATAGAAGCTCTCCGAAGGGATGTACTCCCAAGATTTATTATATTAGCATGTTTGATATAGGTAATTCAAGGTTCCAAAAAAATAAAAGACAATAACCTACAGAATTAAGAAGAGGTTCTATCAGTAGCCTTATTAAATGATGAAGATCATCTTTTGGAATAGTATGGATATGGGAAGAAGGAAAAATAATGAATCCCTAAAATACCTCATTAGGATGGGAAAACCAAATGTCCTATTGATTCAAAAGACAAAACAAGAAGAACATGAGGTCCTAAAAAAGATGGAAATATTATGGAAAAGAAATCAAGGTGTTGCAGTCAGTTCTATAGGGGCCTCAAGAGGAATGGAAACCCTTTGGGATGCCTTAGTTTCAAAATTGTGACTCCTAAGCCACTCAACATTGGATCTTGAGTTCATTGGTGAATATCCATACCCAACGAAAGGTATCAATTTCAATGTTTATAATTATGTCAGTTGTTTATTTAGAAAAAAATGAATGTTGGAACTCCCTAAAGAATTTGGATAATCATGATCAAAACCCAAATATTATTATTCCTATGGAATTTAACATCACTATAGCCTAAAATGAAAAAAAGGAAGGCTTGAATATTAGGGATTCATTCAGAGAATTTGCAGAAGACCTCATACCACAATGCGGCCTAGTAGATATCAAACCAAAGAGGAGACTCTTTACATGGACTAATAAAAGGCCAAAACCTAAACACATGGCATCCAAGTTGAACGGATTTCTTATGCATAGATCTTTCCTAATGGAAGACCTCGCATTGTCTCCAAAAATTCTCAATTCAAGTGTCTATGATCATAAACAAATTTCTCTTGCTATGACAAAAGCTCAAAACCTAGGACCTATCTACTTCACAATTAATCCAGCATGGGGGAAAAATAAATTTTCCAACAAATAGTGGCATAGGCATGGTTAAATATGTGTGTACATCCCCCTTTAATTGGAAGAAAAAATCAGGAACACTAGTAAGTGGAGCCTAGATGTTTCGGAAAAAAACTAGCAAATCGTTGGTCATTGGAGAGAAGCAGAAGCAATAAGAACTAGAAACCTTCCAAGCATCCCTCAAATAAAAATAAATCTTAGAAGAGGATTTGAAAACTGAAAAACATATTGAAGTAGAACTCCACATAGACCGACACCAAGAAGAGGATTCGAGGCTTAAGTCTCGAAGCTTATGGCTTGAGGAAAGAAACATAAATACCCCTTTTGTGTATATGGAAATGAGTTGTAAGAAATCATTTAAAGAAGTAGAATTGTTTATAAATTTTGATATATAGTTTTTTTAGTTTAAAATAAATTTTTATTTAGATTTCTAGTATATATAATTTATTTATTTAGACCCCTTGCGCTCTCGAAAAGGTCGATATTAACCAAAACGAAAGATACAAGTGGAGTGAGGAGAAATCATTTCTCCAAACTGTGGGTGGAACTATTACATGACAGGGACATGGTCCAGTCACATGACACGAATGCCAATGCATTCAAGATATACTTAATTTCTTTGTAATAAGTGTAATAGCAAATATATACACGTTGATTGATTCCCTCCCCAAAAAAGAAAGTATGCTTATTTGTGCAGTGGCCTTCTCTCCTTCCAGCGCACCTACAATAAGTTCCTTTTTTGTTGGGCCCGACTAAGTATTGGACATTAACTAAACGGAGCGAGCGACATCCTTACCTTTGGAAGGTGAGCCTCCCTCCGGGATCGAGCACAGCCTGTTATAGAATAAAGAGACTTAACCTTACTGTCCGGGGAGGGGAAAGTGGCATAAACTAGCTTGTTCGAACTACGTGAGAGAGCATTACATGACTGTTACGTATTCAGAGTAATTAATGAGCCTTTATCAGTGATAGATACGGATAGTAGTAATACCATTATGTTTACAGATAGTAATGCATACGGAACCCGATTACTTATTATGGATATTCTTATTCATAGTGTTATTCTGGTAAGATCACATGTACCGTTATAAACAAGCATCATACTTCTAAGCACTAGTCTAATGTGTGCAGCTCTAATCACTACCATGTCTTGAGTTTACAACATTTACATAGGTACTGGTGTAATAGGTAACTAATAACTAGTATTCATTACATAGTTACTTACACATTTTCTTCCAGCTCTTAACAAGTACGAGTAATCAAAGTTACTATGATTCAGAGATTACACATAGTATGTCAATTAGGGAAACTACGACACAGTAAATCCATAATAATTGGATCCAAGGTATATACAATCACTGGAATACAGCGGTTTCATTGTTCCTTACTTACCCTGTGGTTAGTCTTATCTAATATGAATCAATGGAGATAGTACTTCTCCTTATAAGCATTGTAACTATAACAGAGTAATGTAACACAGTATGAGCTAATCTAAGCTTTATAAGTAATGAATACTAAACAGCTTAAAAAAGTAGAGTTATTAGAGATATTAGCTTAGTTCTTATAGCTTCTATGACTCATATTAGTACAAGGCAAAGCAAGTATGTATAGCACATCTCATAGTAAGCTTTTCCTTATCTAACATATATGGTATTAATAGTGATTATCCCGAGATAGCATGTAACTCCAACATATCACGTCATTTAATATGGAACTAGCTGTATTCCACTGCTTATAGATCAGTATACATAAAGCATAACCATAACTGCTTGTAACATAATATTATAGCTTATCACTAATCTTCAACACAATGTTCTAGTATCTAAGCTATTACAGAGATTAGCATATTCATCAAGCTTAATGATAGTAATGTAACTGTTACTTATAGAGACCAATTTGTAGTGACATTCAGCTATTCCCTTATATTAGAACAGTGTAAGTATGAGCCTAATAAATAATGGACTGTATTACTAGTACAAGCTAAGAGTGCCTGTGATACACTGTTTACACATGTTTATATAGCATCCTGTTTGAATACTGTAGATACGTAATTATTATGGAAGCTTACTAGTACATTAGAATCAGTACCATAACCTTATTTCTAGTTAGATTGGTACTCATAGTTAAACATGTAACCATAAGGAATCACATAACAGCTTGGAATAGAGTGATATTCAGCTCTTGTTTGAATACGTGTTTGAACTACATGTTCTTACATCACAGTTTGTTAAGCTTATCATAGCGAATTCTCCAGGAATATGAGCATAGTGATAGTGTCATCAATCTGTCATAAGGGTTAGAACAATGGTGATAATACTATTCATAATATCTAGATACTTTAATCCTGGGATGTTGGTACTATGTCTAGTTACGTAACAACCGTGATATCAGTTACATATGGCAATGGAAACACTTTACTATGGAAACATGATAGGATATGTGATCTGTACATTACTATGAACTTAGTTAGGGTTGTACTACTAGACAGTAAAACTACTACTAGCTTCCATCTTATGCAGTAAGTACTATTTTTAGTGAAAATATATATTGAGTCCAAGTTAAACCTCACACTCGTAACCTCGTATGAGTCCCTCCGGGCGTATAGATGCGAGTATCGTATCAAAGGTAATAGGAACCCTAGTACCTATCAATAAGCTTTGTTAGTTGAGTAAGTTAAGGGTATCGTGTGCTTGCTTGCTGTGGTACCCACCCCTCTCTCTGTCTGTGGCATGGTGTATTTAGAACTGCTCACACTGGGCTTTGTGCTATTGGGCAAGATCTCAACTTACTGACTAACTCAATGGATGGAGGTGAATTCGGAGGGTCTAGGTACGAAGGTAAGGCTGAGTGTAAGGATGTAGGTTCCCAAGGATGAGTGTAAGGTCTCAAGGATGAGGTCCAAGGCTGGAGGTATCAAGGTGAAGTCTGACAATAAGACAATCCGTTAAGACTGCACAAAGAAAGCCCCATGCACAAATTACAATGGAAAAGGTAAACATAGAAATGCGATATCATATATTTGAAATATCTTCTATTATAAATGTTTTTATTTCTTGATCTCTTGATCTAGAGATTTCAATGTTTACGTGATGGTATTTTTACTAAGATTTTGGATTAATAGTTTTGAAGAATTTTTTATTTGATTTCTATGCAATAACACACACCTACATACATATGAATATGTTTACATAATTTAACCAGTAATTTATTTCTATATTTTCCATTTCACATGCATACGACAACATATATTTCTTACAGAATTATATCAATAGGATAAATTCAATAATCTAATGTAAAATTACCAACAAGAAATAACAATAAAGAGTAGAGTAGACTTATATGTTTATACAAAAAATTACGACGGTTTTAAAAAATGATCGAACGTCAAAAATACGTGTAGGTTATCTGTTTGCCCAGTTGATGAAACAGTTTATAAAATATTTTACCAGTATTTAACGGGCAAAATGGCCTGGTCACAGCTCCCTTTCTCTCTACAGTCAAAGTTTTATACAGATTGATAATGTATAACAGTGTAACACACTAGGAAAGGAGGTATATATATATATATATATATATATATATATATATATATACACAGAGGTGAGGTTCAGGGATTCGGTATTTTTGTTTTCACTCAGAGGTCTCTGTGTTATCAAATTTTAGGTCAGTCACTATAGTTTTTGTAAGTATATTGTTTTGCATTATGTTGGGGGCCGACCATGATCATGAGAGTCATGGCTGGCCAAACAAGAGACCCAGAGGCAGCATGGCTGTGGGTCATGAGAATATGGAGGTTATGAAGTCCATTCTGAATGAAGAAGAGACCCAGATTTTTCAAGAAGAAATGAGGCTTGAACATAACTAAAAAAATATTTATTTGCCATCCACAAATTAATTACCAGACAATGAACCAAACACAAATGCAGAGCTGTGAATAAATAAAACCCCTACGTCGATATCCATGTTAAACAAGCGAGCAGAAATACCAGAAATTGGCAACACGTGGATTGGAATTGGCAGATTACAAAAATGGAGAGATATGCGGTACCTGGTAGGAGTGATATCTACTTGCTGTGCTGGCTGTACTGATTGCAAACTGGTCCTATTGCTTTCCTATGAGCCGTGAGAATTGAGAATGACATCGCTGTGAGCCGTGAGAATGACATAGCATGGAATGGGCGGGAGATGAGAAGAAGGCAGAAAACGTGGATGGTGCATTAACTCAAGCTGGTGAAGGATTAAGTGATTGAATACGCCCAAATCCAAGGCAAATCCATTTGAGTTGCTGGCGGATCTTAGTCCGGACAGATCCCGTCAATTCACTACGTGATGGTCAACCTGCACCAAATCCTGGACGCGTTGGGCATTAAAGTGAGAGATGGAACCGGACAGATCCCGTCAATTCACTACGTGATGGTCAACCTGCACCAAATCCTGGACGCGTTGGGCATTAAAGTGAGAGATGGAACCATCGTAACCCCTAAATATGCAATTTTCTTATACAAAAAAAGCCAATGAGAATATTTTGTAAATTCTGAAGCAACTCAACTTCTTGCCTGGCCCCAAGTATTCTATAAAAACTTTAATGGAAAAGGTAAACGAGCTTGCTGATTTACTTTATCATTCTGCTAATATATTTTCCTTAAGCTTGTTGTTCTCTGATTTATCACAGGAGATACTAACTCACTGCTGGAATAAACCATAGTAAGTGAAATACTAGTGTCGAGGTTTGGGTAATTAAGTGTTAAAGCCAGGGGTTAATGTAAAAAGATACCTAATGATCTCCTGAGGAGTCTGTGAGGTTCAATATCTATGTCTCATGAGTCTTTTCTGAATGAATGGGTAAAGAGCACGTCCAAGACTATGTATCCAGAGTCTTTACTCAGTTGCTGAGGTTTAAACGCGGGTTGATGAGGGAAGAGTAGCCGGGCACCTGTCCCTCAGATCTCTGATTCCTTTAATCATTCTTGATTGGATCATCAAATCTTTAATCATCCGTCTTCTCATTCCTGGCTGCATTCTCCGACTTAATCCACCCACGCAAGATCCACCCAAATCCTGCACCCATATCGGTTGATTGTCCGGATTGGATCGTGGACGAGTTCCAATGTAGGCTGCACATCAATGCACCTGACCCGGAAGTGATCTTGCGTGGAGCAGCGAGCCACCGGCGGATATCAGCTTGGCCGGAAAATACAGTCACCGGTGCTGCTTTATCAGGAAGGAGTAATGTTCGTCTAAAATAGGGAGGGATTCAACAGTTATTATTATTTAAGCCAATGCATTTATGATCTTTTAGTTTCGGGCCCAACCTAACCCACGCATTTTTGAATCGTCCTGTTTCCCCCAACAATATAGATACAAATCGTGCTAGTGCTCGCTCCTCCATCCAGCTTGTTGTGGGGAGTAGTATGATATATTACAATTTGAACCTACATGCCACCAAAAACCTATCCGTCGGGTTTTCCTTAAAGAGATAATAATTTGCTCGAATGGGAATAACTAGGTTCTCTATCATAGTAATTTCGATAGGGAGGCATGGTATAGCACTTGTATGTGCTTAATTTTACAGAAAGTCAAACTGACGGGCAGTTTAAAACTTAGCCGTCATGTATATTGGTTTGTGAGTGAATATTAATGTTACACCTACTCTATTAATATAGATCCATTTTTTATTTTTTATTTTAAGTTTGTGAATTTTTTATTTTAAATGTGTGATTAATGCTAGAGTTTATACCAAACAGGTCCCATCTGGAAATTGGAATCCAGATAGATAGGTGGAATGCCGACTCACCGAGATATTATTACCAATACCAATACGGATACCAATACCACGGTTCTTAATAGCCACTTGAAGACTGAAGGGACATCTACCTAAACACCAACTGGCAACTACACAACAAATCCAATGCTGGCTGGCTGCGAGCAGTGCAAGCCTTGACGGAAGGGACGTCTAAACTAAAAATGTGAGGTTGGGATTGGAAACTTAAATATCGAATGTTTTACAGAAAAAATATGAAAATAAGTATATACATGGTTTGCCTTTGTTTTAATTTCTAAATTTTTCTTTTGAAAATTTATGATATTTACTTACTCATTGCACAAACTACTCAATCTAAATCTCTAATTGGTTTTCAAAATTTATGTTAAGAATCCCATCCCTCGTACCTAAAACCCTCTCAATAATACAACACAGTTTTCTCAGGCTCGTTGCCCTCCACCATGGATAAAATAGTGAAAAAGTCAAAGTGGGAAAAGTTTTCAGCAAAGTTTAAACCCTCTCTATAATACACAGTTTTCTCAAGTTCGTTGCCCTCCACCATGAATAAAATAGTGAAAAAGTCAAAGTGACAAAAGTTTTCAGCAAAGTCTAAAACATTATACAGGTTGGTTGGCATTAATGAAGAAAGTCTAAAACAATATATTTTCTAAAATATTTTGTAAATACAAACAATCATTTAAATGTCAAACCTACAAACCCTAAAATATGAGACCATTATACTCGTCCCAAGTCTCATAGCCACTAACAAAGACAGAACTTTGTGAAAATTAATAAATAAATAAAATTACAGTCACTATTCAGAGCTCTTCTACTCAGTTTTAGCATTTTAGCGGAAAGTCTTCCCCTTTGAGAGTATTCATTATTCAATTCTTCTTCCTATATCACCAATATGTTTCAGAAAATTGTCGTGGGACACAATTTATATGGTTGAATTTCATGCAATTACCTTATTTATAATAAAACAAAATGTATTTTCCCAGCTATGGGCAAGGAAAGAAAATGAGTAAAACATATAAAATCTCAAAATTTAGACATAAGGAAGGCTTGTTAAATAATTTAATAGTGAAGTGCATTCATAATGCATAGAAATATGTTTCCATTATAAAATTAATAAATTAAAAAAAACAATCATAATAATATTTTTAAAATTTTATTATAATAATAAAAAAGAATTTAAAAAACTATAACAAATAAACTTGATAAATTAAAAAGTTTAATCATATTAATTTTTTTAAAAATTTATTATAACAAGTGAAAATAGCAAAAGCTGCTTATATCTGTCATTTAAAAATAGTTTATAAATAATTTAATTAATAATTGTATGTAGTTGTACAATATTTTACTTTAATTTTATAAAAGTACAAAGAATTGAAATATTTTTATTAAAAGATATAAAAAATTATATTCAAAACATTTATTACTTAAATGAATGCATAACCTAAATTATGTTATCAAGGAGTGGGGAACCTAAAAGGAATACGTAACCATTGATTATGCGTAACCAAATACTTAACCATTGATTATGCATAGCAAAAATTGGTACGGAATTAAAGTTTGGAATGTTATTTGGTTTCTTTAAACTCTTTATACGGGCTTGGCATATGCCATGGTGGTTATAATTGTTGTTTTGCAACCGCTCCAATTATATATTTAATTATGCAATTAAGTGAAATTTTTTTTAACAAAAGTTTAAAAACTTCATATTTATGTATAGATAGTGCAATTCCCTAAAACTTATAGACATGCATTTTATATGCATTTTAATTAATTTAAATCAAATCATATAACATTAACTATAAATTATATAAATGGACATGCATTTTAATGTAAACCAAATTATATCACATTAACTATGAGTTATATAAATTTGTACATAGCTACATTTTTAATAGAATACTCTCATTCCTTTATCACTAAACGAAGGCCTTAATTGGAGAATAGTAGCACTGAAACTAACGTGCAATACTATTGGAGAAAAGTAGCTATCCATATGACTAATGATTAAAAAATATATTTTTTAAGTACAAATAGAATAATAACAGAATCAACATTTCTCTTTTCAAAATTCTCTTAAGTGCACAAGAATCATCCATCTTTTGAAAACCTTTGATCTTAGATCTATGTTTTCTTTTAACAATTTTATATGTATTGAATCTTTTCCAATGTTCCTCACCAAATAGTGATATCACTATCAATTTCATCAACTAGTGATATATCACTATCAATTTCAAATAAGATAACTTTCTATAAACAATATCAACTAAACCAAAACCTACAGGTACAATACTCATACAAACCCTTTTCAAATATAAATAGAACCTGGTGTTCAAATTTCAACCATAAAAATATCAAAAGGTCTTTTCACACCAACAAATTGGATAACAAAAACCAATAATTGTCTTAAGTGGATGAGAATCATCCATCTTTTAAAAGCATTTGATTTTAGATCTATCTCTTTTTTAACAATTTTATATATATTAAATTTTTTCCAAAGTTCCTTACCAACTAATGATATCAATATCAATATCCATTAACATCAACTAAACCAAAACCTACTACACACTAACAAAAATTGGATAACAAAAAGTAAAAATTCTCTTAAATACATAAAAGTCCTACATCTTTTAAATTTTTTTAATTTTAAATCTATGTTTTGTATACATTTTGAATCTTTTCCAAAGTTCCTCACTCACTCTCAAATTTATATGTTGGATATCAACTAAAGGAAAACCTACTCATACAATGTACATAAATCCCTTTGAAATATAATAAACCTCAATTGAAAACATAAAAATATCTTAAAGTCCTTTCACACCTACAAATTGGATTGCAAAAAGCAATGGGCAAGATATACAGTCAACAATATCTAATTTTAAGATTAAAAAAAAACCTTCTTGTTTTACAAGATTTCTGTTTGAAAAACACATCCAATCAAAAACTCCAAACCCTTCGTTAATGACAAATCTCTGTGGTGATTAAAGTTTGCCGAAGTTCTCACGAACGGGGAGACATTTATGCCGAAAGAAGCTCGCGCTTATCACCGTCCTAATCTTGGATGAAATAAAAAAAATCATGCAACTTTGATATCTTCGGGAGATGTACATTGAAAAATATTTTGTATTATGAGCGCGGCCTGTATCAGCTCGAAACCCATCTCGTACATTTTTATTCAATGCAACATCCATCTGTTAGGTTAACTATTTTTAAAATTTAAATATATTTTTAAAATCTGACAATTAACTCTCAAAGCAGGGGAAATTAGTCTAATCATTGTTTTCAACCAATTATAGATGAGTAAATTGATATTTTAATATTATCCAAATTATTTTTTAATTTTTCCATCTCTTAGGTTAACTATTTTTAAAATTTGACAATTAACTCTCAAAGCAGGGGAAATTAGTCTAATCATTGTTTTCAACCAATTACAGATGAGTAAATTGATATTTTAATATTATCAATTTTTTTTTTAATTTTTAAATATTAAATTTAATATATATATATTTTTAAACTATTGAAAACTTTATATAAATATTTTAAAAAAATTAAAAATAATAAAAATTAAAATCCAAACTGATTACAAATATAATAATAAAAATTGTTTTAAAAAAAATATTATTTATTTTTTAATTAAAATTGAAGATTTAAATTAAACCATTATAAACACTTTATTAAACGTAGAAATGCTCTACAGCCCAAATATCATATATGCTCATAAAATGGTTTTTTGTTGCTGTAATTGCATAACATTATAATGAAACAAACCATATTCTATTTTTTCAACCAAGATTTGAGGGTAGATTGTTAGAATAGGGTTGGCACACCAGTCATTGGTGCCAAGTAATAAATATTTATGAAGAGCAAATTGCTATTTTATTCCACTGCTGGTTGTTTTGCTATTTTATTGAACTGCTCATTTTTTTTTTATTACCGATAAAAATAATTTTTAAACTCCGTTGTACAGTCATTTCCTAAACTATTTTTTTGCTGAGTGCACCTCAAT
Source organism: Larix kaempferi (assembly GCA_027924585.1). Classification (NCBI taxonomy): domain Eukaryota; kingdom Viridiplantae; phylum Streptophyta; class Pinopsida; order Pinales; family Pinaceae; genus Larix; species Larix kaempferi. The sequence continues at coordinate 36,639,105 of BSBM01001051.1, forward strand.
GCAAATCTTGCATTGGTGGGTCAACTCTGCAAAACCCTAGACCGAGCAAGTGTTGGTGGTCTACCCACGTCGGCATTTCCCATGCACACTTGCAGGAGCCGACGGCACACACTTTCGTTTCTCCGTTTGGTTTTTTGCTCCCGGACCAAGATTGACCTAGTGTCCTTGAACGGCATTTTCATGCGACCTAGGGCTTGACATATCTCGGCAACCGGAGGTCGGATCGACGAACTGCCGAATCCGTTGGTCTCCTGGCATGCCATTACCCCTAGGGGGCCCTCTCTCTCGTGTCCTCGTGGCCCAATGACTCCATTGTACAGTCATTTCGTAAACTAGTTTTTTGCCCAGTGCACCTCAATGCAAATCTGGCATTGGTGGGTCAACTCTACAAAACCCTAGACCGAGCAAGTGTTGGTGGTCTACCCACGTCGACATTTCCCATGCACACTTGCAAGAGCCGACGGCACGCACTTTCGTTGCTCCGTTTGGTTTTTTGCTCCCGGACCAAGATTGACCTAGTGTCCTTGAACGGCATTTTCATGCGACCTAGGGCTTGACATATCTCGGCAACCGGAGGTCGGATCGACGAACCGTCGAATCCGTTGGTCTCCTGGCATGCCATTACCCCTAGGGGGCCCTCTCTCTCATGTCCTCGTGGCCCAATGACTCCGTTGTACAGTCATTTCGTAAACTACTTTTTTGCCGAGTGCACCTCAATGCAAATCTGGCATTGGTGGGTCAACTCTGCAAAACCCTAGACCAAGCAAGTGTTGGTGGTCTACCCACGTCGGCATTGCCCATGCACACTTTCAGGAGCCGACGGCACGCACTTTCATTGCTCCGTTTGGTTTTTTGCTCCCGGACCAAGATTGACCTAGTGTCCTTGAACGGCATTTTCATGCGACCTAGGGCTTGACATATCTCGGCAACCAGAGGTCGGATCGACGAACTGCCGAATCCGTTGGTCTCCTGGCATGCCATTACCCCTAGGGGGCCCTCTCTCTCGTGTCCTTGTGGCCCAATGACTCTGTTGTACAGTCATTTCGTAAACTAGTTTTTTGCCCAGTGCACCTCAATGCAAATCTGGCATTGGTGGGTCAACTCTGCAAAACCCTAGACCGAGCAAGTGTTGGTGGTCTACCCACGTCGACATTGCCCATGCACACTTGCAGGAGCCGACGGAACACACTTTTGTTGCTCCGTTTGGTTTTTTGCTCCCGGACCAAGATTGACCTAGTGTCCTTGAACGACATTTTCATGCGACCTAGGGCTTGACATATCTCGAAAACCGGAGGTCGGATCGACGAACCGTCGAATCCGTTGGTCTCCTGGCATGCCATTACCCCTAGGGGTCCCTGTCTCTCGTGTCCTCGTGGCCCAATGACTCCGTTGTACAGTCATTTCGTAAACTAGTTTTTTGCCCAGTGCACCTCAATGCAAATCTGGCATTGGTGGGTCAACTCTGCAAAACCCTAGACCGAGCAAGTGTTGGTGGTCTACCCATGTCGGCATTGCCCATACACACTTGCAGGAGCCGACGGCATGCACTTTCGTTGCTCAGTTTGGTTTTTTGCTCCCGGACCAAGATTGACCTACTAGGCTAGGAGTGGATAGAGGTAGGATTTTGTTTAAGGGACTAGAGGTTTAGTCTTGTAGAAGATAGGTTTTGGTAAGCCTACTAGGCTAGGAGTGGATAGAGGTAGGAGATAATGTCCAAGTGATGATAAGCAGGCCAAAGGCATAGTAGAATATAATTTCTTCCATGTATGTATAGTTAAATTCTGAATGAGAAAGGCATATTCATCAAGTTATTGTGTCACGTGTGTATTACTCTTTTATAATTTGTGTATATTATACTTGAGTTAGATGAATATGATGGACTATGCATGAAATCATCTTAAGAAGATAGTCAATGGCATGAGTACAACTGTAAATAGAACTGGGCAAAGTTATCCATGACATGATATTCTCTAGTGCAATATTGTAATGTGACTAAGAGAGATTGTTGTTTACTTAGGTATGTGAACATCATGGCTTATTTAACCCTTAAGAGTATATATTGATGGTTTATGATTTATCAACACATGATCATGATGATGATGGAGTGTTTCCATCATGATTTTATACTTATGATGATCCTTTGTTATTGCAGTTTCAATCATGTATAAGTGCTTGCAACACATGTTGTGAAGATGTACATGTTCAATTTGGCATTAATGATTAATTGTAAATTATATCATATGGATTATAGTTTTACCTACAAGAATTCTGGTACCATTATGAAGTTAACCGGCTAGTTGACTATTGTAATGGATCCAAGGATCCATAACATCAAGGTACTAACTTTTTTAACATGGTGAATATGATACCGATTTTACGAAAAGTATGATGATTGCAAGATGAAATACTTGACTAAGACATAGACAACTTATGGACATTTCCCCAGATGCAAGCACTAGCATAGAGAGAGGTGGATATGGATATTGGGTGTAGACTTAGGATGGTTGAAGTGTAATATGGATATTTTACACCCTTGATGTGAGGAACACAACTACAAGGTACTCCTAGTTAGAATCAATGAAACATTTGAAAAATACTAGATCAAAATCAATTGTTTACATGCTTATAGATAAGTGGATGCTCTTTTCCCTAATGAAAAGCATAGTAATTGTGGTTATTCTAAAGAGTAACCACTACCATCCATATGTGTTATATACAATAACCACAACCATATACCAAAAGGAATAAATTAGGGAAGAGAGCTTGGGAATGAGAAAATCCATGATGAAAGATGATGTAAGAAAACCTTTCTACAATATGCATGCACTATTGACCTCAACCTTGTCACCTCCCTGGCCAATAACTGAAAGATCCATGGCTAAGAGATGGAAATAGAGAAGAGTGATATCAAGCAGCCAAGCATTAGGAGAATTCAAAGAAATAAATAGTATTATGAAGCTCACATATTTATTGTTGAGAGGCAGTTTCTTCTTACTTCTTTATATGCATAGGAATATTGAGTGTAAGCCCAAGGATCACTCAATCCATATCTCCAAGAACACAAGAGACTGTAGATCACCATCAACAAAGGATTAAATCATGTGGCAAATGATAAAGGGCCAAGAGCTCTAGTGAAGGAGATACAATAGATGGAAATCATGTATTCACACTAATGTAATGTTTCCTTTTTCACATCAATAATATTGAAATTATTCCCTACCCCACAAATACTTGTCATTTATCATGTGTTTAATGGTGTTATTTGGAATACGATTGCTTTACCTAAAGTAGTTTAAATTCACATAATTTCTTGTTACTAATATGAAAATAGGTTTGAGAAAGGTTGTTTGAAATGTGCGTAGATACATGTACATCATCTTGGTGATAAGGAAAAGGACCAACACACTTAAGAACATCAAACAACCAAGAGAAATGTGTTCCTCCTCTTTCTTCCTTTCTTTCATTTGGACATCTAAAGTTGCATGTAGATTCAACTGAAAGAATATAGAAGTCTACACTATCAACTATCACTCTCCAAAGAATCAACCTCAAGGGGATTCTTAAAACAATAGAATTGGAAACCATACTGGGGATGATTATGTAAGGATTCTTAGAACAATAGAATTGGAAACCATACTCGGGATGATTCATACATAATCATCCTTAAGTATTGGGTTTGTTTTTTCTTTGTTTTTTATTTTAAAAGTTGTAGAACTTCTTTCATGATACATAATTAGACATGGAAAAAAACCCAACAATCAATTTTTTTTCATATTAGAATTGTTTAATATTGTTTACTTGCAGCTCATGCATGTTATAATCAATATATGTGGTCAACCTTGTTTATTATTTAGAAAATCCATGACACCTTGCAGTTCTTCCATGGAACAATCGAGGTCTCATTGATAAAACCTAAAATTTGTACATTTTCTAACCTAAGTATTTGTTGCGCGTGGTACCTTGATGTTTAAAATTTCCATCTACTTGATCTTAGGTTTAAACAATTATGTTTGTGGTATATTATTGCATAGATTATGAGAGAAAAGGTATTTTGAATGCTTTCACGGTCATTTTTTGGTTTTGTTTGTTGTATCATATTAACCAAATTGAAAAAGAATTTGAAAATAGTTTGCATGTTCACTTGGATTTATCGTATTCTTGATTATTGATTATAAAATCCCTTTGAAATTATAAATTGGTGTGGTATCCTGTCCCTTCAATGTTCAGACACGGTGTTCAAAAAAGCGAATTTGAATTTCAAATCTCAAATCCCCGCGCTCCACGAAAGTTACCAAAGGACGGTTCCTCACCAATTTCCTCCATTCTTCGCCATGGCAGAAGATCCATCAAGGATACCTCAGAAAACTCACCGTCCGGACTCGGTAGTTCAAATCTTGTGCATTGGAGGAGCGCCTTCAGGGCTTGCAAGTTTCTTAGAAGGAAATGGGTGAAAGGATGCTGTTCTCTCCATACTAAGGCTATGATGAAGGTGGTGAGCATTTTGCAACAGTTCATAAGATTTTTGGGGCGAGCATTGTCTGGAAATATTTGCTATATATTCTCATAATCTAGCGCTGCCAAACAGTTGTCACACATCCTACAAGGCACATGATCAACTACGAGATCCCGTCTATGCCTGCTTAGGGCACATTTCCTCCTTGCACCAACTGGTATATAAACTAAATAGCCTCAGCGTATGCATTATTTGTTGTTATTTCCATAAATTGCTTCTCTTGGTATCTCCAGCTCTCAAGATATGTGTAATGAATTTTTTACAGGAGTTGGCAGGCCGAAATAACCTTCACGAGCGTGGGTGGCCAGCAGCATTTCATTCGGTGTTTCATCCATCTCCATGAATCATCCTGACAGCACCACATTAGTTCCAGGTACATCTCTCTGCCATGTCATCCTATCTCCTAGTGCTACAAGGCATTCTTGTCTCATCAAATTCTCTGGCATTTTCTTAACAAAATTTCAGTCCCTAAACTGCCTTCTTTCCTTTCTCTGTGTCACCCTCTGTCAATATCTTCCTTCCAGATTCCTCAGTCTCCTCCACATACAACTGGCCCTTGTTGCAGTGATGGAAGCCACTCTGGAAATGGCAGTAGACATAGGGAATGAGAGACTCGTTTAATTGTTCCGGGCATCCGACGAGCAAGCATAGTTACGATCTCTTCCACATTCCATGAATATACAATGCATTTGCAATTAGATGTTTTTTCGGGCTTGCAGTTACAGAGCCCAGGAAGGAGTTCAGCAGATCTAGATTTTAAGGGAAAACATTGAAGTAGAATGGAGTGCACCTTATAGGCATTGCACATATATTTCATAAATTGTCTCATGGATGAATTGGGCGTGTTGTATGACAGCATTACAACAGAAGCCACTCCAAATCGATTTTCTTGATTTGGCTCACAGGTTATCAGTCCGAACCCTTTATTTATCTCGTATAGTTGAGGGCCTCTCAAGGTGGCCAGAACATCCCTGGCACCCATCTCCAGGTCAAGTCTTCCTCTTAACAAGCTTGTAACAAATACTGCTAAATTTCCTACGAAGGCGATTTCTATATCGGAGGAAGAATTAGCAGATCCCGTAACGCTCTCACTTATCTTGTACTGCGCTAAAGCAATATTGAATAGCCATCCCAAGCAACAAAACAAACGAATAATGAAACAGTGCATGAATATATATATGATCGGCTCCCTAAAACACCCATATCAAAATTCAAGAGACATCTGATAAATGAAAATGGCGTAGGCACTGTAGAGACAACTATTTGGTACTTCCCAACTTCGTCCCTCTCTTCCCTAGAGGCTCACAAGTAGGACCTGATTACAGTATCGTGACCAGCATAGTGGCTGGTAGCCTGGATCGTTACTAGCACGAGACAGTTCCCGATCGAAGCTCAAAGAGAAGAACGGAGACAGTTCCAGCATAGTTGACAGATGGATATCAATATTTCTTTCGACTTTAATCCATCGATCGACCGACGACTGGTGTGTATTTGAAAAGATATATAAAATAGGAATAAAACCTACATAGTCCATTCACTGTTGTTACCTGGTACCAAATTCACGTGACCAAATTTTAGATGTTGTTCTTGCCACCATTCGTCAACATTCTTCTCCAAATCTTTGGAGAAGAAGAAATTAAGTGTCTTGATATGGAAGTACCAAAATTATGATGCCACTATCCTATAAATGTTTGAATTGTATGATGAAATCACACATGTAATCCTCATGCAATGTGAGGAATAATAGGGAGGATCAAAAAATTCAATACAAATGAGAAAGAATTTTCATCCCATTGTGATGGCATTGCAACAAGGAAAAAGGAAGCATGTTTGTCATCTATGAGACATGTGACCAAATGTGTATTTTAGGTGGTGAATGTATAACCATGTTGTTGAGAGAGGCTCACACTTCTGAATTAGTAGGGTATTTCAAAGCAGTGAAGAAACTATTGAATATGCAAAGTATGCATTTTGATGTTGCCAAAGCAAATTCATGTTTGTGTGTTGTGTTGTACTTCCAAGCCAACTAATAGAAAGCTAATCTTGTATACACCATTTCTTGTTGTAATTCATCCTTGGGACAACAACTCAATGATTTTCTCGAGGATTGCCAAAGACCAATCATAGGAACAACTATATGTTGATGGTATCCAATCGACTTAATAAGATTAACTAATTGGTTTTTGCAAGAAGTCCATCGTTGGACAAGAGACAACCAAGATCCTAGTTTTTTAACTCACCTAGGTACACTTTGGATTGCTGAAATTTGTCATCATGAATAGAGACAATAAACTCCTAAGATACCTCTAGAAGGCATTGTGGGACATGATGTATACTTCTAGAAGGAATTATGGGGCATGATTGACACGAAGTTGATCAAGATAAGATACGATAATTTTATTAATGTCCATCAAATGACCACAAAAGTAGGTTAATGGAACTGTGTGGTACCATGAAGTCAACACAAAGTGGAAGAACTAAGGAAACTCCTATTAAAAGAAAGAAGTATAAATCTATCCTAAAAACCAAAAAGAGCTAACTCTATATAGAAGTACGACATTTCACCTCATACCAATGGGTGGACGAAAGTAGTGAATCGAACCCTTGTTCATTTCCTCATGAGATAAAACTAAAAGCATACCAAGGCCTAAGATGAGATCCTCCAATATATTCAACATTGTTACAACTAGGTTAACCACACTTAAGCAACAAATGGCTCTCTCCAATGTTTCTTTTTCTACTTCTCAAGGTTGTTTAGGCACATAGAATATGCACTCTCTCTCTCTCTTTACATTTTAATTTATTGTTTTCAAAGATGCATTAACACAACTTATTATCACTTCATTTTATATATGTACTTCTACATCTTCTTTAGCCAAGTTTGGCCACTCATGCAATGATATTTAAATTTTATTTTAAATTAAGATATGCAATATTTTAATAGCAACAAATAACAAGTTAGGATTATATAGTTTGCTTCTTATTTATTCAAGGACCCTCAAAAAGTATTTCCATGGATTTATTAGGAGTTTTTCCAAAGGCTAGACATGGAAATGACTATATGCAAGTGATTATTGATAGATTCAATCAGATGGAATTTTTTTTGGCATTCCATGAGATAGTCATAATATGCCATATGCACTCTTTGGTAGAGGCACAAGCCCAATATAATCCAAAGTGTAACAAAAATATATAATAACTGTAAAAGATAAAAGATATGGTGATATGCAGTCAAGATGACTACCATAATGGACATGACTCTACATAATAATTATTAATATAAATAGGTATATTACATGCCCTCCCATCTAGGAAGGACTCATCCTCAAAGCACAAGAGGAAACAAAATGAAAATATCATCAATTAAGCTCAGAGTTAGCTTGATGTAATGTGGAAGCATCAATCTATCCTATATCAACTTCTATCGAAAACATCTTTGATATGATTCTTTGTTTAGAGAAATGTCGATATTGGTAAGATGATTGTTTAGAGCGTTGACCGTCTTGATTGGAATTCTGTGAAGGTTTTATTGTATAACTTTTTTTTATCTCAACTTTAGGACACTACTCACTTACCTGAAGTTATGTAGTTGTATGTTTATTAGATATTTTAATTAATTTGTCAATTAATAAAATTCCATTAATAGCGAGATTCAATATTTAATTTCAATCGAGTTTGATGATGATTTTCAATTGACAAATTGCTTTTCAAAATTTGAAATTATCATTTCCTTTTGTTTTAATCAAGTGACTTTGGTAAGCAAGGTTTAGTTTCAGATTTTTTCAAACAAAACAAATATTTATCTTTTCCTAACAATACATTTTCAAAAGTGTGCAACCTTTCCTTGCAACTTAGACCACCCTTGTGAGATTTTTAATTGCTAGGAACTAGATTCATAAGACAATTTCACATGGAATATTTCAGACAATGGGAGAAGAAGAATAGAGAAGATAAAATGTGGAAATCACTTTGTATATTATTCATCAATATCATAACAATATATTATACACCTTCCATGGAGAAAATCAAATGCCTTGGAGGCAATTTGGAAATAGAAAAAAAGAAAAGGATAAGAAAAGACAAAAAAACCCCTAGGTGGCAAAGCAGTTTCCAAAACTGTACTAGAGGCTCACGAATTGGCTAAGTATGGTATGGTATGTGGAATACCTGGACAACATGGTTGTTGATGAGGGCAACATGCCAACTTTTTAGGGTGACTGATCTGGGATCTTTTTTGGGCTTACTTGGTTATCTGCTTCTTTCTGTTCCTGTGATGAGGAGATTGAAGACCTTTTTTGTTTCTTTATTGTAAAGCTGGAATGGTACTAAAGTTCTAAGATGTTTCAGTAGGTTTTATCCTTTATGGACAATGCTAGACTGTATATGCCGAACTGTATCTAGTTCTTTCACAACCGGATGTAACTTTGATTTTATACTTAAAATATCAAATTACAATTACAACTGAGTCCCCCATAGCTATGAGGAAAGTTACCTTGATTGAAATGCAAGTTTTAATCCCTAAAAAATAATACCATTTTTACTTGATTATTTCTGATTTTCCCAAAACCACACTCATAATTAAGTTCTTCATTTCTACCAAAATCAAAGATGACCCTACACATGCCACCCCTAATTTCAAATTGATATTGAATAATTATCATTTCTTTAAAAAAAATCAAATACAAATACAATTTAAAAAAAAAATTGACATTAACAATGATTGTTTCTAAACATAATTCATCTATATAATTAAAAAGCAAATATCTTTTAATGGTTTAAATTTTTACACTCTACACATTAATGTATAATAATTTTTTCCATGGTCTTATTTCTTCAGTTCTCCAATTTTTCACGGTGTATGATTTTTCACTTCCTCATAATCATGTCGGGATTTGCATGACTACCGCTTGCTAAAGAATGATGGTAAAGTGTCACAATTGTTTTTATCTAATTATTATTATTTATATATTTTATTAATTTATTATTATTTTTATTATTATTGATAATAATAATAATAGTTATTATATCTCATTAAAATCAATTTTATTTTATTGTACTTTTAAAATAGTAAATAATAATTATTTGTTTTTAAATTTTATTTTTATGTTCGAAAAGTTTTAAAAGAGGCATTCCTAAATTATCATAATTGCGACAAGTTAAAAAGTTAAGAATATCACTATTATAACAAATATTGAAATTGCAATTTAATGTGGGTGTACACATGACATTCTAAGAGAAAATAATTTTCATTGTCAACCCTCTTAGTGGCACAATACCACAAATTCATTCATTCCATAATCCGAAGAGGTGCATTCTACAACCCAATAGGGGTATGTGTAACTCCTTCCGTGCTCATCATGGAGCTGACATGCATCCTTTATAAAAAAATAATAAAAAAAACATGTCGGTTCAAATTAAATTTAAAACATTTAAACTGACATATATATAAAACTACACAAATTAGATAAGTGTTGCAATATTTTCACTATTTTCAATATAATAACTTCTTTCTTGATTTCCTAATGATTTAGATAAAACTTAATTAATTTTCTTTATACCAACCTCATATATTATTTATTTTCACTAAAAGTATATATATTAATTTAAAAATAAATAGATCATAATATTATATTATCATAAAATACTAAAAATAATAATAATTATTTTCCTACACGATTTCAATGTAATAAGTTTTCTTTCAAACAAAGAAATATTTTTATATAAACCGAATTCATTGCAAGTAGCATGAGTGTATTTCGGCAACTTACATTTATATAATGTTAAATTATATCAACTAAAACTATAATTAATTATTTTTATTTATTACTTAGATAACTATCTTAGGTAGGATTCCTACCAATTAGAAATCATCATATAAGGTCCTTATAAGGTCCTTACAATCTTTACATGGTTAGCGCTTTCGGATAAGGTCCTTATATGGCAAAATCTCCAAAACAAATATAAGATTGGACGTGGATGGTGTGCTTTATGCAATTTGGAGAGTGAGACTAGATACCACTTTTTTCTAAACTGTCCTTATATGCAAAAATTGTGGGATCTTGCTTCAAGCACTGTAGAAAAACCCTTCACTCGGGTAGGCCCGAACCTGGAAGCAGTGTTGCACAATTGGCTTACAAATGGATGTTTAGATGATTTCAAAGCATTGTCGATTATCTTCCTATGGGGTATCAGGCTCTCTAGGAACCTCGCTATCTTTCAAAATAAACTCATACTGCCTTATCACTGGGTTGCTGAGGGCCTTGCCATTGTTAATGCCCATCCATTGACTTGCACAGGAAAGAAGTCTGTCAGAAGAATCACTGAGGTATGCATTGACAAATATTATAGTTGGGCTCTTTTTGACAGCACTTTGTAGGGACAACCTTCACTAGGGTGAGCTGGGGGTATCATATACACCTCAAAGACGTCCTATATTTTCTTCTCGGTGGATTTGGGCCCCAACACAAATAATCGAGCTAAACTGATGGCGATAAAACTTATTTTGAAGCTTGTGATATCTAAAGGAATAGATAATATCCAATTAAATGTTTTCTTTCTAGCATAAGTATGTGTTATTATTCTAGAAGGAAATGCTTATGCTAGAAGGAAAGCTAGCAGTCGCTAGCTTTCCTTGATCTTGTGCCATGTGCTTATTTGAAAATAGAGTACATGATACAAGTTAAAAGTATAAGCTAGCAACCACCAATCACCATGCCCAGGGTTTTTCTATTGGAAAGCTAGCGACTGCTAGCTTTCTTTCTAACATAAGCATGTGTGTCATGCTAAAAGGAAATGCATTTGCTAGAAGGAAAGGTAGCATTCGTTAAAAATAGAGTACATGGCACAAGCTCAAGGTATAAGCTAACAACCACCAATCACTATGGACAGGGTTTTTGTATTGGAAAGCTAGTGACTGTTAGCTTTCCTTCTTGCATAAGCATGTGTGTTTATGATAGAAGGAAATTCTTATGCTACAAGGAAAGCTAGCAGTCGCCAGCTTTCTTTGATCTGTTGCCATGTTCTTATTTCAAAATAGAGGACATGACACAAGCTCAAAGTATAATCTAGCAACCACCAATCACCATGGACAGGATTTTTCTATTGGAAAGCTAGCGACTGCTAGCTTTCCTTCTAGCATAAGTATGTGTTATTATCCTAGAAGGAAATGCTTATGCTAGGAGGAAAGCTAGCAGTCGCTAGCTTTCCTTGATCTTGTGCCATGTGTTTATTTCAAAATAGAGCACATGGCGCAAGCTGAAGGTATAAGCTAGCAACCACCAATCACCATGGACAGTGTTATCAATTGGAAAGCTAACGACTGCTAGCTTTCCTTCATGGCTAGAGTTTTTCTATTAGAAAGCTAGCAATTGTTATCTTTCCTTCTAGCATAAGCACATGTGTGCTTATGCTTATGCTAGAAGGAAATGCTTATGCTAGAAAGAAAGCTAGCAGTCGCTAGCTTTCCTTTATCTTGTGCCATGTGCTTCTTTCAAAATAGAGCACATGGCACAAGCTCAAGGTATAAGCTAGCAACCACCAATCACCATGGCTAGGGTTTTTCTTTTGGAAAGCTATCGACTGACAACTTTCCTTCTAGCATAAGAATGTGTGGTTATGCCATAAGGAAATGCGTATGCTAGCTTTCCTTGATCTTGTTCCGTGTTCTTCTTTCAAAATAGAGCACATGGCACAAGATCAACGTATAACCTATCAACCACCAATCACCATGCCCAGGGTTTTTTTATTGGAAAGCTAGCGATTGCTAGCTTTCCAATAACATAAGCATGTGTGCTTATTCTATGTAATGGGAAGTTTTATTATGAGGTGAATGTGGAAGAAGACGCTGAGTTTTTAAAGCTTGTCATTTATAAACACTTATTCTCTCATGTTGACATGTCCAAAAGTTATTCATCTAACGAGTTAAATGATGGTCTCTATGGGATAGGCTATTATGAATCTTTAGGAAATGTGAACTTAAAGAGTTTCTTATTATTTTTCTATTGGAAAGCTAGCGACTGCTAGCTTTCCTTGTAGCATAAGCATGTGTGCAGTCGCTAGAAGAAAAATTCTTATGCTACAAGTAAAGCTAGTAGTCGCTTATGCCAGAAGGAAATGCTTATGCTAGCTTTCCTTGATCTTGTTCCGTGTTCTTCTTTCAAAATAGAGCACATGGCACAAGATCAACGTATAACCTATCAACCACCAATCACCATGCCCAGGGTTTTTTTATTGGAAAGCTAGTGATTTCTAGCTTTCCAATAACATAAGCATGTGTGCTTATGCTAGAAGGAAATGCTTATTCTAGAAGAAAAGATAGTAGTCGCTAGCTTTCCTTGATCCTGTGCCACGTGCTGATTTCAAAATAGAGTACATGACACAAGCTCTAGGTATAAGCTAGCAACCAACAATCACCATGCCCAAGGTTTTTCTATTGGAAAGCTAGCGACTACTAGCTTTCCTTCTAGCATAAGCATGTGTGCTTATGCTAGAAGGAAATGCTTATGTTAGAAGGAAAGCGAGCAGTCGCTAGCTTTCCTTGATCTTGTGCCATGTGCTTATTTCAAAATAGAGGACATGGCACAAGATTACGGTATAAGTTAGCAACCACCAATCACCATGGCTAGGGTTTTTCTATTGGAAAGCTAGCGATTGATAACTTTCCTTCTAGCATAAGCATGTGTGCTTATGCTAGAAGGAAATGCTTATGTTAGAAAGAAAGCTAGTAGTTGCTAGCTTTTTTTGATCTTGTGCCATGTGTTTCTTTCAAAATAGAGCACATGGCATAAGCTCAAGGTATAAGCTAGCAACCACCAATCACCATGCCCAGGGTTTATCTATTAGAAATCTAGCGACTACTAGCTTTCATTCTAGCATAAATATGTGTGCTTATGCTAGAATGAAAGCTAGGAGTCACTAGCTTTCCTTGATTTTGTGCCATGTGCTTATTTCAAAATAGAGTACATGGCACAAGACCAAGGTATAACCTAGCAACCACCAATCACCATGCCCAGGGTTTTTCTTCTGGAAAGCTAATGAGTGCTAGCTTTTCTTCTAGCATAAGCATGTGTGCTTATGCTAGAAGGAAATGCTTATGCTAGAAGGAAAGCTAGTAGTCGCTATGTATTAGTAGTCGCTAAGCTAGGAGTCGCTTATAATTCAAAAAACTTCTACTATGTATTAGTATACTAATAGTGGCATCAAGTAGCATTGCTTGGGATTTTGTATTACTCTAGTTCCATACAGATGTTATTCTTCACTAATCTACAATATAGGTTTAGATGACACCAAATAACTATTTTCGGGAGTACTTAAAATAGGGATGACTCCAATCAAGGATATTTGAATTTACTTTGAACAATTGATACAAAAAATAAATCTCAGTGAGCCATGATTATACAAACTTGCATGATCAATCATGGTTGGAATCCAACCTACTAAATAACTACCTTCAATACTATTACAAGTTCCATGATTATACAAACTTGCATGATCGATCATGGCTGGATTCCAACCTACTTAATAACTACCTTCGATACTATTACAAGTTCTTAAGTATGGAAAATTTTTAGACATTTTTACCAGTTTTTCTAAGAATAGTTTAGTGTTTGTATTAAGATTATATACATTGATAACCAATCTTGTTTTGATTACGCTTTGTAGCTCCATCATAATTTATATGTAAAGTCCCTTTTGGCGGTGGGGACTAAATGGTGGGGAACAATGTTTGATTTGCACAACAAAATGATGCCATACCCTTTTTAGCTATTACAAGTACATTATTTTTTTGTAGATTGTGTTTTTCCTAAAATATAAGAGCACACTTTACATGGTTTAACCATAACTACAAATTATAATGCAATTGTGTGTTACAGAATTTGTAGGAGCGACAATGGAAAGTATAATTTTCACAAAAGGGGACTATGTTGACCTCCTGGTTAATGGTCAAGTTATTGGGCTAGGAAAGGTTGAATCTACAGAAGTTGGAACTTATTATGGTGGAGGAAGGGTTGTTGCAGGTTATGTTATGGTTTTGATAATTGATGTCACTCAACCACATTTGATTGTGGAATATGTTGATGAAGGGGACACACATCCATGGAGGACTACAGATTTGAGGCACACCATAGGTAAATCAAATACCAAAGCATGTGTTAAGAATTATTCATAGTTTATTGAATGTTTTTTTGAGAAAATACTAAGTTTGTTATGTTTGGTGTGCAGGTGCAAATGTTTGTTCAACATTTTCTATTGGAGACAAAGTAGATCTTTTACAACATGGAGTGAAGGTGGGTGAGGGCTCCATATTCAATACAGAGCTTGGGAATAAGGTTCATGGAAAGATTGTAAAGAAAGGATGCATAGTGGTTAGAATTGAGAAGGTGTTAAAAAATGATGCTCCTTTACCACATCCAACTGGATTTGAGGAAACACTAGGGGGTGCAATAGAATCTTATGAGATTTGGCCAGAAATAGATTTGAAACCTCATTGTGAAGATCAACCCATAAATATTCCACAAGATAGGGTTGCATTCACATGTACAAGGGTTTCTCTTACACATGGATGCATAGGAACAATTATGTGCATTGCCAAAGGAATGATAGTTAATGTCCATGAGGATGACATGGTTGTGGGTGAAACACTAGGTGAAGATAACTTTGGTGTTTTTGTGGAAGAGATACATGGGTATTGTGAAAGATGAAAGATTGGGGATAGGTCTATACATGGATTGGTTAGATGGCCAATACATAAATTGGTGGACAACATAGGTGAGATGTTAAGGGTCAAGACAAAGTACAAAGAGCCACCCATGGAAATGCTGATATGGGATGTTATAGAGGATACAAGTCCTCTATACCAATGGGATGGGGATCTTTATAATAAAAAAGATCAAGATGTCAATTTTCTTAATGCATCGAGGCCATATAAAAAGATTAAACGAGCTATGACAAGAGAAAAAGTTGCAAAACGTCAAACCAAGATGGATAAAGAGAAAGAAGTCCGACTTTTGGCTGCAGATGAATGTTGTAAACAAGATTGTCTTCAACATGTGAATAGGAATGCCATTGCAAATGCTAGAAGGGATATGGAATGCAAAGACAAAAATGGTATCAGGGAATTTGTATTGAATTCACTTGTTTCAAACACTATCATGTCAAAGAGCCATGGCCATGGCCTACCTCCTATTATTAGAAAAGTAAAGGACATGAGATTTGATGGTAATGTTATTTGTAAGAAAGCATGGTACAAGATACATAAGATTCCTCAAAGCACCTTCTATAGCTACCAACATAATTTTTAACAAGGACATATGGAATCCATTCATGGTAACACCAATACATGTAAAGCACATGCACATACTGTGGCGGCCATAGAAATACTGCATAAAATTGTAATGGACAATTCAGATTTTTCGCCAAACCAAACACGTCAAGTCGAAGCAGATGGAACTTCTTCTCCTCTAAGATTGTTGCCTTCGACTTACACACAAAGCTCTTTGTTAAAAGAGATCAATGTGGGTTTGGAAAAGCTCAATTGTCCATTAATATCACAACCAACAATGAGCAAGATTTGGAACACTCATTTTCGAGACTTGGCATTCTCAAAGATCACCAACTTCAGTAAATGTGGTGAATGTATTGTGTTGAAAGCACAAATGAAGTCAGCAACTACAAAAGAGTTGGAAGAAACGGCACGCGCTAGATTGAACAAACATAACAAGATCGTTATGTGCGGAAGACATTTCTACTATGCCCACAGAATCATGTCAGAGAGGTTTCCAAAGGAGTATTTGAGTATTATCCATGATAAAATGGATAAAACAAAGACTTCAATTCCAAGGCTACGCGTCAAATCAAAATCTATTGTAGGAATAAACTTGGGTTTGTCATTGACAGGTATGCTAACACATGGGCATAAGACAGGAGGTTTTGGTCATTTCTCCCTACCATTTGTACATATGGGATCACAATTTACCATTACATCACTTGCTAAGTGCTTAAGGGACCTTGAAGACCCACATCTTGATATGTATGGTGATCTTCTTTATGAGAGTGGAAGTTCAAGAAACCCACTTTCAAATGCATTACTTGACACCTCTATTTACTCAAAATGTAGAGTGTACAAGGATGAATTTTTATCTCATGGAAGATTAGAAAATCAAGATATCGATTTTAAACCTCTTCCTCCACATTTATTGTTACAATTGGATAATGCAGCAAGTGATAATAAAAATCGTTATCTTTTCATGTTTCTATCACTTCTCACTGCACTTGGTGTCTTCATCACTATTGAGGTTGGGTTCTTGCTCGTGGGACACACCCATGAAGACATAGACAGGACCTATGGGAGAATGTCTTCCAGCTTGAAAAGTAAAGATATATATTCTCTACCTGAGATGATGGATACATATCGCAAAATTGAAGAAAAAAGAGTGTTTCCACCTAAACTGATTGATAAGGTGTATGACTTCAAAAGCTTCCTTAATGGATACATCAAGGAAGAAAAAAATGCACTAGTTGGACATCTTAATGTTCAGTAATTCCAATTTCTTGTACTCAATGATGTTCCGGTATTAAGGTATAAAGAATCCATAAGAGATGTTGAGTGGTCAGAACCAGTTGATTTATGGAATACAGATGATGAAGGTCGATCTAAACTGCCCATAGGGAAGCCATCTTTCTTACATCCCAAAGAGAATGAAATCTATTTAAAAGAACTAAAAGAAGGAATAACATCATACATAAAAATGTGGAAAGACACAATGGGTGGTGAGGATTTGCCAATTGTTACACCAGAATGGAAAAATAAGGTAGAGTATTGGGAAAGAGTTATTGATACTTTATATGAAGATTACAATGATCATGATTCATCTTCTGAGGATTTCTGGCCCAAGACAAGGAAAACTCCAGATGTTGGTCGTAATGCGCTTCATGCAATCTCAAATATTATGGATGGGGATTTTGATACTATGACAGGTGAACCCGTGTATATTGGACCCAAGTGCAATAAGCCAAAGACAAAATTCAACCCTATTAATGATGTTGAGAAAGGAAAGATGTTGCTAGTTAGATCAGGAAACGAGGAAGAAGGGGAGATGATTTGGATGGCAAAAGCCACCTCAAATATATTTCAAGATGATGAAAGTGATACTCTTCATGTTAAAGTTGATTGGTGGAAGCCCGGTTCAGGGAAATACAATGGAAAAGTATTAGAAGAATATTGGGTACCAAATCGTGATGACATAGAGCTTGGATCTATTCCAATTGATACCATAGTTTGGGCATGGATGGCTAAGAAAGAAAATTGCAAGAAGGCCAAGATAAATAAACATGGTGTACAAGCTGTCCTTGACCTACTTGAACGAATAACATGAGATTAGGTGGAGATGATTCATGGATGTAATTTTGTTCTTTGGAGGACCAATTAATACATGAAGAAACATTTTTCAATTTTTCTTGTATATTGAATATTCTCTTCAAATTTATTTGAGGAGTTTTATATTATTTGGTACAAATATGAAAATTTTGTTTAAATTGCAATGTATTCATGTGACGATACTTCATGCAAATTACATGACACCATGAAATATTAAACTTTTAATGATTTGTTTATATTAACATAACTTCTCCCATAACTTGGATAATCAAGTCCAATAATGCACTTAAAATCAATATCTTCTAGTTTTGGCCTATTAAAACTATATTGGAGTTAATTAGCATTGTTTTCAATGTAATACGTTCAAACACCAAACAATATCTAACATGGAAATTACAAATTCCAATGCTTTGTCTAGATCGACATAACTTCTCACTCCATCAAACTTGGATAATCAAGTTCAATAATACATTTAAAAGCATCATCTTCTAGATACGATCTATTAAAACGATAATGTTTGGAGTTAATTAGCATTGTTTTCAATGTAATACGTTCAAACACCAAACAATATCTAACATGGGAATTACAAATTCCAATTCTTTGTCTAGATCGACATAACTTCTCACTCCATCAAACTTGGATAATCAAGTTCAATAATACATTTAAAAGCATCATCTTCTAGATACGATCTATTAAAACGATAATGTTGGGCTAGCTAATTCGTATTCTTTTCAATATAATACATTCAAACACTTCATGAATATATATTATAATAAAATAAATTAAACTGTACTACTTTGTTTCTATTCCAATTCATAACAAAATTATTTATTTTGATCATTAAAAAACATGCCTAGACTTATAAAATATTTTCTTTTGACATCTGTAAAATGTTTCCAATAAAAATTACCAATAAAAGTTCATAATAATTTGATTTTGATTGTTAAATGACACACAAATACTTATAAAATATTTTGATTGTTAAATGCACTACCAATAAAAATTCATAATAATTTGATTTTGATTGTTAAATGACACACAGATACTTATAAAAAAAATTGATTGTTAAATGCACTTTTAATAAGTTTAGTGGGTTTTCACTTTTGTATTTGTAAGAAACAAAAATGTACTTCAATGTTTCTATTCTAATTCATTGATTTCAAATGTACCACACTTCTCGATCCATCAAACTTGGTTAATGGAGTCCAGTAAAGCACTTACAAGCAACATATTATAGACTGTCTATAAAAACTTTATTATGGGAAAAGCTAATTAATGTTTTTTAATGTAATATGTTCAAACATTTCAAAAATAAATACTGGACATACAACATATTATAGACTTTGTCTATAAAAAATTTACTATGGGAGTAGCTAGTTAATGTTTTTTCAATGTAATATGTTCAAACATTTCAAAAATAAATACTGGACACTTGCAATAACTAGAATGGGTTTTCCCTCTTCCTTCATGTATTTGAAAAAAAACCAATTGTACTATAAAATTTATATTCTAATTAATAATTTTTTTTGACCTTAATTGGTATACTTAGACTTTATCCAATACAATATTTTCTCTTGTTGGCTCTAAAATAGTGCCAACCACATATCATAATATATAGTATTGAATAATGAATATTTCTTTAAATGTTAGATGATTATATTTATATTATAAAAAGGAATCTAGGCTTAACCAATCAACATAATCCAAAGTAATAATTGATAGTTAACAATGTCCAAAACATGTAGAAACTTGTGGGCTCATAATAATCCCATAAAATGAAGGGAAAAAGTGAAGTGCCTAAGTACCTATTGTGCTATATACTTGACAAAAATGTCCTAAGGCATACAATAGACAATACATATAAAGGGAAGAAAATAAAATAGAGTATGACCTAATTTTCCATGTCGTTGCTCGTAGATATGTTATTGATTATTTTTCTAGTCAATATTCTAAATATTATTAGGGGTAGTGTCATCATCCACAAGTACAATATTACAATGACTATAGGAGCTAATACGTCTTCATGGTATTAGAGGTTTCACCTAATTCCTAGACATTTCCAGTTCTCGTTGTCTCTTGAAGTTGAGCAAAACCCCCCATGTTCTAGCCACCCATTATCAAGATTGAGAATTACTAAGTTATTATGCCAATACATAAATTTGTTATAGTAACAAACACATTGAGTGTTATGTCATTAAATAGCTTTCTAGGTCACTTTAAAATGGCGACAATCTCTTACTAATATGGTAATTCAACACATGCACAATATATGCTTTATCAAATTATAAATAAAATGGTTAATACTTTCAACATACAAATAATGTCATTAGATAAATTAATAGGTAAGAAATATTAATACAAATTACAAATTATAATAATAAAATAATGTAAAGAATCTAAGTTTAAGCATAGGAAGATATGCTTCAAATTAATATAAATTTGATTTTATATAGCTTATAATTATAATATTGTAAAAAAAATGGTGAATATATAGATTGAAATGAGTGAATTAAGTAATTTTTAGGTTTTTCATTTTTTGAAAACTCAATCTTGTTGAAGTTCTAAATTCTAGATCCGTACTCGACAATACATATAAAGGGAAGAAAATGAAATAGAGTATGACCTAGTTTTCCATGTTGTTGCTTGTGTATATGTTACTAATTGTTTTTATAGTCAATATTCTAAATATGATTAGGGGTAGTGTCCTCATCCACAGCTTCAATATTATAGTGACTATATGAGCTAATAATTTTTCATGGTATTAGAGGTTTCAGCCAATTCCTAGGCATTTCCAGTTCTTGTTGTTTCTTGAAGTTGAGAAAAAATCTCCATGTTCTAGCCACCCATTATCAAGATTGGGAATTAATAAGTTACTATGCCAATACATAAATTTGTTACAGTAACAAACACATTGACTGCTATATCATTAAATAACTTTGTAGGTCACTCTAAAATGGAGACAATCTCTTACTAATATGGTAATTCAACACATGCACAATATATGCTTTATCAAATTATAAATAAAATGGTTAATAATTTCAACATACAAATAATGCCATTAGATAACTTAATAGGTAAGAAATTTCTTGCAACATCTATTGTTCATGAGATGAGGTAAACCTTGATCAACTCAAATATTATTACAAATTAAAAAATTATAATAATAAAATAATGTAAGGAATCTAAGTTTAATATTAGGAAGATATGCTTCAACTTTATATAAATTTGATTTTATATAGCTTATATTGATAATATTATAAAAAAATGGTGAATATAAAGATTGAAATGAGTGAATTAAGTAATTTTTTGGTTTTTCATTTTTTGAAAACTCAATCTTGTTGAAGTTCTAAATTCTAGATCCCTTGTATAATTCCAAATTTAATGAAATATGTGTTCTAAGCCCAAATCTCTCTCTCTCTCTCTCTCTCTCTCTGAACCCGTAACACCCAATCAATCTATCTCTCTAAACTCCTAACCCCCAATCTCTCTCTCTCTCTCTCTCTCTCTCTCTCTCTCTAAACATCTAACACTCTCTCTCTCTCTCTCCAAACCCCTAACATCCATTCACTCTCTATCAATCCCCCTCTCTAAATCCCTTACCCCAAATCTCTCTCTAAAACCCTAACCCTAATCTCTCTCCCTTTCTCCCTCTCTTTCTAAATTCCTAACCCTCAATATATATTTATATAAACCCTAAAACCCCAATATATGTCTCTCTATCTAGATATCTCTCTAAACCTCTCACCACCAATCTCTCTCTCTCTCTCTCTATCTATCTCTCTCTCTGTCTCTCTCTAAAACCATAAACCCCTAATCTCGCTCCCTTTATTTAAACCACAAACTCTCAATCTCTCTCTCTCTAAACCTTTGACCCCCAATCTATCGATTTCTCTAAATACTAAATATCTAGCACTTAATCTCTCTCTCTCTCTCTAAACCTCTTACCACCAATCTATCTCTCTATCTATCTATCTAAACCCCTAATTCCCATCCCTTAACCCTCAATCTCTCTCTATCTCTCTATCTCTCTCTCTCTAAAACCCCAACCCCTAATCTCTCTTTTCCTATCTCTATATCCCTTTAAACCCCTAGCAACAAATTTCCCTCTCTCTCTTTATTTGTAAATCCCTAACCCTCATTCTTTCTACCAATATATATCCCTCTAAACCTCTAACCTCAAATATCTATCTCCCACAGACTCTCTCTAAGACCCTAATCCACAATCTCTCTCTCTCTCTCTCTTTCTCTCTCTCTAAACCCCTAATATCCATTCAATCTCTCTATAAACCCCTAGCCTCCAATCACTCTCTCTCTCTCTCTCTCTAAGCTCTTAACCCCTAAACTCTCTCTTTATAACCCTCTCCCTCTTTAATCCACTAAACCCCAATCTCTCTCCCTCATCCACTAACTCCCAATCTCTCTCTCTAAATCCCTATCCTCCACTCTCTCTCTCTCTCTTTGTCTATATCTCTCTAAACCCCTAAACACTACTCTTTCTCTTTCTATATCTCTCTCCCTCAATCCCTACCCGAAATATCTCTCTCTCTCTCTCTCTCTCTCTCTCTCCAAATATATAGTCCCTAATCTCTCTCTATAAACCCCTAGCACCCCCCCTCTGTCTCTATCTATCTATGTATCTGATTAAACCCGTAACCCCCAATATCTCTCTTTAAAACCCTATCATACAATCTCTCTCTAAACTGCTAACTGCTAATCTCTCTCTCTCTCTCTCTAAACCCTTAACCCCCAATATCTCTCTCTCTCCCTCTAAAAACCTGTCCCTCAATATCTCTCTTTGTAAACCCCTAACCTTCAATTTCTCACTCTAAATCTCTAACCCCCAATCTCTCACTCTAAATCCCCAACACCCAATCTCTCTCTCTCTTCTTAAATCCCTAATTTCTCTCTCTCTTCTTAAATCCCTAATTTCTCTCTCTCTCTCTATCTCTCTATCTATCTCTCACTGTATCTAGACCCCTAATCTCTCTCTCTCTCTAAACCACTAAACTCCCAATCTCTCTCTCTCTATATATCTCAATGCCTAAATCCTAACCCTTAACCCGCAATCTCTATCTCGCTCCCCCTTCTTGCCCTCTCTCTCTATCTGTCTAAACATCTAACCTCTAGTCTCTGTGTGTGTGTGTATGTCTAAACCCCTAATACTTGACCTCCAATCTCTCTCTTTCTCTCTAAATCACTAAACCCCCAATCTCTCTTTCTCTCAAACCCTAACTCCTAACCCTTAACCACCAATATGATTCTCTCTCTCTCTCTCTATCTATCTAAACCCCTAACCACGAATCTCTCTCTTTCTCTCAGAACCCCTAATACCCAATTGATCTATATTTCTAAACCCCTACCCCTGAATCGATCTCAGTCTTTAATCCTCAATCTCTCTCTCTCTCTCTCTCTCTCTCTCTATACCCCTAACCCCCAACCCCCAATCTCTCTCTCTCTCTCTATCTATCTATCTAAATACCTAACTCTTGACCCCCGATCTCTCTCTCTCTAAACCTATAACCCCCAATCTCTCTCTAGTTATCTATAAAATTTAACCTAAAATCACTCTCTCTCTCTCTATCTCTGTAAACCCCTCACCACTAACTCCCAATATCTCTCTATCTATCTATCTAATCCCATAACTCCTAAACATTCACCCCTAACCTCTATCTCTCTCTAAACCCCTAACCTGCTATCTATCTCTTTCTAAACTCGTAACCTCCAATATCTCTCTCGCTCTAAATGCCTAACCCCAATTCTCTATCTTTTTATATGTATCTCTCTCTCTAAACTGCTAACCTCAAATCTATCTCTGCCTCTAAACCCCTAACTGACAATATCTCTCTGTCTAAACCCCTATCCCCCAATCTCTCTCTCTCTCTCTCTCTCTCTCTCTCTCTCTCTCTAATCCCCTTACCTCCAATATATGTCTCTCTCAAAATACCTAACCCCCAATCTCTCTCTCCCTCTCTCTCTTTATACAAAATTGTAATGCCCAAACTCTCTCTCTCGCTAAACTCGTAATCCCCAATATCTCTCTCTCTCTCAAACCCTAACCTCCATTCTCTCTCTATCTCTCTCTAAAAAAGTAACCATTAATATCTCTATTTCTATCTTTCTCTCGCTAAACCCCTCACACCCAGTAGCTCTCTCTCTAAAACCCTAATCTTCAATCCCTCTCTTTAAACACCTAACACCCAGTCTATCTTTCTCTCTAAATCCCTAACCCATAATCCATCTCTCTCTCTCTATATATATATATATATCTCCTTAAACCCCTAACCCCCAATCTCTCTCTCTCTCTAAATGCCTATCCTCCAACCTCTCTCTTTATATCTCTCTTTCTAAACCTATTACCTCCAATCTCTCTCTATCTCTCTAACCCCCAATTTCTCTCTTTCACTCTCTATCTCTAAAACACTAACCCCCAATCTATCCCTCTCTCCCTCCCTCTCTCTCTATATATAATATATATATATATAAACCCCCAACTCCAATATCTTCAGCCAAATCTCTCTCTCTCTCTCTCTCTCTCTCTCTCTCTAAACCCCTAACTCATGATCTCTCTCTTTATAATTCTCTTTCTCTAAACCCCTAACTCCCAATATCTCTCTCTCTCTCTCCCCCTCTCCCACTAACCCCAATTATCTCTCTCTCTCTCTAAATGTCTAACCTCAAATCTCTCTCTCTAAACCCTTATCCCCCAATCTCTCTAAACCCCTAACCCCCAATCTCTCTCTCATAGAACCCATATCCCCCAATCTCTCTCTCTCTAAACACCTAACCACCAATCTCTATTTTTGTCTCTCTCTATCTCTAAACCCCTTGTTAGTCCTAGAGATGTTCTAAGGCTGTTTTAGAACTGTGCCTGGGCATCAATAAAATTTATTGTGTTCTTTTGCTTGATCAAAATCACATTCACTAGAATATAATGCAGATAACCAATCTTGGAATAATGTGGGCAGTAGTTCAATATAATGCAGATAGCCTGTGGGGAGGATGGAGTCAAACTATGGTGGTTTTGTGATCCACCTGATTGGGTAGCAGGCTGGGAATGAACAAAACCAATGATTCCTGTTAAATTTTGAGCATTAATTCACAATACTCTAGGATCTTTGCTGAGAGAATAACATATACAGTATATCAATGCATGACAATCACAATATGACAAGCATCACAAGAATCAAAAGCATCAGAGACAAGAAACACAGAGTTTCCATGGGGAAAACCATAAGGTGAAAAACCCCACAACTTTCTCAGAGATAGAGAGAGAAATGGCTCAACCAAAGTACAACCAAATAACACTGAGATAGTCTCCTAGTAGCAGATGATCCTCCTCCTCACTAGTGCGCCACGTTCTGAGTGAGAGTGAGATACTTTTCTGAGTGATCTAAATAGAGATCACCTGATCTCTATTTATATTGATCTGTTTTCCCAGTAACCTTATGGGACCGACTTGTCTAGCTAGGTACATCCACATTATAATATATATAATTCAGGGCCGACCCCACATGGTGGTCTAATAACCCATCGGCAAGTACACACACTTGAGACACTTGTCAATCCACATGACGACACTTCCTTATAGAGGAATAACACATCTCTTATAAGGGTACAATAAATATATATAAAATACACAGATGAAATACATTTCGAAGTTACATATACATCAACACTCCCTCTTAACTAGGAAGGTATTTCTCGACACAGATCTACTAGATAAGTCTTCTTCTCGGGATCATCGTCATCATCATCATCACTGATACTGCTATCTCAACCAATCTCTGACTCTACTCATCAAAGGAAGTTCTACAGAGCTAGTCCTTTTTCATACTAGATGTAGGCCCACCACCTGCAGGTCTTCATCATCATTGGCCATACTATGGAATCCTCAGGACTTATTACGTGCGTCACAAAACCTCGAAAGAGTATCTGCCAGATATCCCAGGGCAACGAATTACATGCCATAGGCAAAACCTCGAAAGACTATCTGCAGATCTCCCAGGGCCATATTATATGTGACCTCACCACAAAACCTCGCAAGAGAATCCCAGGCTGTTATGAGCACACAACTCTACCTATAGGATCTCCCAGGGCAAGAATTACATGTGGTCACCACAAAACCTCGCAAGAGCATCCCAGGATGTTACGAGCACACAGCTCTACCTATAGGATCTCCTAGGGCACAAATTACATGTGGTCATGGTTAAACCTCGCAAGAGCATCCCAAGACTGATTACGGGCACACAGCCCAACCTATCAGATCTCCCAGGGACACTAATTATATGCCATAGGAAAAAACCTAGAAAGAGCATCTACCATATATCCCAGGGCAACGAATTACATGCCATAGGAAAAAAATCGAAAGACTATCTGCAGATCTCCCAGGGCCAAATTATATGTCCTTCCAGAGAAAAACCTTGAAAGAGCATTTGCCATATATCCCAGGGCACCGAATTACATGCCATAGGCAAAACCTCGAAAGACTATCAGCAAATCTCCCAGCGAGATGAATTATATGCTCATCTGCACAACCTGATCCACGACCATAGAATATCAACCTGATACTCACCATACATCATCCTGATGTACACATGATCATCTTGATCATCATCACTGCAACATCCTACTGCATGTCATCTGGAGAAACATCCTGAAGCTCGTCATCCATGATCATCCTGATCATACAATGCATCTACCTGATGCATACCAAGTATCTACCTGATACATATCATCATACATGATCCACCTGATCATACAATGTATCCACCTGATACAAATACAAATACATGATACATATCACCATACATGATCCACCTGATACATATACAGATACATTGTCCAAGAATCCAACATGATGCATATACAAAAATACATACACATGATCCAACTGATCATATCCAGCATCCAACATGATGCATACATACATACATAAAAATGATCCATCTGATCATATCCAACATCCAACATGATGCATACATACATATAAAAATGATCCAACTGATCATATCAAGCAGAAACCAGAACATCATCCTGATGCTCATCATCCAGTGCTTACATCCATAGCCATGTGAAGGATCCTCCTTCCAACATGCTTGGAATGGCTTCAGCAAATGTGTCCATCAGTTCTTCCTCGAAGTGTCCTCGATCTGAAGAACACCAAGCCTCTCTCTGAAGTACTCGAACTTCACCCTGGCTAGTGGCTTCGTCAACACATCTGCAATCTGCTCGTCCGTCGCAACATACAGGAGCTTCACAGCTCCTCTCTGCACCATATTCGTGATATAGTGATATTTGATCTCTATGTGTTTCAACCTGTCATGAAACACTGGATTCTCGGACAACTTCACACAACTCTGGTTAGCACAGAAGATACCAGTAGCATCCAACGGGAGATCAAATAACTCGGACAGTAGCTTCTGTAGCCATACTGCCTCACAACTAGCTGAACAGGCTGCAACATACTCTGCCTCAGCTGTACTTAGTGCTACGCAGGACTGCTTCCTGCTAAACCAAGAGATCACACCTGATCCCATACTGTAGCAGCACCCAGATGTGCTCTTCCTATCTGCAGCACTGCCAGCCCAATCTGAATCAACATAACCCTACAGGTTAAACTTTTGATTCACCTCATACTTGAGCCCATAATCCACTGTACCCTTCAGGTACCTCAGAACATGCTTTACAGCAACCAGGTGAAAATCCTTGGATCTATCAGGAACTGAGTCAATGTGTTCATAGTAAAGCAAATGATTGGTCTCGTGTTCATCAGGTACATCAAGGACCCAATCATCTGACGATACATAGAGACATCAACTAGCTCAAATGAAGCATCACATAGAAGCTTCAGATTCGATGCCATAGGTGTGGCCATGGCCTTGCAATCCATCATCCCAAATCTCTTCAGGATATCTACTATGTACTTCCCTTGACCAAGGAAGATCCCACCTACACTCTGCCACACCTCCATACCTAGGAAAGAGTGCATCATTCCCAAATATTTCATATCGAATTCAGCAGCAAGCTTCCTCTTAGTATCTGCAATCAGTCTATCATCTCCTGTTACAAATAAGTCATCCACATACAGGAGTAGAATCACAGGATTCCCTTCCTCAACCTTGTAGTAAAGGTTGGAATCCGCTTTACTCTTGGTAAAGCCCAAACTAGATAGGAAATTGTCCATCCTACCATACCAGGTTTTGGGAGCTTGCTTCAAGCCATACAAGGCTTTCTTCAATCTGCACACATATGACTCCCTGTCATGTATTTCAAAATCGAGTGGTTGTTCCAAATATACTTGCTCTTCAACTACACCATTCAAGAAAGTAGTCTTGACATCCATTTGGTGTATTTTCCATCTCATTGCTGCAGCTAGGGAAAGTACTATTTTGATGGAAGTATACCTGGCTACAGGTGCAAAAGTTTCTTCAAAATCTATTCCCTCTTTCTGAGAAAAGCCACGAGCTACGAATCTTGCCTTGTATTTCTCTACACTGCCATCTGCAGCATGCTTGATTTTGTAGATCCATTTGGAAGTCACAACAGACTTCTCTTTAGGTCTTGGGACAACATCCCAAACATCATTCTTCATTATTGATTGGTATTCCTCAACCATGGCATCCTTCCATTCTTTCTTTTCCGCTGCTTCTTCATAACTGGAAGGCTCTTTGTTCATAATGTCACAGAGTAAAGCAACATAGCTGGTATGTGATCTGGTTCTCTTCTTTGCTCTATGTTCTTCTTCTGGAATGCCAAATATTTATGCATCTTGAATGAGCTCTCTAGCCCATGCATCTACCTTCAACATGTTAAACTGATTGATGCTTTGCTCCTTGGTTTTGACAGGTTAGAGGAACACATATGTGGCTTGGAAAAATTGATTTGGCAAGAGGGCTTAAAAAATTCTCCATTTGATCTTTGGAAAAAGTAATCCTCATCTCAACTAGCATTCATCTCTTCATCCAGGTATGCTCCAAAGGTATGATCTTCTTCTTCTTTGAATCATCCATAATTTCTAGATCATAAAAATCCTAATTAATCAAAACCCTCACTTTGGTTTTTCTTAGGTCTACTTAGATCTAGCATTGCTTTTGAAGAGATATTAAAAACCCACCTCTATAGCATCCACCCCTAGTTGGATCTATAGTTTGGTGGTGATTGGGTTAAAATTGACACACTTTTCAAGACAATAAAGCCCTCTTGAACCAAATCGCACTTCCTTGGAGAGGCTTGTTTGGTTAGATCTAGCATATGGGTAGGTGAGATCCCACTTCATTTGCAATCTACACACTTGATAACCTACCCCTAGACTTTTACTTGTGTGATTTCTACCTTGTGGGCATCATTCCACATTTTAAGGGATTAAAACCCCCTTTTGAACTACTTGGCACCTTAAAACTCAGATCTAGTAAGATCTAACCCTTGGATTAACTTGATTTTCTAGATCCACATAGATCATTGCCCAAGCTACTTGGATCTACAATTTGGTGGCCATTGGATTTGTTTTGACACCCCTTTCCCACCTTTTAGCCCTCCTTGAGCAAGGTCGCACTTCCTTGGGTGATTGAGTTTGCCCACTTTGAGGACGTGGGTAGTTGAGATTTTTGTGGATTTGGAATGGGAATACCTTGAAACCTATGTATAGAGTGTCATTTTGTGACAATCTTCCTTGGGGATAGCATTCCTTGATTTAAGGGATTGTGGTCCACTTGGGTCATTTCATGAAATCCTAGATCTAGCAAGATCCAACCACTCTATCTCAATTAGCCCACTTGTCTTGACCTCTAGGTGTCCCGATCTACACTTTGACATATCTTTTGACTCCATTAACCCATCCAACAAGGCACTAGTCCTCCTTAATCAAGTCGCACTCCTTGGGAATTGTGTCATATCTTAGATCCAGTAAAGGGGTACTCCTAATTTCAACTTAGATCCATATATCTACTCATTACATATCCTCTAGTGCCAATTGCATCCCTTAATTTCACCTTGTGGGTCCATATTAAGCCCTTTCACATATCCCAAGAAAGTGGGTACCACTTGTGTGATACATGGTACTAGATCTTGTCATTGTAACTAATCATGTGGCCTAAATCATACATTGGTTGAAACACTAATCATCTCTCAAACCACCTTCAACCACACTTTAATTTCTAGGTCCACTTTACCTTGCATTGCTTTCTGTAACTTACCATTTACTCATCCTTAGAAACCTTTGTCTAGGTCCAATCATCTTTGATTGGTTATAGGGTCTCCCCCTAGGTCTTGATTCACCTTGACCTAAAGTGAAGAGTGCCTCGGTTGACATGACTCCCACCTTGCATTGGGAACCATGGCATCTCTTGGGTCACCTCTTTAGTTGTCCATCTCCTCTACCGTCCCGAATGGGATACCACTAGGGGAAACTACGAGTTGTGTGATAACAGGACCCAATCATTTGACGATACATAGAGACATCAACCGGTTCAGATGAAGCATTACATAGAAGCTTCAGGTTTGATGCCATGGGTGTGGCCATGGCCTTACAGTCCATCATCCCAAACCTCTTCAGGATATCTGCTGCATACTTCCCTTGTCCAAGGAAGATCCCATCTGCACTCTTCCACACCTCCATACCTAGAAAATAGTGCATCATCTCCAAGTCCTTCATATCAAACTAGGCAACAAGCTTCGTCTTTGTGTCGGCAATAAGTTTATCATCTCCTGTTACAAATAGGTCATCTACATACAGGAGTAGAATCACAGGATTTCCTTCCTCAACCTTGTAGTAAAGGTTGGAATCCACTTTACTCTTGGTAAAGCCCAAACTAGATAGGAAATTGTCCATCCTACCATACCAAGTTCTGGGATCTTTCTTCAAGCCATACAAGGATTTCTTCAATCTACACACATATGACTCTGTGTCATGTGTTTCAAAACCGAGTGGCTGCTCCACATACACTTCCTCTTCAACTACACCATTCAAGAAGGAAGTCTTGACATCCATTTGGTGTATCTTCCATTTCATCGCTGCAGCCACGGCAAGTACTGATCTGATAGAAGTGTACCTGACTACATGAGCAAAGGTTTCTTCATAATCTATTCCCTCTTTCTGAGAGAAGCCACGAGCTATGAATCTTGCCTTGTATTTCTCTATGCTGCCATTTGCAGCATGCTTGATCTTGTAGATCCATTTGGAAGTTACAATTGACTTCCCTTCAGGTCTTAGAACAACATCCCAAACATCGTTCTTCATTATTGATTGGTATTCCTCAACCATAGCATCCTTCCATTCTTTCTTGTCCGCTACTTCTTCGTAATTTGAAGGTTCTTTGTTCATGATATCACAGAGTAAAGCAACATAGCTGGTATGAGATCTAGTTCTCTTCTTTGCTCTGTTTTCTTCTTCTGGAATGCCAAATCTTTATGCATCTTGAATGAGCTCTCTAGCCCATGCAGGTTTCCTCTTGTGAGAGTTGTTCTCACGTGGTGGATCTATAGGTTGTTGCGGATCTTCAATTTCATTATCCACATTTGGAATTGCTTCGGTCATGGTAGTGTCTTGAAATCTGGTTTCCTTAGGTTCTTCATAAACTTCAACAGTTGTCTTCCTTGATTTGATGAATGCTGAGTTTTCATCAAATGTTACATCCCTACTGACATCGATCTTCTTGAACCCTGGAAAGTATATTTTGTAAGCCTTCGAGCTTTCACTGTAACCCACAAAGATACCCTTCTTTCCTAAAGGATCCAGCTTGGTCCTCTTCTCCTTTGGGACATGTGTATATACTAGACAACCAAATATTCTGAGATGGCTGACTTCAGGCTTCTTACCAGAAAATACCTCTTCTGGTGTCTTGTTATCCAATATCTTGTGGGGTGTTTTGTTCTGCACATATACAACTGTCCTAGTTGCTTCTGCCCATAGATGCATAGGTAGATCCTGGTCATGTAGCATTGCCCTTGCTTCTTCCATGAGTGTTATGTTCTTTCTTTCTGCAACTCCATTCTGTTGTGGATTGTAAGGAGCAGTCAACTCCCTCTTAATCCCTAAATCACTACATAACTTCTTGAAGTCACCTGAAGTGAATTCTCCACCATTGTCGGATCTGAAAGTTTTGATCTTCTTATCAGTTTGGTTTTCCACCAAGGCTTTGAATTCCTTGAATTTATCAAACACTTCATCTTTGTTCTTCAAGAAGTAAACCCAAGTCTTCCTGGAGAAGTCATCAATGAAAGAGACATAGTAAACATACCCACTCAGAGAACTGGATGACATCGGACCACATACATCGGAGTGGATGATTTCCAAGATACATTTTTCCCTGCTTTCACTGCTTGGAAATGCCTTCTTTACGTTCTTTCCTTTTGCACATCCTTTGCAAACACCTTCATGCTTGGTCTTGATTTCAGGAAGTCCTTCTACAACTTTACTTGCAATTGGTAATGCTCTATAGTGCATATGTGCAAGTCTTCTATGCCAAAGTTCACTTGGCTCCATGGAGTCATGCACCATGGCATGTTCAGGTTGTCCCTTCAATTTATACAATCCTCCCTCTTGCTCTCCAATTAATACTGCATCATCGATAGTTTTACCTTTTGGCCACATTAGAACTTGGCCATCTACAAATGCAACCCTCATACCTTTTTCATCTAATGCAGACATGGAGAGTAGGTTCTTCTTGAGTCCAAGTACATAAAGAACTTCTTTCATCTTCAAGGACTTTCCAGAATATAGGTTGTAGGAGGATTCACCACTTCCTTTGATGTGGTATTGATAGTCATCCCCAAGTTTCACTTTATGAGGTGATTCATGTTCATATAGATTTACAAAAGATTCTTAAAACCCAGTCATGTGTTTAGAAGCCCCACTGTCAATAATCCAATCATTACAACCATGAGAGATAGTACCTGTGAGAGCAGAGATCAGAACATACTCTTCTTCACTTGATGAGTCATCATCGTCGCTTTCTGCTCTAGCCTTCTTCTTGGGTGGTTCATCATCTTCAGCAGCATGAGAATGATATCTCTTCCTGCTGCCCTTCTTCTTCTTGATGTTGTTGTTCCTTTTGTTCTTGGGACATTCTGAAGCAAAATGACCCTTCTCATTACGTGTGAAGCATCTAAGATCTTTCTTATCTTTATGTTGATGATAGTGTGAAGATTTCTTGGCATGAGAGTGCTCTCTCTTTGACCTTCCTTTCTTGGTGTGTACTGTGAGAGCTTGATCTTCAATTCCCATCTTTTCTTCTCGGGCCACAAGCCTTGCTTCTTCTTGTGAACATTCTTCCCGCAGTCTGTTTAAGTAGATCAACTTCTTTCTTGCACAAATTCCTTGAATAAAGGAATCCCATGACCTGGGTAGGCCATTTAGAGTGGTCATGACAACTTCACCATTATCCACCATTTCATCCACCCCTTCCAGTTGTTCCTTGATCTAAGAGACCCTAGAGAAATAAGATTGAATGGTTTCTCCATTCTGAAACTTTACTCCTTTCAATTGGTTCCGCAGGGTCATCTTCCGATTTATGTTCTTCTGTTCAAATAGCTTGGTCAAGGAATCAAACATCTCTTTGGGTGACTTTAGAGGTGACACATGTGGGATGAGATGGTCCTTCATAGAGTCAGAAATGATCCTATTTTCCTTAACCAAGTTCTTCTTATGCAATATCTTAGCCTCTTCATCCTCTGGGATAGGAATGTCTTCCTTTATGTATGAATCCAACTCATTCTCTTCCAGGATTAACCCAATCCTATACTTCCAGGCTCGAAAGTTATCAGCCCCTTCAAGCTTATCCTCAAGCTTGGTGTGGTGATACATCTTAAAGAGTACTTCAAATGGAAATAGAAAAATATTTAGATCTTACCACTTAATTTGCTAAAAACTGGATTTGGTCCTGGATTAGGGTTTGTCGAAAAAACCCTAAAAATTCAAAATGTGAATTTCAACTTTTTGAGAGGATAGAAAGATGCGCCTTGATGATCTAATCATCTTGGTGTATTCAGAATTTGAGATCTGCAAAGCTTCACCCTTAAGAAATGCCTTTTAGTCTTCCCGGGTTCACTAGGGAGGACCCTGAATTAGGGTTTGAGTTTCCTGGCGATTTACCCAGCCAAAAATATCGATCCAAAGCTCTAAACTTTGATTTTTTCAAGGAGCTTCCAGCTATGTCTTTAGATTTTAGAAATTCCTATTTTTGTGGAAACCCTAATTTTTAGGGCCAAATCTGAAAATGCTCAGAATGGAATTCTGATTGGACATATAGATTCTCCTTGATGAGTAGAGTCAATCTACTATACCGCTTTTCCAAAATCTCTGGATAGAAACCCAATAAACAAGAAACTCTTGTTTCCGTCTGTACACAATTTCTTCTTCTCAGGTTAGCTCTGATACCATGTTAAATTTTGAGCATTAATTCACAATACTCTAGGATCTTTACTGAGAGAACAACATGTATAGTATATCAATGCATATCAATCATAACAAGCATGTCAATCATTCCAAGAAGCAAAAGCATGAGAGACAAAGACACACAGAGTTTCTGTGGGGAAAACCCTAAGGTGAAAAGCCCCACAACTTCCTCAGAGATAGATAGAGCAATAGCTCAACCGAAGTACAACCAAAATACACAGAGAGAGTCTCCTAGTAGCAGATGATCCTCCTCCTCACAAGTGTGCCACTTTTCGAGTGAAGGAAGAATGAGTTTCTGAATGATCCAAATAGAGATCTCTCGATCTCTATTTATACTTGACTTGTTTTCCCAATAACCTTATGGGGCCGACTTGTCTAGCTAGGTACATCAACCATATATTATATAAATCAGGCCCGACCCCACACATGGTGGTCTAATAACCCATCGGCAAGTTAATACACTTGTGACAGTTGTCAATACACATGACGACACTTCCGTATAGAGGAATGACACATCTCTATAGGAGTACAAAAAATATAAATGAAATACATGGATGAAATACATTCTGAAGTTACATATACATCAACACTCCCTCTTAACTAGGAAGGTATTTCTCGACACAGATCTGCTAGCACAAGTCTTCTTCTCTGGATCATCGTCATCGATGCATCGTCCTTGAATCATCGTCATCATCACAGCTGCTGCTATCTCAATCAATCTCTGAATCTACTCATCATAGAAAGTTCTACAGAGCTAGTCCTTTTTCATACTGGATGTAGGCCCACCACCTGCAGGTCTTCATCATCACTAGCCATACTGTGGAATCCTTAGGACTTATTACGTGAGTCAACAAAACCTCGAAAGAGCATCCTAGGACTTATTACGAGCATACAGCTCAACCTATCGGATCTCCCAGGACCTTTTACATGCTACTGCACAACCTGTCCACGACCACAGAGTATCATGAAGCACAATCCAAGATGCACACACACAACACTTACACTCACCAGCATGGGAAGACCAACCTACCACCATCAGAAGTGCCCAAAACTGAATTATAAGTGTCTCATTCAATCCAGAAGACCCAAAACTACTAATAATGTGTACTCATACACCATGGGTTTCCCTAATGCGCCAACTGTAGGGTCCACCATATATGGACAGTGCATAATCTAATGATCTAAAATAATAATAAAACCCATTGAACTGCATCAATCAACATCTAAATCATATGTCCACCATATGGTACCAATAACAAGAGTATGTGGGACCATCAATCAACATCCATAAGCATACATGGCCCACATCATCACGGATCCCAAGAATGACCATAGTCAAAGTAGGTTTGACTAGGTCAATATACAACCAAGGACAAATTATATCAATAGACAGAGACATGTTCCTCTAATCATACTCACAGCTTAGCTTAAAGTATAAACATCATTCAGTGGCATTTACCATGTTTATATATTTCATTGTTATTTACTTGCACAATATCTTAAATGATAGACTCACCATTCGACATGGTCTAACTGCTAGCTTAAGATGAAGGCTAAAAATTAAAGGCTGGAGAAAAGGGGATGACTTGCTTAAACTAAACTAGGTGACACTTTGGACTGGGAGAAGGGGAAGCTACACTCTGTGCTAGATAAATAATAGGGGGAAAGGCCGTGCCTCACAAATGGATAAGTTGTTTAGAGAGTGCTTATTCAACTTAGGGATCATGTCTACATCAAGATGATCCAAGTCCATTAGGATCATTCAATTTCATTTCATGGCCTTTTTGGCCTACATAACCCTTTGGATTTCAGATGTGCTAAGAAGCACAACTAGTTGTAGCTTGCATCCAGGGCATGTTTACACATATAGAAGGTCAGCAATAATAGATATAACTTTTGAGTAACTTTTGCTTTTCAGACCTTTCTTATACTCTTCGAGGATTATTTTAAGCATTTCATTGCTCTTTCCCTTTACTGACGTGTGTTAAGAAACACATTCTAGAGTTTACAGTTTCCATGGGGGAATTTATAAATATTTCCAATAGGTAGTACATGAGCTTTCAGGTTTAGCCAACAACATCTCAAGTGACTAAGGGGACTTCGACCAGTGCCAAACATCGGGACAACCAACTAGAATGATTTAGGCCTACAATCCAACTCACCAAAGGCAAGTTATGTCACCAACTCAGAGCTGAGACACTGAAAAAACATGGATGTGATCCAACACAGAGGTAGTAATGGGGAAGTCCTCAATATCAAAGAGTCAAGAAAGACAATTCAAATTTGAAATCCAAATTGGGAAGGTCATGGATGGACGGAGTAAAATGAATGTGGTGCCTAAGCTAGCTAACATAAATGTCGAGGAAGACCATATCTATGCTCATAGGAAGGTAATACAACCAATGATTTTTGTCATAAAACCTAATTGTGCAAGTAATATGTCCATTTTACAATTTATAACATTATTAGGATAGTTCATTTCATTTCAAATAGTTTTCCACATCATGAATCATATACCAAGCTAATGCTGTGAAGATGACTAAAGCAACAACATAATAATCCATAGTCAATAATCAGAAGTCCATAGGTTATATAACATCATAACAACAATCATCCAAAATCATCTGAAACACTGCTATAATAACTTCACTGAGAATTGAACTGAAACTATATGGAATAAAGGGTCACATCGGTTATCACATATGAACTCTCAAGGCTAATCCTTAGCATAAGGTCTAACAAAAATATGATATACAATACTGCTCTGATCATGAGTGATCTCAAAATACAAGCTCATCATAGCCAAACTCTATAAAATCAAGCCTCTGAAATGTGCAGATATCTGCTAAGCAAGAATAATAGCCCTGCTACTATGGTGTGATAACATCTGGCTCCAGCTGGGACAAGTGCTCTAAGGGAGAGAGCGCTTGAGAACTTCAGAATCTCTGGTCTTGAAGTGCTCTGCATCAATCTTCAATCCAGCACCGCATCATCATTGCTTTTAGTTTTTATTTTTCACTTGTATCTGCCCTCATAGCCACTAGAATACCACATGAAGCATGTATGGGAGATATATAAAATAAAACTGAAAATAAAACCTACTCTAAGGAAAAAACTGAAATGCATAAAAGAAATTATAATCTAACATGGCATATAAATTTTTATTCATTTTATTGTGCAGGAGGTAAGGAAACTTTTTCAAGCAGGCATACTCAAATCAACTTGCATAGGAAGCCAACAAGCACTTAAAATACTCTAACCATTTTTCAATGCATGCAGAAGGTGAGACAAGCTTAGGAAGGAGCAAGGCTCAACTCAATCAACAACTTAGCAAGAAGACAAACTCAAGCAGACAACTCAAGGAGAAAAATAAATGGTAATACTCAGCACACAGAAAAAATAAAAAGCACACAAAACCTACTACTCAAGTGAGATTATTCAAAGACCTACCTACTCTAACCAGTCAGTACAAATGCTAGGTAAAATCATAAATCCAATGCAACCATTCATCAAACGAGTTAATGATTCTTCTTTGATTTTTTCTTAGAAAATGAGTCAGGACTGGATTAAGGATTAATGAAATTGATAGCACAAGTTTCCTGACTTGTTCAAAATTTGAAAAAGGAGTTGAATGTTGCAAAATAAAATTATGCCAAGGAGAAGACTGACTGATGCGAACATCCTCCATCCAAGGATTGATAGGATCATAAAATTCATGCAAGTTATTGCTTAGGATTGATGGAGGTAAAATATAAGGCATGCGACTCAATTCTTTTTCACAAAAAATAACTTCCTCATTTACTTCTCTTACATATTCAATTTGATTCTCCTTGGGACTGATGATCAAATAAAAACCAAGTGGGGATAAATTAAAGCTTAGAAGGAGAAAGATCAAAATCAAACCCACTTGATGCTAAAAAATGGAGAAAAGATGAAATTGATCTTTAAACACCTTTTCTAGCCACCAAGAATGATTGATAACCTGACAACAAGCATTATGGTTCCAAAGTGACTGAAAAGGGAAATGAAGTGCTTTTTCTCCAAACATGTAATCATGCTTATACCTCCTATTGAAAATTTCCAAGGCCAAAGATTGACTAAAGCACCAACCCAAATATGATTCAAAAAGTTGGGAAGGGAGGGTGGATTGCAAATATGAAAATTTTCCCAAATGGATAAACAAGTTTGACCTTGGATTTTGACAGAAGAAAACACTCTTTACTCTAGGAATGATTTCAAGCTTTTGATCAAGTTGAATATTTAAAATCTGAGGACAAGATTGACCATAACTATCTAACTCTAAGTTATCTTGATTAAGGATGAAAAAAGGAAAATTCAAAGATTCATTATAAGAAGTGGAACAAAGAGTAGAACACCTAGTGTGATTTATTAACTCATCCTCATCTTGAGATTGCTCTTTTATTATTTCATCATTAAAATCATAAGAGGATAATTGATTAGGGGGGAAATTAACAATTTCATTTATAATATCCTGATTATTTTCACAATGATCACGTGAAATCACCACTAAAGGATCTTGGTCAATGTTCTCACTTTCTTCTTCTTCAATAAAGTGATAAGGAAAATAATTATCACTAAAAATAGAATGACTAATGAGTTTCTCTGAGGGGGGAACTTCAATAGACTGACTGACTAAAAGCTCATCCTCAGAAATTTCCTCAGGATCAGGACTAGGGCTACCTAAAAATAAATTTGAAAACTTATGATTCATACAATGATTATGGATTTGACTTTCGATTGAGTCAAAAGTGGAAGACTTATCCTCAAAAGGGATTGGGAAAGAGGAGTCATCTCCGAATGTTGACAATTCACTTGATATTTGATTATTAATAGATTCAACAATAGGATCGGAAAGGGGAAGGTTTTGATCTTGGATTTGATTTCAAGAATATATATCATTGTATTCACTCCCCCATTCTTCTAAGAATTTATTTTCAAACATGTCTTATCCGGAAATGCTATTGTCCTTCAAATTAAGAAACCAGAGCTTAGCTCTTTCTTTGAAAGACGAAGCCAATAGTTTCATACACACATCCTCATGGGTTATGGATAACTCTTTAATAATTTCCCTCAAAAGTTCAAGGTGTCTTTTAGCAGATACTTCACGACTTCCATCAACTTTAGACAACCTTTCATGGTCTTGATGAGGGATTTGATGAGGATACCCAACAATTTTCAAGAAGTCAAAAACTTTCAAATGACCAAAAGTCCTAGGCCACTCAGAAGCATCCATGGATGGAAAATTTTATTATTATTATTACTATTATTTTCAAGATCCCAAATACAAAATGATGTATCCCGTGGGTTCTAGATAAGGATAGGATCGATCACTAGTGGAGTCGCTTATGTGCAGTCGCCATGCTGATTTTAAAACTCTTCTACCAAGATGTATGCTGTTAATAAGTGGGGAGAAGATGAGCGACAAATAGATGGCTATGCTTAAACTAAGGATTGAAATGATAACCATCTAGATTAATCCAGATGCAATAAGATATGAATTATGCATGGATACTCGCAGACACCTAAGGTGAGCCTCTACCTCCCTGGAAACGGCGCCAAAAATGTTATCACACAACTTGTAGTTGTCCCTAAAGGTATCCCATCCGGGACAGTAGAGGAGATGGACAACTAAAGAGGTGACCCAAGAGATTCCATGGTTCCCAATGCAAGCTGGGAGTCACGACAACCGAGGCACTCTTTGCTTTAGATCTAGATAGGATAAGATTAAGGGGGAGACCCTATAGCCAATCAACAGAAGATTAGCCAAAGCAATGGTTCCTAGGGGGATGTGAAAGTTGAGTTATGGCAACTAATGCAAGCTTAGGTAGACCCAAGAGTTATGATGTGGTTGAAGAGGCTTAAGAAGTGACACATGTTTCAACCAATGAATGAGTTAGGCCACCTAGGGAGATCAAAGGGATATATCTATTACCATGAAATACACAAGTGGGGGCCACTTTCTTAAAGTATGGAAATGACCCAAATGGGACGCACAAGGTGAAGTTAGGGGTAGAATGGCACTAAGGGGTGTTTGAAGATGTGAATCTATGGATCTAAGCTGGATTTAGAACCACCCACATATGGGATCTAGCAAAAGACACAATCCCCAAGGAGTGCGAATTGACCCAAGGAGACTAGTGCCTTTAGATGGAGGGGCAAATGGAGTCCAAATTACTCCAAATTGTAGATCGGGGTAGTTAAGGAAAATATCAAAGTTGGTTTTAAGTGGCATTCCCCAAGGTAGGCTAGATCTCCATAGATATAAGGTTGAAAATGCATCATCCAATGACCCAAGTGGGGCACAACCCTAAAAATGAGGAATGGGGCCCATAAGGAAAAAATCAAAGAGATGAAGCACTAGGGGTAGGTTATCAAGTGAGAGGAGTTCAAATCAAGTGGGATCTCACCTACCCATGTCTTGGAACTAAACCAACTAGCTTCTCCCAAGGGGTGCAAATTTCCTTGAACAGGGCTAGGTGCCTTGGAAAGTGTGTCAAATGGAACCTAATCACCACCAAACTATAGATCTAAATTTTCGTGGATACTATAGAGGTGGGTTTTCAATATATTTCCAAAATCCAAGCTAGATCCAAGTAGATCTAGGAAAAAGGGAAAAATTAGGGTTTTAATCAATGAGGGTTTTTAGATCTAAGAGAATAGATGGATAAGATAGAAGAATTTCATACCTCTTGGAACATACCTGGAAGATGAAGATGGAAGAGGCTTGTGACGAGGATTACTTCCCACAAATATCAAATGCCAAACTTGGATGAGCCCTTCTTGCCAATGTTTGCCTCCTTCAACCAATTCGATTTCCCTATTCTTGTCAATCAAGGACACAAAGATCAATCAATCAATCAAGAATGGAAAGAGATGTAAACAAAGAGATGATAAACATGAATTGTTGGTACAAAGACAAAAGAACTCCCTGTCAACCAAAACGTCCTCTTGAAGCTTGAAGAGTAGGCCTCCCCACCAATTCGCACCTCTCTAAAACGTCTTATTTGCCTATAAAACAATGTTAGTTGAAGATAAAAATCAAGATGGCCACCAATATCTATCAATGCAGAGGAAGAAGCATTTACAATGACAACAAGCATTCCAACTTCAAGATCCAAGATGCCCAGAAAGTATTTTTATTCCAATAGCCAAGAGCCAAAAATCTCTAGATGATTTTACAATGAGGGGGTCTCCTCCTTATATAGGATAAAAAAGACCAAAACCATAGATCTCAAAACCACTTTATGAAATGAGTTGTTGAGATTAAAAGATCTCACAACATAATCAATGGCTAGGATGATCCAACATAAAATATCACATGGATCACTCAAAATAGAGGTGACTTCATAGCTAAGAGTGACTAAGTGACGGTGACGTCATCCTCTAGAGGGGGAAAAACACATGGACCCACCTCATATGACATGGACATGACTCAAAAAGCTCATGGTGGGGCTAGGAGGCATCAATCCTTACTAGCTCATCCCCATGGAAAAATAATATAAAATAATATGTCCAAAATAATACAAATGATCAAATACTATCCTCAAAATCTGTGAGAGACATGCAGTAAAAAGCCTCTTGTGGCCTCTGTGGACCCCACTGACTGATGATAAATGGCTGGAAGATGGGTGGTTCACCCTAGAAGACCTATGTGAATACTAAGTTCCAAATCCTTGCCTCAATTTCCCAAATCGAATTCCTCAGTGACCCTTTTATTCCATTTTTAATCTGCCTCGGTAACTGTGAAGCTGCTAAAACTGCCACCTAGGCTGCCTGCGCTGTCACACTGAGCCCACCAGGCTCTCCAGAAGGAATTTATAATGGTAAAATCAAGTGGCTGGACCATCCCCTTCTCATACAGTGCCCTAGGTGAATTGGCCTCTCATGGCCCCTCCTGGACAAGCTGGGAAAACAACCCCAAATCTGGTCAACAAGTGGATAACTGCATCTATCACTGTCAGAAGTTCCCATAACTGAATGATAAGTGTCTCATTGGATCCAAAAGACCCAAAACTACTAAGAATGTGTACTCATACACCATGGGTTTCCCTGATGGTCCAATTGTAGGGTCCACCATATATGGACAGTGCATAATCTGATGATCTAAAATAATAATAAAACCCACTGAAATGCATCAATCAACATCTGAATCATATGTACACCATATGGTACCAATAACAAGAGTATGTGGGACCATCAATCATCATCCATAAGCATGCATGGCCCACATCATCATGGATCCCAACAGTGACCATAGTCAAGCTAGGTTTGACTAGGTCAATATACAACCAAGGACAAATTATATCAATAGACTGAGACATGTTTCTCTAATCATACTCACAGCTTAACTTAAAGTATAAAAATAATTCAGTCGCATTTACCATGTTTATATATTTCATTGTTATTTATTTGCACAATATATTAAATGACAGACTCACCATTCGACATTGTCTAACTTCTAGCTTAGGATGAAGGCTAAAAATCAAAGGTTGGGCAGATGGGATGACTTGCCTAAATGAAACTAGGTGACACTTTGGACTGGGAGAAGGGGAAGCTACACTCTGTGCCAGATAAATAACATGAGGAAAGGTTGTTCCTCACAGATGGATAAGTTGTTTAGAGAGTGCTTATTCAACTTAGGCATGTTGTCTACATCAAGATGATCCAAGTTCATTAGGATCATTCAATTTAATTTTATGGCCCTTTTCGGCCTACATAACCCTTCGGATTTCAGATGTGCTAACAAGCACAACTAGTTGCAGCTTGCATCGAGGGAATGTTTAGACATATACAATGTCAGCAATAATAGATATAACTTTTGAGTAACTTTTTCTTTTTGGACCTTTCTTATACTCTTCGAGGAGTATTTTTAACATTTCATTACTCTTGCCCTTTACTCATGTCTGTTAAGAAACACATTCTAGAGTTTGCAGTTTCCATGGGAGAATTTATAAATATTTCCAATAGGTAGTACATGAGCTTTCAGTTTTAGCCAACAACATCTCAAGTGACTAAGGGGACTTCGACCAGTGCAAAACATCGGAACAACCG
This sequence comes from Larix kaempferi, assembly GCA_027924585.1. NCBI lineage: Eukaryota > Viridiplantae > Streptophyta > Pinopsida > Pinales > Pinaceae > Larix > Larix kaempferi. The sequence continues at coordinate 36,682,455 of BSBM01001051.1, forward strand.
ACCAGAATGATTTAGGCCTACAATCCAACTCACCAAAGGCAAGTTCTGTCACCAAATCAGAGCCGAGACACTAAACAAACATGGATGCAATCCAACACGGAGGTAGTAATGGGGAAGTCCTCAATATCAAAGATTCAAGAAAGACAAGTCAAAGGTGAAAGCCAAATCGGGAAGGTCATGGATGGACGGAGTCAAATGAATGTGGTGCCTAAGCTAGCTAACGAAAATGTCAAGGAAGACCATATCTATGCTCATAGGAAGGTAATACAAACAGTGATTTTTTTCATAAAACCTAAGTGTGCAAGTAGTATGTCCATTTTACAATTTATAACATTATTAAGATAGTTAATTTCATTTCAAATTGTTAGAAAAACAGGATTGCAGAGCAATAATAATAAACAGAAATGCAAATATAATAACACACACATTACAAGAGAAACACAGATATATCGTGGTTCACCCAACTTGGGCTACGTCCACACTGAAGTTGCCAGTCCTTATTATTATTCTATCCATCAAAGTGAAGGGATACAACCTGCAGCACAACCGCTGCACTTCCTCTTCATTGTCTCACAGTCTCTCTTCCGATCTCAGAGATCTTTACAATGCATAAAATCTAATACATCAACCCTAGTTGTATTACAATATCTTTATTTTATAAGGGAAATACTGTGGGAAAATACCACGGGTTACCCAAAACCATGGCCCCGAACCCTAAGGTAGGGGAATGAGTGTACAGTCCTCTTGGGTGCACAACTAAGACAATATCATCTATGAGACTATAAGATCTGGCACCACAACCAACACAAATAGTGTGCCACATCATGAATCATATACCAAGCTAATGCTATGAAGATGACTAAAGCAACAATATAATAATCCATAGTCAATAATCAGAAGTCCATAGGCTATATAATATCATAACAATAATCATCCAAAATCATCTAAAACACCACTGTAATAACATCACTGAGCACTGAATTGAAACTGTATGGAATAAAGGGTCACATCGGTCATCACATCTGAACTCTTAAGGCTCAGCCTTGGCACAAGGTCTAACAAAAATATGATATACAATACTACTCTAATCATGAGTTATTTCAAAATACAAGCTCATCATAGCCAAACTTTGTAAAATCCAGCCTCTGAAATGTGCAGATATCTGCTAAGCAAGAATAGTAGCCCTACTACTATGGTGTGATAACAATAACAACAAATAAAATACTGAGAGCTAGTTTTTATTGACCTACTATGTTTGCTGATGTTTATAAAGAGACTACTACATGTCATTAGTGCCAGATTTTTTATGGTAAAAGGAAATTGGTTTCACTTCCTCTTAACCCAATTTCAATAGAGGCACCCTTGCAGCAGTGGGGGTTGGATTTCATTGGGGAAATCAACCCAAATTATTCAAGTCAACACAGATGGATTCTGAAAACAACTGATTATTTCACAAAATGGATTGAAGTTATACTTACAAGGAGAGCCACTTATGCTGTGATCATGGATTTTCTGGAGAATAACATTTTGGCCAGGTTTAGATGTCCTGGAAGAATTGTGACATGTAATGCAGTTGCTTTCAAATCTAAGAATATGATCAATTTCTGCCATAAATATCACATCAGCTTGAACCATTCTATTTCCTACTATCCACAAGGAAATGGATTGGCTGAGTCTTATAAAAAAAGCATGGTAAGAATAATTAAGAAATTGCTAGAAGAGAATAAAAGAGCTTGGCATACAAAGCTGAAATATGCTTTGCGGGCCGACAGGATAAGCACAAAAAGGTAAATCAGAATGTCACCATTCCAGTTAGTATATGGGGATGAAGTTGTTTTCCAACATCTTTAGGATTGCCAGTCATGAAATTGTTGAAAGGACATGAAGATGAACCAAATCATATGTAGAGAAGGATAAATTAGATAATAGAACTAAATGAGATGAGAGATAAAGCCTATGACAATGTACAAGTACAACCGCAGAAAATGAAGAGTACTTTCGATAGAAAATTTAAGGAAGAAGAGTTCCAAATTGATGATTTGGTCTTGAAATGGGATGCTACTAGAGAAGACAAGCATGGGAAGTTTGATCATATGTGGGTAGGTCCATACATCATTGTTCATTTTGGACCATCAGGATCGGTCTCAGCTGGGAAGTGGCCCAGTGAATGGAAGGTTTCTGAAGCATTACCTATCCTGAGGATGACGGGTAACTTTTGTACCATAAGTGTATATATTTATTTCTTTTAAAATCAGTGCAGATGGTGAGCTGAAGATTTGAATCTCGAAGAGAAGGACCTGAGACTTGTGGGGTAGCCATTTTTCTTTGTTTCATTTTGTATATAGAAAAAGTGAAAAACAATAATGTGAGGTTTTTGAAAGTTTGAAGAGTATCCCAATGGATCAGGCACTGGGTCTATGGGGTTCTTTGCTACCTCACAGGGAGGATAGCATCTCCAATTGGAGCCAGTTCTTAGCACTAGTTTCAATTTGAAGGGTTGGAAGGGTTTAGATCTTTGAAAATAATTAGTAAGGTGCTAGGTTTCTAAGTCAGATGACCAAGAGGAACACTAAGTGAGACCCCTGCATGTTCATGCCTTGGGTTGGGATGGAAGGGATTAAAATCCTTGAGTTTCGACCTTTCAAATGAGGAAAAAATGTAAAACTCCAGTCAAAGTTATATGAGGGGACCAATGAATAGAGCAGATCTGCGGTGATGGAGATCGACGGCTGAAAGGTGACTTCACAAAAGTAAGATGGGGTTGTTTAAGTGTGGGCGGAGTGTTGCTAGCCCGTAGGCAAATTGGAGGTTGGATCAATGGACAGGAGGATAGATCTACAGTCGTCAAGTACTTCGTTGATTTGACATGCATTGAGAAATGAAATTTTCTAAATTGCGAAGTGGTGGTAGGCTCCACATCATACGACGGTGCAGATCTGGCGAGGAATGGCATCGACGGTGGATGTTTAGTTCATAGATTGAACATGCGCAGATTATCAACACCTTCCAAGTATGTGAAGCTTGGAAGGGGCCTCACCTTTTGGAGGTTGGGATGCGGATAGGATCTGGATCAATGATTGATAGCAGCTATGTGGATCTGAAGTGCAAGGAAGGAAGCACTTGAAAGATTGAAAACTGTGGAGGATTGTAGAGTTAAGAAGGGTAAAGATCAATGGTGTAGGTTTTATCATGCAAATGAACACCTAAACAAGCTTCTTCACTGCGACATATGCAGGAATGATAGGAGAGGAAAATAATATAAAAATACTTTTGCACGGGGATCTGGATACTATTTTTCCGATTGCATTGGAAAGCGAAAGACGACGAATGTGTTGCATGCAGATAACTCATCTAGGATCTCATACCAACTGTCAGTAACCAGGTAGGCCTCCTTTCTGCTTACAAAACTATTTAAATGGCTGATCTTGGAGAAGTAGAACCCCCAAGTTTTGAACACCAAAATATAGAAGAGCTGTTAGAAGACAGGGATGTTGAGGTCTATGACACAGTGTTGACTAATGGACCCATTGAAATAGTAAAGGGTAGACTGAAGCTGATTATGAACTAGGGTATAGATGTACACAAGGTATACATGTCATTTTTCTAGTTTTTTATAGTTGACCAAACCCTAAACTTTCTCGAGTTCGTTGACTAGTGTGCCACCAATTACTCCTCCTCTGAGAGGGTGATTATGGACTCATCCCACTCCAAGATCTTATGTCTTGTCAATTCTCTCGTTATAAGAAAAGCCCTGTCAATCCCTGATGAATTCAGCCTAAATTCCAAAGAGTGCAAGGAAGAAGCCTTAATTCTTTATTTTAGACATTCCACAGTCGAGTTTAAGCAAAGTTTCTATAGGATTTTCCTAAAACCTAATGTCCCATTGCAAGACCTTGCTTTCCCAGTCGAAGTCTGTCTCTTTACTAAAGAATCCAAGTGTGTTTTAACCATGCTAAGCCAATTTTTAATATTAGACACAGACATGTATGTCACTGAGCCCTTGATGAGCCTATTATTTGTCCTTAGCACTTGCCTATTAGAGTCTGAGGAGTTTGACCAGTTTGTCCAGTGTGCCTGCGTTAAATTTCATGAGTCCCTAGCTGAGAATATACATTCTCAGCTAATGGACTTCCAAAAGACCAGGAGCTTCAGGTTCCAATCATATTTGTTGAGGATGTTCCTATCATTTAATAAAGAAAACTTGCAGCTTTTTGAGATGATGCTCACAAAGGAAATGCTGACAAACTGCAAAAAATTCATGAACAACCTCATGTCTGAGGTTTACAATGTTTTCTTTCAGAAGAGATTTCCTAGGGTGTTAGTAGAGAGGAAGGAGATGTTGCAACCTTCTCCTGAGAAAAGGATAGGTGACTGGTTTCTCTCAGAACACAACACAACAATCAGAGTTTATGGGTTTGCTCATTCACCCTATGTACTACCACCCTTCTTAACTCCTAGAGTGTTTTCTCTGGAATTCATCAAGCAAAAGCTAAGAGTGGAAACTGAACTTTTTTTGGATCATAAGAAAGCCTCAAATATTGCATTCCCATGGGTTGTAGGCCCATTCATAGTCAAGAGAAAGGCTTCCATTTCAGCTATTGAATGTGTGTTAAGAGAGATCGGACTTCGAACAAAGGTTGCCATCAACTATGATCCCCACCACATCATCTCCAACAGAAGGAAAGAAAGTAACAAAAAGGGCTTTGTGCATTTTGAGATTGCATGTATGGCAGATACTGCCAACTGGGTGGAATATCCGAGCAAAGGGAAAATGTATGTACATGTACAAGATGACTCCACCTCTCTGGTACAGACAACCATCATCCCCACTACCTGGATCCTCTAGTTTGGTCCCATCAGTTGGACCAATTATACCCCTTTCCAATGGCTCTGGAGGATCCAACAAATTGAAAGTCATTGATTCCATGGATGTAGAAGATGAAGACACAGAGAGAGCTTCAAAGAGACAGAAAGTTGAAGAACCAAGGAAGCATATTGTGTAGGTATCGACTGGTCAAGCTAAAAAGAAGTAGGCGAAGGCCAAAATACATGCCTTCGAGATCAAGGAATATGTATTTGATAGGGAAGCTGCTGAACCTGCTGCACAAAGCAAGAGTAGAATAGAATTATTGGATGAGTATAAAGAAAGCAAAGAGGAAAATTCGGAAGAATCAAAGTTATATGCAAAGGTTAGACAAATCTCTAGCAAGGATGTGTTCTTGGTTACTGTCAGGAGCCATGCTCAAAACACCTTTAATCTGGCCATAGCTACTGTTAACACCCAAAAAGTGCTCACTAGTTCATTTGCTTATTCACATGACCCATTTGCCCACTTTTTCACCATTTGAGCCTCTAAAGCCACCAAAAGGTCACCAAAAGACCTTAATACACCCCTTTTTCCACTCAAAATGAATATTTTTCCTCAAAAAGCATAAAAAACCCTCAAAAAGGGTCCAAAATTCCCAAAAATATTAAAAAGGGAATAAAAGTATTCAAAATATTCAAAAAAGAAAAAAGGAGGGAAAAGGTACCTAAACCATGTTGGTCAATACCATTGGTTTCCTCAAAACCATAATGGTATTCCCCACCACCAAAAACTATAAAAAGGTGGTAGGGGCTCCTCACTTTCCATCCATACATCATCCTATCCTCATGCTGTCAAAATCTCTCATGAGGTTTTGACCATTGTAGAAATCTTGGAGAAGAGACCATTGGAGCTTGGAGCTGCTCACCCTTGGAGCTACTCAACAATCTTCACCACTTGGAGCTATCACCATTGCAAGCATTTGCTTGCCCCTATTCTTAATACAAAGTTATTTTTTATTTTATTTCTTGTTCTTGTTTTCAAATCCTTCCAAGTTTATTATGATATGCACATGCTAGTTTAGTTTTAGATTTAGATTTACAATTGTTTTTGCTTTCAATATTTGAAACTGCTATCACTTGTTGATAGGTGCCCATAGCACTAAGCTTGGTTGCAAAACCAAGCCAACAATTTTTGGTGACTCCGCTGGCTTCGAATTCTTAGATCTCAGTTTTTTACTTTAGATCTTAGGTTTTGTTACTTTTAGTCAGTTTAATTCATAGATCTGCCATCCTAGACAACAGATCCATTGTTGTTCTAGATCTTGCCCCTTTTTATTGCCATTAACAGCATGAAATTGCCATTTTCAGGTTCATTTTTCGGCGTCCGTTTACGACGTTCGCCTCGCGGCTTTTTTCCCAACAGTCGCGCGGCTCATCGCGACCTTGCGGCTCGCCATGGCTTCGCAGCCAATTTACGCACTACACATCGCGGCTTCACGGTCATTTTCCACGCCGCACATCGCGACTGTGTGATGAAAACCCGCGCTGCCCATCGCGACTGTGTGACCAAAACCCGTGCGGTGCATCGCGACTGTTTCGCCAAAAACCGCGATGCTAGTTTTTTCAATTCGGCCAATTGTTTAAAAAATTATTTTTTGCTGTATTTTCTGCCCATTTATCATATTTTACAGTATTAAAATTCCAGCATTTTTACAGCCATATAAATCTTTTTACTATTTAGAATGTTTCTTTAAAAAAGTCTTTTTACAAATTTTTTAGAAATTGAAAGAAAGATTTATTTGCATTTCATCTAGATCAAGATTTTACTGTTCATGTGCACGATACTTTTCCCAAGCAATTTTTAAAGAAATCCATTTATTTCTTTAAGTATTCATGTTATTTGCTTTTCTATTTTAAAGATCCATTAGTTTTGAATAGTTTTTTCAAAGCATTTACATTTCAATTTCAGTTTAAATGCCACACTTGCACCCACTCTGCCACATAATTTAAACTGAGCCTTAAAATTTACCCTAAATTCAACCAACTTTTAACCCCACTTGGGGAGCACTTAAAAGAATTTTGTAGTTAGGTAGAATTGAGGGGATAGGTGTTCCAATAACACCCCTCAGTAATTACATTTGAGACATAGCTGTTGTCCATTAGGGAACCAAAATTCCCTAGTATTTTTTGGCACGGTCACAACCAGTTTATCAGAGGGCCTCTCCCCTAGGAGGGTTGAAGTCGCCAGAATGGTTCCGGAGGCCTGAGTGGAATACAGAAATCCATTCAGTAACCGAAGGCTACCTTACGCAGTTCTCGGGGTATCCCTGTATGGGGGTACTGCAGTAAAAGGACCAAATGGCAGATTCACCTTTTATGAACGTGTCATGAACAGGGTATCCTAGTTGCCATTCTTTAGGATTGTCTACCCGGTGTCCCTCCCGGTAGGGGGATATCTAGCCGTTGATTCAACACTCCATATTGTCTGACTTGGATTTCATCACCTTGCAGAGGAGATCGTTTGTTGACTCACAATACTTCTAGTTAGGTGTTTGCATGATACATTACCCACCTTTGGTCTAGTAGCACCTCTTTTTTCTAGAAACTATTTGACTGTTGGTATTCTGACCATTTTTGTTGCATCCCTCCACTTATTATAGCATAGCTGTTATAATAAGTGCTTTTTGAGGTTGATTTTTTGGCCTGAGAGCCTTTATTTTCACTCCCCTTTTTGCACCCTTGGTTGCATTAGGGTTTCGAGTTTTTTACATCACCATCTTACACTGAAATTTTTTTAAACATATTTCTCACCATTGAGAATTTTAGATGATCTCGTCGTCTTCAGGGTGAACCCCCTCAGTTCAGTCTACTTGGCTCTCCACGTCACCGACATCGAGCCTTATCCCTTGACTCGACATGTCATCGGCCAAACATACAGTCATCTGATTCTGACACGCCTCACTTCACATATGATTTTGAGGCTGAATCTGAAAACCCTACTGAATTATTACCAACCAACCTCATGGCTGGAACACAATGTGACCCACTTTTTACTAGTACTATTGGAGATACATCCACAAACCCTTCTACTGCTGTGCCATCCATGGTAACAACAACCCCTCTAGGCATGCCTAATATGGGGGACACTCCACCTTTAAGTATGCCCAACATAGGATTACCTCCTATTATGGGTATGCCAAACATAGGAATCACACCACCTGTCATTACCACAACCCAGATCCCAGGAATTCCTGGCACTCTTCCTAACCCTGGTGTAACCCATGTTGCACTTGGAAACGCTGGCCCATACCAAACCACAACGGTTGGAGGACACATACCTTCAAGACCTAGCATTCCTTCAGGGGCTACTGGACCACTACATAATGCCACCATGAATAGTTATGTCCCAGTCACTGCGCCACACCCATCTGCTAGTTTACCTTACATGGCTAGTCTAAACTTACCAGACTTAGCCCGACTAACCAATGATCCTATCAGGCACAACCCTACATGGCCACCCATGCCTACAAAGCTCCCCTCGCACATACCCAAGTTTGAAGGAAAACCTGGGGAGGACCCCCAAAACAAAATAATGTCTTTTCACCTATGGTGTTCATCTAACTCCATAGTGGATGACTCCATTCGTCTAAGACTATTGCAACGAATGTTCACTAGCTCTGCAGCCAAGTGGTACATCGAACAACCACATGGGACCCACCAGACTTTTACGTCTCTCGCCTCCACTTTCCTTCAATTTTTTCAGCTACCTGTACGTTACGATGCCGAAATTGAAATACTGTTGTCGTGCAGACAAAAAACAGCTACCCACATCACGGACCACATCCATGAGTGGCGCAAGCATCGTAGCCTCTGTAAAATTAAACTGGATGATCGTATATTTTTGGATTGGTTCCTTAAATTACTCCTACCCCTCATAGCAAAAGACGTCGCTTATGAACGAACCTAGTCAGAGGAAGAAGCTATCCTAAAAGCTCAACAATTCGACCTAATCTATGCCCAATCAGGTTATCTCTACACCATCATACCAGATGCTCCACGAGGCGATTCTTCACGCAGTGACGCGCTAGGGGCATCACATGCCGCTGATGGTATTATTGGCCAGGTCACACTGCAAATTAAACCTTTTAGCATGGTGAGCACCATAAATTCCCCAGACCTCTCTAGGGCTACCTCTAATTCTTGAGCGACAACTTTGTACACTCCAACGAATCAGACTCATCACAATCATGGACCCTCTTGTCCACAACATTGCTATGGGAAAGCACCATCGGCATATGCACCTCCCACATACTATAACCAACCTACCACCGAGAACCCAATTCAGTTCCCGCCATAACCAATGTATTACCCACAGCAAGCTACAACAGCTAACCCAACACCTCCAATAGCTCAGGGTTACCAACAACCCCAGCAGGTAACTGGACCACCTCCAGCCCCACCAGCTTATTATCCACCGCAACCTACTCTTGCACCTACGGCAAACCAAAATCCTCCCACTGCTCAAGGAAAAGTGTACACACAACACAATCAGCCCCAACATCAAAACAACCAACGCAACCAGGGTGGACAACAAAACCGTGGAAGAGGACGTAACCGCAGCAACAACCAACAACATAATCAAGGTCCACCACCTCCCAATCCTCCAAATAATAACAACGCTGCTCCTCCCAACCAGAATCCAGATCGTCATCCCAGGCATCCCAAAAACAATAACCTCAGAACAAACCATCCTTGTTCTATTTGCGGGGTCTATGGCCACTACACACATGCTTGCCCACATTTCGAGCGAGCTCGGGAACTCTGGACTGATGATGCCCATCATCAAGGGAAAGCGGCTCCTCAGGTGCCACCCAACCCTCCACCACCTCAGCATCAACCTTTGGTGCTGCAAAACCCCTTTCCAACCCAAGGTGCAGTGAACACTCATCCGTTAGCTCCCCCTCAGAGCAACGCGCCACCACAACAACAGATCACTTATGCCACTCCTGATCAACCCATGTTCGATTCAGGTACCCACCACTTGTTAATGATGTCATCCGCCGATGCCAAACTCCAAACTCGTCGGAACCAATATGGCTCCACCCCTGAAGTCCCTCCCACCGATAAAAACACTAACGTTCATCCCACGGATCATACGTTACGTATACCTCCGGCTCCACTCGATGACGCTTCTAAAGCACCTCGCTTCCCACTTCGTCGCATCAACAAAAACCCCAACGCTCGCACTGCGTCGAATTACAGCATTGTAGATGACTTAACCCAGTCTCCCACAGCCATGTTTGCTTTAGAAGTCTTAAGAAACTTTCCTTCACAGCGCAAGACTTTGCTCTCTGCCATTGGTGTAATCGACCCCAATGATTCACAACTGATGGCATTCGATTCAGACCAGTCCGAACCACGCCTACCTTCAACTTTAGCATTCCAAGTTTATGTTTCCGTTCGAAATCTTGTCATCCATCGGTGCATTATCGATGAAGGTGCCTCTACATGCGTTATGTCCACATTCATTTGGCAGAAGTTGGGATCCCCTACTCTCCAGCAGTCCACCACTGCGTTGTGAGCCTACAACGGCCGTTCGGCTCAACCCCAAGGTCTCTTAGCTAATGTCCCCGTCCAGCTGGCTGATAAAACCGTACTCATTAACATAGAGGTCATCAATGCCCAACTTGATTATAACCTCTTACTTGGCCGCAGCTACATGTATGCCATGCAGGCGGTTGACTCATCCATTTTTCATACCATGATGTTTCCCCATGACAGACGCGTGGTCAAGGTCGACCAACTCACCTATTACGATCCCAATGCCCCCGCTGCACCCGAAAATGCTCTCCCCATGATTGAACAACCTGTTTGTGGTGCAACTACCTCGTTTGTTTCCTCTATGGGACCCAGAATTTACTCTGATGCACCGATGACCTCAACATTCCAGTCCATTCCACCCCCGTCACCAGCGCCCAAAGTATCTGACCTATGTACCCTGTCCCATAATACACAAACACCCAACAATCAACTGCCCTTCTTACCTAAACCACCATTGGTCCCTAGTCACATTGGTGTTATGGCTACCCTTAGTCTCCCCGGGTTAACCTTGGGATTACCCGTATGGTATTTTTTTCCTCCGTTCCCCCACCGACACCAAATGTCGTCTTGCAACCAGTGCAACCCATTGTCACTACTACCCAACCACCTCCCGGTGTCACTACCCCTTCTTCATCTATGAATCCCCCTCCTATTATCAATCCCACTGGGGGCAGAGGCCCACAACCATACACTGCGGTACCCCCCTCCCAAAGCAGTTAAACCTCCCCCCGTGTTTCGTGCTCCTCCTAAATGCTCGTTGTGTGATGAGTTAGGCCATCCAACTCATCAATGTCCACAATTACCTGCATTATAGGAACACATGCAAATGCTTGACGATGACCCCAACATCTCGGTTGTCAAACTCAACTCAAACTCCAAGCCTCATGATAAATCACTGCGTACCAACCACCCTTGTGCGATATGCGGTATTTATGGCCATTACTCACATCACTGTCCTGATATCCCAGATTACAGAGTATCTCTCTACGAGATGAATAATTTGGACCTTGAGACGGCGCCCCCCACAATTGAGGAGATCTACCCTCTCGTATCATCCCATCCGGAGAGATTAACACCATTTATATGATCTCTTCGAATACCACTACCTCGTCAACCGATTTGACCACTCAATTTTTCCGCAATGATGAGGAGATTCTAGAGGCTCTTACTGCCCCTAATTACCCCTGGGAAGACATGCACCATCGTTCATACTTCCTCCCAGAAGAGTCCTCCTCCACCACTGCTACCCAATTCACGGTTGAGTCCAAAGATTTCCTTCCTACTAAAGTCGACTGGTTTAAGGATCCTATTCCTTCTCCTGATGCCTTTGAGGAAGGTAACATGGCCAATATATCACCCGTCATCCACATCGATATCTCTTACCCACCTGGTGCCCTTGAAATCATTACCTTAGGAGCCCCCTGTAGTGAGCATGAGATTGGAGAATACAAAAAAAATTTCCAAGAATTCCGTGATGTCTTTGCCTGGTCCTATACCGAAATGCCTAGTCTTGACCCCGCCATTATAGAGCACCACATTGACACATGGCCTGATGTACCCCCCGTTCGTCTGAAACAACGACCCATTCATCCCCCACCATCTTCCTCCCCGGAAGAAATTAACACCATTTACACGATTTCCATTGGATACCCCTCTATCCGATTGGCCCCTTCCATTGATCCCTTTCACACACATGTTCAACCCTTACAAATCAACATTTCCACCACACCTAGAAAACCTGAGCTCATCTCGCTAGGCGCATCATGCACTCAAGCAGAAACTCAGGTATATAAGGAACTCTCCCAAGAGTTTTGTGATGTCTTCGCCTGGCCCTACACCGAGATGCCCAACCTCAATCCTAAAATTATGGAACATCACATCGACGAATATATCCACCCAAGAAATTTTTCTGAAGGGGACCTTGTCCTCTCCTGCGATGAGGCTCATGACAAAACCGGGAAAGGGAAGTTTGTGTCCATGTGGCAAGGCCCATACATTATACACACTTTCCTCGGACAGGGGGCATACATTCTGACCGATTTAGAAGGAAACCCCCTACGCAACCCATGCAACGGGTTGTACCTCAAGCGATTTTACCCATAGTAAATCTGATGGACACCACCGTCCATTATAGTACAGTATTATTTTGTTTTTCACAAAAAAATTAAAAAACCTAAAATATTTGTTTTCTTTGCTTGACCACAGATGGATCCTGTTTCACTCTGCTATGTCGGTTTCACTGATGGTGCAAGCCGTTGGTCCCCCAATCTGACCTCCACGTCTTGGGTAATATATTCCCCTTCACATGAGTTGATCCACATCGACGGAGTGTGTTTAGGTGCTGCCACCAACAACCAAGCTGAATACGATGCCATGACCGGTCTCCTGGTCGCAGCTCTCCAAATGAGCATACGCCACCTTAATGTTTTCTTGGACTCACAACTCCTTGTTTCCCAGGTCAACAATGATTACCAGGTATGCGATCCCTGTCTTTTCAGAAAATTCTTGTGCACTAAACAAATGGTTCGATAGTTTGAATCCATTTCATTTACACATGTCCCAAGAAACCTCAATAGTGTAGCAAACCATATGGCCAACAACATTCTTGACTGGCACCCCAATCAAATCATTTCATAAACAAAAATGCATCCACGTGCATCACATGTGCCTCCACGAGCATATATCTAAATATGACAAAAATGCATCCACGTGCATAACATGTGCCTCCACAGGCATATACAAAAACAAAATATGCATCCATATGCATAACACGTGCCTCCATGGGCATATACCAAAATCAAAATGTTGCATCCACGTGCATAACATGTTCCTCCACGGGCATACAGATAATCAAACATGCCTCCACGGGTGAACAAAAAGACAATAAATGCATCCATGTGCATACACGACTATATCCCAACATCATATATATATATATCATCATAATATAGTCAAAACATGTCATAGGTGCCCTCAGCACCCAATATACAAAAATACATCAGCCATACAAAAAAGTGCTTCCCCACATGCTCATCAGCATTTGGGGGAAGATACAATATCATCTAATCATCGCGGTCCCTAGGCTCCTCTAGTGCCTCCTCCGTTGGCCCCACCGGATCATGCCGAGCCCTAACTCTCCTCTCTGCCGGCCCCGCTGGATCATCTCGTAAACAAATCCTCCTCTCCACCAGCCCTGCCGGATCAGCCCGACCACCATCCCTCCACTCGACCACCAACAATGCTGTCCTCAGTAGGATCGAGCACCGCTCACATGGCGCATTGAAACATCGCTCGACGATGTCCCGATCCAAATCTCTCCAACCATCCTCTAGAAATCCGGCTAGGATCATGTCAAGTGTCTCTCTGACACCCTCTAAAGCATCATCTCGAGGACTAGCTCCTCGACCGCGAGCCCCAAATCCTTGACCATGCATAGGCGGTACCGCTGCAGGAGGTGGAGCAACCACCATCGCCCATCCCCTACGAGCCACATAGTCGGCCGGTGGTACAGGACCAACATCTGCACAATCACGCAAGTAAACCATCATATACATATCTAACTATAATCATAACAGATAAATCTAAAAACACATGATATAGTAGAGAACAAAACACAAAACATACCATCTAAACCCCAGGCCTGTCCCTGGGCTCGAGGCATCTCCAGATCTCCTCGATAATCCATACCAGCATATAGATAGTCCTCAATCAGCAGGGGGATCTGCTCCCACTGCTCATACATCTCCTGTGAGAAGAAACCACGGATACCACCACCACCACGAGGCATCATCTGCCCCCACTGCACCATGCGCGTCTCGCTCACCAAACCATCCCGAATGGGCACTCGTTGTCGCAAAGTCGGTACTCGCTCAAAGAAAAAACAACACAAAAAGGAGGCATAGCAGAACTCTCCCCCCTTCCGACTGACCTTGTCCAGATCTCTCTGGACACCAGCCAAAAACATCTGACCCCATGCATAGTAGGTCCCCATCAGCACAGAATCCACCATCATCGTTTGTTCCCCCCGACAAACGATGTGGCGTCGTGGCACCCAACACCCGTAGAACACAAGCCCCGACTGTTGGCGGGAAAATCTACCCTATAGCAAGGAAACTAATGTGTTCATACCTACGTGAATTGATGATATTACAAATGTGTTTATGAAAAGAAATAATTTATGGATTTTGGAAACACACCTTTCAATCGAAGTTTGATCCCAGCTTTTACTTGATCTTGTGTTCAGCCTCCAAATCCACCTTCCTTCCAGTAAACCTGCAATAACAATACCTTTCTCAAAGCGTTTTGGACAACATATAAAGCTTGAAAGAAACAAAATAATGTTTAACATTCAACATTGACCAAAACAGATCCAAATTAGGATGTCATTTCAGAACACATTCAAATTGGAACAAGAAAGACACTTCAACCTTTATTTGTCAAAAGTAGAATGATGTACAAGTATACCTGATCATGAAATAGGCTCCTGCAACTTGATTCTGGGCTCTTGCTCTTCTCTGGCTTGGATGTCTTCAGCATCAACTCCTCCAATGCAAGCTTCTCTCCATGTCTCAAAGTTTCTCCATTAATTCATCTCATCATCTAGGTTCTAACCCTTCTCCTTTCAGCTTCTTTGTATTTATAAGATTGGATAAGTAGTTTAGGTCGATGTATAGTTATGGAGGAAGTTGGGGGAGTTAGGAAACTAATAGCAACTAATCCTCCTCAAGAAATTAATTTATTTTTTAATCATCTTTTAAGATGTACGCGACTCTTGTTAAGTGGAGTAGCGTATAGGGTGCTACTTTAGTGCTTATCAACTAGCGCTCATTCGATTTTAAATGGTGAGCACTACTATGTTGAGAAGGAGTAGCATATACTTGGATATGGGCGCTACTATGATACACTGGAGTAGCATATGGGCGCTAGTCTCTTTGAGTAGAGTAGCGCTCATATCTCAAAATGATATTTTTGGGGGTTTTCCAGAAATGTCAGGAAATGGAGTGAGTCAAAGTATCATCCAAGGTCAACATGCTCCTCCATCCAAGTTGTCCTTTTGTGTGATCAGCAGCTCAAGGTGATCACGGATGGAGAGGTGCAAGTTTGACCTATAACAGATGCACCCTAATGTGTGAGGTCAGAGGGAAACGATGGCCGAAATACATTATAATCCAAAGCTAGAGGAGGACCAAAGCAACCGCAGAAAATAAGTCACAAGAAACCTGCAACAAAGATCAAGGTCAGCGAGCAATTACATTTTGACATCATATAGATGTGCAGTGTGATACAACATGATCTCCGATACATAACAAGGATATGTATATAAAAGTATGGCCACTTAGAATACAAGTGTGGATCCATGTCAAACTGAGAGATCATAGCCATAACAACAAACTGGATCTATGTCTCATGGAGAGCTGAAATATAAGTGAGGATCAGTCTTGCGCAACTTGGGTAATAACAAAATGAGGTAATGTCATCCAAAATCCCAAGGTCTTCATCCCAAAACAACCCTAGGTACAAACCCTAACCATGTGAATAGATGAGCTGATAGTCGAACATGGGCGGTATCGTTTGATTACCGGTCATTGATGTATACCGTTAATAAAACATGAGGACTTCCACCGATAATGATGATGGGGTCCAAGGTACCAAGTACGATTCGCCAAATGTGAATAGATGGACTTGGAGTCGAACACTTAGGAATCCTGTCGAAGAAGAGACATTGATGTATTCTCATCATTCAACAACGAGGAAAATTGCCACTGGTGACTGCAATCTCCAAGGTACTAACCGAAACTCTAAACTTCAATCCCAGAATAATGAGTTGATGTCGATGGGAAGAAGTCCGTTGGAAGGGAGGCCTTAAGGTATCCTCCATCATCCAACTCGAAGAACACTCAACTGTTAAGAGCTGATATGGAATAATATGTAACAAAACTGACACTAGGAAGGCCAACACATGAGGTCAAGGTAAACTGCAGAATGGCCGACATAGGGTATATCCTTGAACATTGAGCACGACACAAAGTGACTCAGGCACTTTCTGACATAATGGGGTAAAGCATAAGTCTGAAATGTAAGAGACATTAGCAGACCCTCCATATGGTTGGAAGAATAACCAACCGGGGGAGTAAATAACTCGGAGGAAAATTTCACCCTGAGGTCAAAAACTAAACCCAACCAACCAGATAGACTCAAGTAGGTGCTGTGTTCAAGGATAGAACTTGACTGAAACTGCCTTTGAAAATGAAGATATGATATGTCTTTCCCATTCCTTATTCTTTTTAGATAAAAAGAATACCCTTCTTGTTGTTTTAATGAGTTCAATAAAGAATGAAAACTCAATAGATCCAACCACGTAAAAAAATTTAACGAGCCCATGGGAGGAAGACTCAGGACCTTCTTCATTATTTATAGAGTTCGAAGAAGAGATAGAAGATTACTCTATATTTACTGATCTCTGGATTTTAATATCGAGCCGAGATCTGTTCTTGCTCGCCGGTGTTTTCAATTTTAAGGAGTCTGAAAAACTTAAACAATAAATCCATATATCTGCTCGTGGATTTTAGTATCGAGCCCAAGCAGATTAATGCTCGCTGGTGTAGAGTCTGAAAAACTTAAACAATCTTCTTTTCACCTATCCGTGGATTTTATATCGAGCCCGGATTGGTCTGTGCTCGGCGGTGTTTTCTTGTTTATAGATTTGAAAAACTTAAACAATCCTCTACTTACCCTCTCGTGGATTTCACATCGAGCCCAAGTAGGTGAATGCTCGCTTGATATTTTCATGTTTAGAGAGCCTGAAAACCCTAAAGTGAGGCTCCAAAGGTCCTTTTTCATGCAGTTAGTCTCCTCCCCCGAAAAAGTATAAAACAATGAAAGGAGAACTCTTCTAGCACATACAGAAGTATACCTAGAGTATACCTTTTCCGTAGTTAATCCACTCAGGCCCGAAAAAGGGGTAATTCTATACCTGAGTGGATGAGCCTTCGAGTACTTTAATGAGCTTGAAGAGGACAAGTTTGCTCGATAATCTTGTTTAGGTTTAAATAGTCCAAACAAGAGCTTAAAATGACTTAAAGGTCAGCTTCTAGGATCATAACTTCATACTCTGCCAAAACTAGGTCTTCAACAAAATATTAGTCGATGCAGAAAAAATCTCGAATGATATATGAATTTGAAATATTTAACTAGTTGACAAGGTCTATCATCAAGAAATTTTAAACCTAGGAGATGAATCCGACAAAAATTAAGTGAAAGTTGAGCTTCGATCAGTATTATACCATATTGTGTGTTTCAATTGATTAATTAGGGATTTTTTGAAAGTTTTGAAACTATAGAAAATTAACAATTATGGGTAAAAATCAAAATCCAATTTATATATAATTTCATTTTTAAAAATCAATTTTCAATTTTGTTTTGTAGGGCAAAGATTGGGGCAACCTTGTGCAAATTTCAAATCGCCGTGGCGATCCAACTAAGCATCCAACCATCAATCTTCCTCCACCAAGTAAGTTAAAATCCACCTTGCTTGCATTTTTATGGTTTATTTTTCAATTTTTGAGCAAAAAATAGCTTGCAACGCAATGTTCATAAGTGTTTCTGCGCGGGCGCTACTGTGTAACCACAGCAGTAGCGTATAAACGCGATGGGCACTACTGTGCTGAAGCAGAGTAGTGCCCATACGCGACTGTGTAGTATACACAGTAGCGTACACTTTTGCAAACCTACCTACAAGCGCCGAGACTCAAAAAATTTTGGTTTTTTGTGCAGGATGGTCCTTCAATGGAGGGAGAGAGAGCATGAGGACATGGATAGGTTGGCCATGCAAGATCCGGCTACCTTCCATGCTCTCCGAAGATGCGGTTTGTTGAAGTTTTATCGAACCGTAAACATGAGGGCCTTAAGCAAATTGTTTCGAAGACTTATTCAGTATTGGGATGTGGATACTAACACCTTTGTCATCTGTGGGCAAACTCTAGAGCTTACTGTTGATGACATATATTTCATTACTGGTCTCTTGAGGAGAGGAGATGTGATCAATCTGAAAGGGTCTTCTGATGTGGGTGTAAGGTCTGTGCAAGAGTATCTAAATACATATTGTGTTGCCGGAGCTGAGAAATCGGGAAGCCAAGTCTTGATTTCAACTATTGATGGTCTCCCTTTGAAAATGATAGTGAGCATGATCAACCGAGTAGCCGGTAGTGCCTCACAACAATTAGCTTCTAGGCATTCTATGCATATTGGTGTACAATGCTTACACGGTCATGTCTATGATTGGAGCACTAGTTTACTGGCAAACATGAAATCTCAATTGACAGGTTGCAAATTCGGCACAATGAAGAATTTTGGGTATGGTAGTATTTTGTGTACTTTCTTCTTTGAGAGGATGCCTGCTATCAGTTTGGGGATGCCTCTACCTCAGGTTAACCCCCGTGAGCCCAGACTAGGCTGTTGGGGTGACATATTCCTCCACCAGGGTGGTGGGGAAAGTCACTACTGTTATCATACTGATGATTTATGGGGTTGGTGGGAGAGGCAAGTACCCACTTTCGAGCAGTTTCCATATGCTGGATTGGATTTCCGTCATGATCCAGAGTTGGTACTTCCTCCAGGTGGAGCCTGGGGAGATATTGGTATGTTTTAAATTTTGAGAATTTATTTAATTTTTTCAAACTTTTTCAAGTATTTGATTTTTATGAATGAGTTTTGATGTTCTAATCAAGTGTAACATGCAGATCTGGGGCCTGTTCATCCTGAGGGACATCCTACCATCTATGTGAGGCCAGCTGATATTACCGCAGCAGATGCTATGTTGGGAACCCTGGAGAGAAAAATAAGTCGGTTGACTCACGAAGTTCCTGCATGCCGTATGGATCAGATACCTGTTGATATGCAGGAAGATGTTGTTGAAGTGCCCCCAGCATGGCTTAGGGTGCTGTGGAGGATCACTAGGCTAGTCATATGCTATCTCCATGTGGTAGATGATGATGAGGTCCCTCCTTCTCCATAGGAGAGGAAAACATTCTATGTATATATTTTTGAGGCTACTATGCCCAGCTTTTGTACTTTTATGACTTGACTTGATAGACTCGTGACTCAAAACTCATATTTTTTGATACGGTACCGGCTATATACAGTATCAATTATTTACATGTGTATGCATTTTTAATTTTATGTGTGCAATGTTGTTTATGACAATGTATGATGCAAATGCTAGTCTAACGCATAGTTTGCTAATGAATCAGCTAAAGTGTTTAAACTTCTTGGAATGTGTTCATATCTGATAGAATGAAATTGTCTTTTCAATAGTCTAACTCGTAGAAACTGACATAGCAATCCCGGATCCCTAATCTGATATACACCTGTTAACTGAAATACAATTAATTGTGAGTCAAGCCTTACCTCCAAATGTGAAATGCCATGACTGAGATCATCTCGGAGAAGTTCTATAACTGCACTGTATTCAGCCACATTATTCGTTGTAGGACCCAAACAAACCCCCCCCGAAGAGACAAGTTGGTCAGCGGGTGAATAAATGACCCAAGTTGCTGGAGCCAACTGGCAGGTGTGGCGACTGGCGCCATTAGCAAATCCTAAGAAATGTTTGGTTGACATCTGGTACACGAAACGAGAAACACACATAAGATTACCTAACGAGCATAACAAAACTAGCTTTACAAAAATATACAGCTATGTTACAAGAAAAAGTATTTCAGCCTAGGCGTAGTACTTCTTCAGGTAGGGTCAATGCCTGGATCCTCCTCGTGAGGCCGGGCAAAGGTGTTATGGAAATCACGGAAAATATTGGTATACGGAATGATCTCATCGAGATAACATCCCATTTCAAAGAAAATGTTTCCGTTGACCCCAGTGAAAATGTTCACCAGCGAGGTATGTAATCTATTTGCTTCAACAATACCAACTTGTGAAGAAGTGAAATCAGTATTTTCATCGGGTGGTGAACAAAATTCACCTCTCTCTAACAAGTTAAGAAAAGGAAACAAGAAAGACGCGGGATCTATATGTTCACGAGGAAGATCTGGGTCGGTCATAGCTTTTAACATTTCCTCTTCAGAAGGTAAAGTAATATCTGAACTGTGAAGAGAGGGAATCGGGTCCGGTGACTGAGTAGTGGCACAATCTATGTTTGACTCGACAGACACCGATGGATTCAACATATGCCCTATTATAGTTTGATAAGAATCCAAGTGGGTAACTTCTACAATAGGGGTGGGCACGGAGGGGTTTGTATTAGTTGAGGGAAACTCAGAATCAGTTGTTAAACTAGCCATGGAAGTTTCAGATGATGAAAATCCCTCAGTACCAACGAATAAGGTAGGAGCCGGTAGGTCAAAAGTGCCAATTAGTGACCCATAAAGTCCTGCTCCTAAACTCTCGCCAACCGGGGTGGTTTGATCAATCAAAGGAACTATGGTTTCCGAAGAAGTCTGGTTGTTTCTCTAAGTGAAAGAAAGTTGATCGACTGTAACGATCTTACCTTCAAATGGGAACATGACCACTCGAAAAAATGCCGATGCAATAGCTCGCATGGCATATGTCCAACTCCTGCCTAACAACATATTGTAATCAAGCGGAGCATCCAGAACTTCTACTTCAACAACAACTGTCTTACCGACCAAAGTGACATCAAATGATGGCAAAAATCCATGTGGACAGAAAGTTCTGCCATCAAATGCAGGAAGCAGTGTGTTGGAAGGGGCTAACTCAGGAGAACCTAGAGCTTTCCAACAGGAAATTGACATTACGCAAGTCGATGCTCCCTCATCTACTACAGTTCGTCTGATGGTAATTGGACCATGAACGACCTCAATATGAAGAGCAATGTGATAGGGAAACCGGTATTTGACATCAGTCATATCAAATTGCGCAGACATGTTGGAGGATTCCATACTCCCAATAGCCGCCAGAAGTGCATTTCGTTGTAAAGGACAACTCTGCAAGACTTCTAGAGTAGACATGGCACAAGGGGTCTGGGCTAAATCTTCAACCACATTGTAGTTAGAAGCAGCCCGTGTGTTGGGATTGTGCGATGCCCTCTTCAAGACACCTTTCGGAATCTTGGGCATTGGGTCCACAGGTATGTGAAGTGGAGTGGAGGATTCTGGAATCTCCTTATCCTTTTTCTGTGCGTCTGGGGTATAGTTCCTGGCTCTCGTTTGCAAAAGTGCATCCGAATTAACCATGTTAATGAATGTTTGATCAACCGTAGCATGTGAAGTGCCCCAAGTTTTGGAGGTGCCAGAAGTTGAGCCTTTCCCTTTAGGAAATGGGTCTTTCAGGACAGCAGGCCTCTTTTCTCTTCAGAGCTTCTGGGCTTCTTCAAGTAGAGGGCATTGGTGACTAAGGTGGTTCTGCTTGCAAAGTTTACAATGGAACTTAACCTTCTTTTCCTCTTTGTTACCCTCTTCGGCATTGTCTTTTTTGGGCTTTTGTTGGTTCCCCTCTCCTTTATTTTCCTTCTTTTTGTTGTTGGGCTACCAAGGGCCCTTTCGATTGTTCTGGACCTGGTTGACAGGCTCAGAAGTACAAGGAGAGGTTGTGACGAAAGAAATATCTGCAGTCGATTGTTTGACAGCTAAGGCATGGATCTGTTTGGTCAGTGCTTCGAAGGCTACAGAGTCAACTGAACCCACTATGCCGTCAGCATGTGGTCCAGGTTTCGGTCTACTCGGATCAATGTTCGATCGCAGTGCATCGGGTATGATCTCATACAGTAACCCAGATTGTGCATACACGAGGTCTAACTACTGAGTCCGTAAGATGGCTTCTTCTTCATTGGATACTCCAGATGTAGCTACTTCCTTAGAAATATAAGGAAGGAGTGATTTCAAGTACCACTCAAGAAGGAACTCCGAAGGTATGTTGGCCTTAATGAGCCTATTCTGTCTTCACCACTCCTGAATGTGGTCAGATAAGTGAGTGGCTTTATTTTGTCTAAAAGTAGACAAAAGTTCTGTTCCGGCATCATACCGAACAAGAAGCTGGAAGTGATTCAAAAAGACGGTTGCAAGATCTCCAAAACTAGAGAAAGTAGCCGCAGGTAGCTCAATGTACCATTTCGCTGCAGGACCAGTTAAGGTCCTTTGGAACAATCTCAATCTAATGGAATCCTCGTTTAATGAATTGGAAGAACACCATAAGTGGAAGGTAGTGACATGGTCACCAGGGTCTTCACCTATTTTTCCTTCGAACTTTGGAATGTCCGAAGGTAATTTGGTGGGAACTGATGGCCATGTAGAATTATGACACACAGGATCGTTTGTCAGTTTAGAAAGATCTGAAAAATTTAAGGTTGCCAGAAATGGTAGACGAGGCCGGTAAGATGGTACTTGATAAGGGGAACCACCCATCGTTTGACCCATGAATTGTTTGTAGGGGTTGCCCCCAGCCATCTGGTGATAAGGGTTGCCCCCGGCCATATGCTGATAGGAGTTGCCACCTACCATCTGTTGATAGGGGTTGCCCCCAGTTACTTGTTGGTAGGGGTTTCCCCCAGCTATTTGTTGGTAGGGGTTTCCCCCTGCCATCTATTGTTGTACGAAAGGGTTATTAAAATTTCCCCACCCATACGAAAGTGGATTAGTGCTTTGTGGGTTCGTCCACTGTGGCTGGGTGTTAGCCCCTCCATATTGCTGGTTAAAGATATTACCCCCTCCCCCTGAAAATGAGGAAAAAGGGGTATTACCTGCAGGAATACCACATTGATTCATGTTAGGGCCTACAAAGGTATTGAAACCAGTAGAAGCTGATGTGGACGGTGCAGTCATGGTGCCCATGACTGTCATGTTTGCAGAAGCACTTGGTCCTACAATAGGTGTGGAAATCCAAGTACTAGGTATCTGATATAATGGTTGAGAAGCAGAAGGTGTTGCACAGTTGGACGTACTACTAGGTCTAACAGTAGGTGTAGGAATAGATGCCATCGTTGTCGAACTAGGCATACCTAATGTACCAGTGTTGAAACTGAAAGATGGAGTAGACATAGAGGTATGTGCCTGACTTGGTGTAGCAGTAAAAGCAGGATTAACTATGTTGGTGTTCATACCTAAAGTGAGAGTTTGGGGAACTCCCTATTCACCTCCTAAGTTAGACATCAGATGTTCAGGTAAGGAATTATCTACACTGAAATGGGGTTGCTGGAAACCAACAGGTGACAGAAGCGGAATTCTAGTATTGGTTAAAGGAGGATTGAAAGGAGTGCTATACTCCGCAGAAGTAAGATCTTCCACCTCAACAATACTAAAGTGTTGTTGATCTGTGGTACCTGGTAGTGGTTCCTCAGGAACCTCAATTTCAAGGTTTTCTGTTACAAGAATTTCTTCAGGAAATTCTGTTTCAGGAGTAATTTCTGAAGAAATACCGGGGTTTACCCGCTGTCGTCTAGCTGGTTGTATAGGTTCTGTTCTAAGGGGTGGAAGTTTTTGGAACCTCCTCGATCTACGAAGCTCTTGATTCTTCGTGATTATAAATATAAAATAACAGACTAGAACCTAGTGGCCACTACAACTAGGGGGCAAACAACACACCAACTAAAAAAAAATTCCTAAGTATACAAACCAGGCAAACAAAGATGCCTTCCAGAGAAGAGTCTGGGATGATGAGGGCCTAGAACAGATCAACGAAGGAATAAAGACAGTTACTTGGGGTCCACAATACAATGACTAAGGGTGCAAGCGCTGGAATCACCCAACCGCCCTCCCAAAGACCTGCAAGGGGTTTCCTCCCACGTCTGTCTTAGGTACATCAGATATACCCTCTGTTGTCACCTGTGTATGAACCTAGAGTCAGATACTAAGGATACCACAACACCGAAAACTCCTGGGGAACAGTCACCGGTCGAATCAAAAAGCATGGGCAGGGTAGCTGTTGGCCCGGTTTTGCAACCAGGCTTAGTGCTATGGGAACCTGCTAACTAGTAGCAGCAGTTTTAATAGAATTAAACAAGAAACTAATCTAAACAAAACTAATCATGGATCTATGCAAGAATATAAGCAAATAATGTAAACATTTAAAAAACAAGAACAAGAAAATATTAAAGAATGAATTTGTATTGAAAAATGGGGGGGGGGGGCAAGCAAGTGCTTGCGATAATACCTTCAATGGTGAAGGTTGATGTTGAGAAACTCCCAAGATGAGTAGCTCCAAGCTCCAAGAGGTCTCCTTCTCCAAGGTTGCTTACAATGGCCAAAATGCTCAAGGGAGATTTCGACAGCATGAGGATGAGATAATGGATGGATGTGAAATGAGGAGCCCCTACCACCTTTTTATAGGTTTTGGTGGTGGGGAATACCATTTGTGGTTTTGTGGAAACCAAATGGTATTGACCAACATGGTTTAGGTACTTTTCCCTCCTTTTTCCTTTTTTGAATAAAATTAATATTTTTATTCCCTTTTTAATATTTTGGGAATTTTGGACCCTTTTTGAGGGTTTTTTATGCTTTTTTAGGAAAAATAATCTTTTTGAGTGGGAAAAAGGGGTGTACCAAGGTCTTTTGGTGACCTTTTGTTGGCTTCAGAGGCTCAGATGGTGGAAAAGTGGACAAATGGGTCATGTGAATAAGGGAATGAGCTAGTGAGCACTTTTTGGGTGTTAACAGATTGCCCCCTGATGTGTGAGGGTAGGAGCTCATCGTATGGCCGATAGACATCATAGTTCTTTTGTCTTTTTTCTGGGGTTTTAGGGGAGAGAAGAGACCGGTTGGAGACTGGAGCCACGGCCCTTGGAAGCTGCAAAAACAAAAAATAGTACATGGCCTCAATATGAATGAGGTATAATCTTTGATAATGGACGAGGCGGGCATTCCCATGCTCGTATCAATACATATACATAACAATTAGTCCCAAGAAGGGGGATCTAATACATAAAGAATCTACTGGTACATCATAATGGTCCAGGGGGGACATTATTTTGGGATATACTCCTGATCATAACTGATACACTGGAATAACTGATGAACTGCTGAAACTGAAGGTGTCCAACATCTGTAGGGACTCAAAGACTATGAGTCATCTCTGAGAATTAATGTAACTATATACGCAAGGGAGTATGAAACTGGGGTACATCTGAATACTGTCGCATGCGCAACCCGGATATCTACAGAAAAAGTGTAACTAGTTTTATCCACAGGAAGACTCTCAAATGTGGAGGAGTCAGGAGGTATCCGGGGTCTTCGACTAATAACTGAAAGGACCAATACCCTGTGCGAGTCTCAACGATGTGATCAAGGTGTTGAATTCGAGCATGTGAGAAACAACCATTTGGAGAGGCACTGAGGATTCCTCTCGAAATGATTCATAGGCACTCATCATAAATGGTGATGAGTCCAAGACACAGGGACCTCTAGGTCTATCCTCTGGAATAAATTTGGTTGTTGTCGACAGAGGGAGGCCAGTAACTAACAAGGCAATGATGTTTCCTTGATAGGAGCGCGAAGTGTAGAACTGAAGTGTGGTAGTACTGATGGTAGGACTAACATACTTGTGGGGATGGGAAGTAACTGGGGTCATATAGTGGGTAGACTCAAACTTCCTTTGTTCAGAGCATGATGACATGGTTGACCTGGCAGCGTAGGGAACTGACTTGTAGGTGTGGGGATCATTGCTTTTATTGATTGAATGGTATATATTGACTCTGGGGGGGATGACGAGCTGATAGGTGCTGTCGAGGGATTTTCAAGGTGACATACTGCAGAATACTATGAACAAAGGCGACAAAAATGGGGAAGCTACCATGTGAGTAGACATGATCTGTTGTGGCGCCAAGAGGCACCATTGATGCCTTCTTCGTAGTTTTAATGAGCTCCAAGAAGGGATAAAAGTGTGCTCTAAAATGGTACGTTCCTGTGGATTTTGTGAGCCCAAGACGGCTCATGCTCATGGTTGCTTTCATGTTTAGAGAGTCTGAAAGCGGTAAGTGGACTCTATTGGTGTTCTTTTTCGTAGTTTAGTCTCCAAGGCCCGAAAAAGCATAAAATGATGCAGATGGAGAACTCTTCTAGCCGATGTGACTAGAGTATTCCTTTTTCGTAATTGGTCTACAAGGCCCGGAAAAGGGGTAAACTTATACCAGGTAGACGCCCTTTCAGATACGTTTAACGAGCATGAAAGGAAGCAAGGTTGCTCGGCAATCTTTTCATTGTTTTAGGAGTCAGAAAAGAGCTTAACAGAAACTCCCTAAGTGCCTTTTTCGTAAAAGGGTTTGCTCAGCCCGAAAAAGGGATAAAATTATACCAAACAAAAAAGGGATTGATGAGGGCGAGAAAAGGTCTCAAGCATCGTCATCAGTGTGGAAAACTAGATTTGGTGACATAAGGATTGTCGAAAAATGGAGAACGACCGATGTGGCACGCAAATCGAGGCTACATGGGGGGCATGAAAAAAGGCCCTAAAAATGGGGATGTGACAGCGAGAAATGATCTCAAGCATCATCACGAGCGCGGAAAACTGAATCCGGCGATATAAGGCACGTCGAAAATGGAGAACGACCGATGTGGCACGCAAACCGAGGCGACGTGGGGGTATGAAAAAATGCCCTGAAAATTGGGACGTGATAGTGAGAAATGATCTCAAGCATCATCACGAGCGTGAAAAACTGAATCCGGTGATATATGGCACGTCCAAAACGGAGAACGGCCAATGTGGCACGCAAACCGAGGCCACGAGAGAGGCCAAAAATGGTCAAAAAATAGACCCCATGAAAACGGGAAAAGGAAGGAACCTACATGAAGTTCTCGCTGTGCTGATTCCAACGGTACCAACGGTTTGAAAAATGGACATCGTATGATACCGCAATGGTTGTTGGAAAATTGGTGGAATTTCTATAAATAGGGCGTGGGGCCCAAATGACTTGTCATTGTTACGTGCGAGTTTGATAGAGTTGTCAGAGCTATTTCTTGATTTCTAGGAGATTTCACCGTTGGTTTTTGATTCAGTGAGTTGCAGGTAACTATATTTGCCTTAGCCTTGTCAATTATGTCTTTTTTGTTTGGCGGCGGGCCCCCGAAGGCCGCGAAATTCCATGTTGACTCTCCAACGTGGAATATCGCGGGTTTTGGGACTATTCCCGCGATGAACCACGTGGGTTTCAGGCTGATAGTCGCGATGTTCATCGCGATTGCGAGTTTGGAACCCGTGATGTTCATCGCGAGTTCATGGGAGATAGTCGCGATGTTCATCGCGACTGTCTGGACAAAATCCGCGATGTTCATCGCGGGTTTTTGCATGGAGGCCGTGATGGTCATCGCGGATTTTGGTGGAAAAGCCACGATGGGCATCGCGGGTTTTTGTGGAAAAGCCGCGATGGGATTTTTTCAAAATTTTTTATGCTGGGGCTAAAAATTTCTTCTGTTTTTTGGCAGGATGTTGAGGAGACCATTGTCCTCGTGGCGGGAGCGGGAGATCGATGATGATCTTATGGAGAGGATTCAGACTGATCCGGGGGTGAGACAGACTCTGGCTATGAGCGAACTTTTGAATTTTGCTCAGATCCCACCTATTCGTTCAGTGAGAAGGCTCCTGAACAAGCTTGTGCGTTGGTGGGTGCCGGTGGAGGGTGCATTTATCATTGGGGGTGAGAGGTTAGAGATCACTCTCACAGATGTCTATTTTTTTACTGGGTTGCCTCGTTTGGGTGAGGTGGGTGATCTCTTACCGAGGATCCCACCGGGTGTAGATATGGAGGACCTGTTACAGACTTTCTGTGTTGATGATGCTATTTTGCAGAACATCTCTATTAGTCTGCGATCCCTACGTGACTGGGATATGCGAGCTGTTGGGGCATGTGTTCTATGGATATTGGGTGCTGCTACGCCACATCGTATGTCTGGGGGACAGATGATGATGGTGGACTCCATTCTTCGGGGGACATATTATGCCTGGGGGTAGATGTTTCTGGCTGGTGTCCGGAGAGATCTGGACAAGGCCATTCGAGAGGGAGGTGAGTTCTGTTATGCCTCCTTTCTTTGATGTTTTTTCTTTGAGCGGGTGCCGACCTTGCGGCCATGGGTACCCATTCGTGTTGGTCTGGTGAGTGAGCCTCGCATGATGCAGTGGGGGAAGATGATGCCTCGTGCCGACGGTGGTTTCCGTGGTTTCTTCACGGAGGATTTTTATGAGCAGTGGGAGCAGATGCCCCTGGTGATTGAGGACTACCCCTATGCCGGCATGGACTATTGAGGTGACCGAGAGATGCCTCGTGCCCCAGGACAAGCCTAGAGTTTAGACGGTATGTTTTGTGTTTTATTTGATATTATATCATGTGTTGTTTGATTTATCATCGATGATTATAGTTGTATAGTATATGATGGCTTACTTGCGTTGTGCAGATGTGGGTCTAGTGCCACCGCCCGACTACGTGGCTCGTCAGGGGCGAGTGATGGTGGTCGCCCATCCACCTGCAGTGGTACCACCTCCGCGTGGTGGAGGATTTGCGGCTCGTGGGCGAGGGGTTGGCCCTCGAGATGACTCCATAGAGGGTGTCAGACATACCTTTGCCAGGATCTTAGCAGGACTCCCCGAGGATGGTTAGAGAGACCTGGATCGGGATATTTTGGAGGGTTGCTTCGGTGCGCCGCCTGAGTGGTGGTCGCTCTTGTTGAGGACAACGGTGTTTGTGGTGGAGCACAGGGGCGGTAGACAAGATTATCTGGCAGGGCCGGCTGAGGGGATGAGACGTCTGCGGGATGATCCAGCGGGGCCGGCAGAGCGGAGAGTTCGGGCTCGTCCTGACCCGGTGGAGCCAGTAGAGGAGGAGCCGGAGGAGCCTAGGGATCCTGCTGAGTAGATGATATGGTATCTGCCCCCAAATGCTGATGAGCATATGGGGAAGCCTTTTTTGTACGACAGATGTATTTTTGTATATCGGGTGCTGAGGGCACCTATGACATGTTGACTATTATGGTTTATATATATATGTGGATATATATTTGGATATATTGTCGTGTATGCACGTGGATGCACATTTGTCTTTTGTATATGCCCGTGGATGCACATTTGTCTTTTGTATATGCCTGTGGAGGCACATGTTATGCACGTGGATGCAGTATGTTGTTATTTATGTATTCCCGTGGAGGCACATGTTATGCACGTGGATGCATTATTTTGTTATTTGTTTATGCCCGTGGAGGCACATGTTATCCACGTGGATGCATTTTGTTTATGGATATGCCTGTGGAGGCACATGTTATGCACGTGGATGCATTTTGTTTATGGATATGACATGATGTGATTGGTGTGCCAGTCGAGGACATTGTTCGCCATATGGTCTGCTACACTGTTGAGGTGTCTTGGGACATGTGTGAATGAAATGGATTCAAACTGTCTAACCATTTGTTTAGTGCGCAGGAATTTTCTGAAAAGACAGGGATCGGGTACCTAGTAATCATTGTTGAGCTGGGAAACTAGGAGCTGTGAGTCCAAGAAAACGTTGAGGTGACGGATGCTCATTTGGAGAGCTGCGGCCAGGAGACCAGTCACGGCATCGTATTCAGCTTGGTTATTAGTGGCGGCACCTAAACATACTCCGTCTATGTGAATTAACTCATGTGAAGGGGAGTATATTACCCAAGCCGCGGAGGTGAGATTGGGAGACCAACGGCTTGCACCATCAGTGAAACTGACATAGCAGAGTGGAAGAGGATCCATCTGTGGTCATGCAGAGAAAAACAAATATTTAGGTTTTTGAATTTTTGTGAAAAAAGAAAGTAAGCCTATACTAGAATGGACGGTGGTGTCCATCATATTTTCTATGGGTAAAATCGTTTAAGGTACAACCTGTTGTGTGGGTTGCGTAGGGGATTGCCTTCTGAATCGGTCAGAATGTATGCCCCCTGCCCGAGGCAGGTGTGTACGATGTAGGGGCCTTGCCACATAGATACAAACTTTCCCTTTCCAGTTTTATCATGAGCTTGATCGTAAGCGAGGGCAAGGTCTCCCTCAGAAAAGGTTCTTGGGTGGACGTGTTTGTCGTAACTTAGTTTGGATCATTGTTTGGCTGCTTCCATATTTTGAATGGCTGTGTGCCGATCTTCATCGGCTTGTTCGAGGAGTAGTAAACGTTGCTCAATGGGGGAAGTGTCCGGTAGGAGTTCAATGGCGATATGTAGAGCTGGAATCTGGCACTCGATAGGGAGAACGGATTCGACACTGTGAACTAAATGGAAAGGGGTAAAACCGATGGCGGTTTTGGTTGAGGTGTGGTAGGCCCATAGTGCCGGGAAAAGCATGTGGTGCCAATTGGACTTGTGTTTGTCTACAGTGCGTTGAAGAATGGTCTTCAAAATTTTATTGATCGCTTCGACTTGGCCGTTTCCTTGGGGATAGTAGGCGGATGAGAAATGGTGTTCAAATTTCAACATGGTTGATAATTCTTTCCAGACGACATCTTCGAAGTGAGAGCCGTGGTCAGAGACTAGTTGCTTCGGCACTCCGAAACGAGTGATAACATGGTTGAAGAAAAACCGTGCTGCAGTGTCGGCTTTGCAATTGTAAGTCGGCATGGCTTCCACCCACTTGGTGAAATAATTGACGGCCACAACGATGTGTTTGTGACCGCTAGCAGACGTGGGGTTGCAGTCGAGGAAGTCGATGGCCCATTTGTAGAATGGTCCAACAGTGATGACTGGATGAAGGGGGGCGGGGGGGGTTCTTGCTTTGGGGGCAAAAAGTTGGCAGTTCTGGCAATGCTTGACTGCGCTGATGCAATCAGTAAACAATGATGGCCAAAAGTAACCTTCCCGAATGATATTCTGGGCGGTGGCCATGCCGGAGAAATGGCCTCCACAAGCACCACTGTGACAATCATTGAGGACTTGTTCTGCCTCACTATGGGATAGGCATCGGCGTAGGATGGTATCAACACCGCGTCGATAAAGTAGATCCCCTATCAAGAGGTATCGGGGGGCATGGTGTCGTATCCGACGGCGTCCGTCACGATCGATGTGTGGTCAAAATTTTTGCGTGCGGAGGTAAATCAAAATGTCTCTGTACCATGGATCGTCAGACGAGATGATGAAGATTTGTTCGTCAATCAGATCCGTTTGGATAGCGGGTGATGACGAAGAGGATGGGAGGTCGGTGATGAGGTGAGCAAGCGCGAGGGCTTTGGTGCTTTTAGGAGTTCTGAAACTAAGGTCATATTCCTGGAGGATAATGACCCATTTAGCAATACGACCTTGTAGGAGCCGCCGGGTTAGGAGATAGACCATAGGGTTGGATTCGGCCACAACCGTGGTATGACTGAGTAGAATGTAGTGTCACAATTTTTATACGGAAAATACTACAGCTAGGGCTAATCTTTCCTCGTATGGGTAACGTAAGGGTGGGCCAGACAAGGTCTGGCTGACGTAATAAATTACATGCTCCTGGTGAGAGGCATCTTCTTGGACCAAAACTCCAGATACAGCATATTTAGATGCCGAGACATAAAGGGTGAAGTCTTTAGAGAAATCCGGTGGGGATATCAAGGGGGCTTGTGTGAGGGCTTTCTTGAGGGCTTCGAATGCTGTGTCTGCTTGTTCATCCCAAACAAAGGGTATGTGGGTACGAAGTAAGCGTAAGAAACCATGGACTTTGGTGGTGTAATCAGGAACGAAGCGCCTAAGGAAATTGGACCACCCTTGTAGACTCTGGAGCTGTCGAAGCGTGCGAGGAGGAGGAAGTTCTAAGATGGCTTTGACTTTCAAGGGATCAACAGTAATTCCATCTTGGGAAATAATGAAACCTAACAACCGGCCTGCTGGAATGCAAAACACACACTTGTGCGGGTTCAAACAGATATTATATTTGCGACAATGCAGGAAAACTTGCCGGAGGTCGTCAATGTGGTCTGATCATTTTTGGGAATGGGCTGTAAGGTCATCAAGATAGACTCGCAGGATATGGACCAAGTCGTTAAAGCAATAGGTCATGGCTCGCTGGAAAGTGGCACCATCATTTTTAAGGCCGAATGGCATGACGCGATAGGAAAAGGTGCCCCATGGGGTGGTGAAGGCAGTCTTGTACTGATCCTCCTTGCGGATGTGAATCTGGTTGTATCCGAAAAACCCGTCCATGAAAGATAGGGCTTCATGGCCTGCACACTCATCAATGAGTTGGTCAATGAATGGCATGGGGAAATTGTCTTTTGGACAAGCATGGTTTAATTCACGGAAGTCAGTGCATACTCTAAGGGTGCCTTGCTTTTTGTTGACGGGAATGGGGTTCGACACCCAGGTGGTGTACGGAATAGGATAAATGAATCCTGCTTTGTGAAGTTTCTCGACCTCAGCTTTAACAGCGGGTAGTTTGGAAGGATGAATGGGTCGCTGTTTCTGACGAACAGGGGGTACCTCAGGCCATGTATCAATGTGGTGCTCTATAATGGCTGGGTCAAGACCAGGCATTTCGGTATAGGACCAAGTGAAAACATCACGGAATTCTTGAAAAAGATTTTTGTACGCCTGAGTTTTCGCTTGTGTGCACGAGGCACCTAGCAAGATTAGCTTAGGTTTCCCAGGTGTGGTGGAAATATCTATTTGTATAATGGGGGAAATGTTAGACATGTTCCCTTCTTCAAAGGCATCTGGTGCTGGGATGGGGTCCTTTAACCAATCGACCTTAGTGGGTATGAAATCCTTCGATTCGACCGATAGCTGGTTGGATGCGGTGGATGTAGATGTTTCCGGGAGGAAATACGAGCAATGATGCATATCATCCCAAGGGTAGTCGGGTGCAATGAGTGTCTCCAAAATTTGCTCATCAGTATTGAAGTAGTCAAACCATAAATCAAGGGGTTCTAGTTTGAAACTCGTTGAAATCATATAGATTGTATTGACTTCTTCCGATGAGGATGATGGCGGGAGGTAGATCTCCTCGATGAGGGGAGGAGATATCTCCAAGTCGATGTTGTTTAACTCGTACAATGCTGCTCTATAGTCAGGGAGATCAGGACAATGGTGAGAGTAATGGCCGTAAACACTGCATATGGCACGAGGATGGTTAGTGCGCAGTGATCTATCGCGAGGCTGAGGGGGTGGCTCAAGTCTAACGACTGGGATGCCGGTGTCATCGTCCAACATATTCATATGCTCCTGGAGTGCTGGTAACTATGGGCATTGATGAGTTGGATGACCTATCTCATCGTACAACGAGCATTTAGGGGGAGCTCGAAATACGGGTGGGGGTTTAACTGCTTTAGGATGTGGTATAGCAGTGTATGGTTGTGGACCTCTACCCCCAGTGGGCTTGACAAGAGGAGGAGGATTCGTTGACGACGAAGGGATATTGAGACCAGGAGGAGGTTTCGTTGACGACGAAGGGATTGTGACACCAGGAGGAGGTTGAGTAGTGGTAACAATAGGTTGTACCGGTTGGAGGATGACATTTGGTGTCGGAGGTGGAACGGGAGGCGAAATATACCACATGGGTAATCCCAATGTTAACCTAGGTAGACTAAGGGTAGCCATAACCGGGGCGCTTACTACACCCGAAGGAGGAAATAGAAAGGGGATGGTGTGGATGGGTGTAAAACCGATGTGACTAGGGACCAATGGTGGTTGACTAGCGGGTGTTTGTGTATTCTGTGAAAGAGTACAGAGGTTTGCGACGTGGGTCTCTGGTGATGGTGGTGGAATGGCCTGGAATGTAGAGGTCATTGGTGTATTTGAGTAAAGTCCGGGTCCCACAGAAGAAACAAAGGAGGTAGTTGCACTAGAAGCGGGTTGTTCAATCATGGGGAGAACATTTTCGGGTGCTGTAGGGGCATTGGGATCATAGTAGGTGAGTTGGTCGATTTTGACCACGCGTCCCTCGTGGGGGAACATCATGGTATGAAAAATGAATGAGGCAACGGATTTCATGGCGTACATGTAACTGCGGCCAAGTAAAAGGTTATAATCGAGTTTAATGACCTCTATGTCGATGAGCACAGTTTTCCCACCCAATTGGATGGGGACCTTGGGTAGTAGACCTTGAGGTTGAGCTGACCGGTCATCATAGGCCCGCAATGCAGTGGTGGATTGCTGGAGAGTAGGGGATCCCAACTTCTGCCAAACGAATGTGGACATGATGCATGTAGAGGCACCCTCATCGATGATGCATCGATGGATGACAAGATTTCGAATAGAAACAGAAACTTGGACTGCTATGGTGGAAGGCAGACGTGGTTCGGACTGGTCCAAATCAAAGGTCATTAATTTCGAATCATTTGGGTCAATCGCCCCAATGGCAGAAAGTAAAGTCTTGCACTGCGTAGGACAGTTTTTCAAGACTTCTAACGCAAACATGGCTACGGGGGATTGAGCTAAATCATCGACAATGTTGTAATTTGACGCAGCCTGTGCATTGCAGTTGTTGTTGTTACGGTGGAGTGGGAAACGAGGTGCTTTAGAGGCGCCATCGAGTGGAAGCAGTGGTATCCGTAATGTATGATCAGTGGGATGAGCGTTAGTATCCTTATCGGCGGGGGGGGCTTCGGAGGTAGGGCCATACTGGTTCCGACGGGTTTGGATGTTGACGTCGGTAGTGGACATCATCAACAAGTGGTGAGTGCCTGAATCGAACATTGGTTGATCGGGAGCAGCATAGGTAATTTGTTGTGGTGGCACGTTGCCCTGTAGGGGAGCTAACGGCTGAGTGTTCACCACTCCTTATGTTGGAAAAGGGTTTTGTAGCACCAAAGGTTGTTGTTGAGGTGGTGGAGGGTTGGGTGGCGGCTGAGGAGCTGCCTGCCCTTGACGATGGGCGTCATCTGTCCATAGTTGTCGAGCTCGCTCCAGATGTGGGCAAGCGTGGGTATAGTGGCCATAGACCCCACAAATAGAACAAGGATGGTTTGTTCGTAAATTAGCATTTTTGGCTTGCTTAGGTGGCCGATCAGGATTCTGATGAGCAGGCGCCGCATTATTATTTTGCAGAGGATGGGGAGGTTGTGGACCTTGGTTATTGTGTTGGTTGTTGCCGCAGTTACGTCCTCTTCCGTGGTTTGGTTGCCCCCCTGGTTGCGTTAGTTATTTTGGTATTGGGGCTGATGTTGTTGTGCGTACACATGCCCTTGAGTATTGGGGGGATTCTGGGGAGCCGTAGGTGTGGGAGCAAATTGCGGTGGGTAATATGCAGGTGGAGCTGGCAGTGGTCTAGTTTCCTGTTGGGGTTGTTGGTACCCCTGAGCTATTGGATGTGGTGGATTAGCTGGTGCAGCTTGCTGTGGGTACTGCATCTGGTGTGGCGAGAAATGAATGGGGTTCTGTGTAATAGGTTGGTTATGGTATGTAGAAGGTACATACGCTGATGGCGCTTGCCCATAGCAATGTTGTGGACAAGAAGGTCCATGAATGTGATGGGTCTGGTTTGTTGGAGCGTAAGAAGTTGTTGCTCCGGAACTGGATGTAGCCCTAGAGAGGTCTGGGGTGGGCATGGTACTCACCATGCTGAAAGGTTTAGGTTGCGGTGTGATTTGGCCAATGATGCCATCAGTGGCATGTGATGCCCCCGGTGCGTCACCACATGAAGAGTCGCATCGTGGGGCGTCAGGTATGATTATGTATAGATAACCCGACTGGGCATAAATGAGATCAAACTGTTGGGCTTTGAGGATGGCCTCTTCTTCAGACTGGGGTCTTTCAGATGCCACATCCTTCGCAATGAGAGGGAGGAGGGATTTTAGGAACCAATCTAAGAAGATACGGTCGTCTAACTTAATTTTGCAGAGGCTTCGACGTCG
Source organism: Larix kaempferi (assembly GCA_027924585.1). Taxonomy (NCBI): domain Eukaryota; kingdom Viridiplantae; phylum Streptophyta; class Pinopsida; order Pinales; family Pinaceae; genus Larix; species Larix kaempferi. The sequence continues at coordinate 36,718,582 of BSBM01001051.1, forward strand.
ACGCCACTCATGAATGTGGTCAGTGATGTGGGTGGCCGTGGTTTGTCTGCAAGACAGTAGGATCTCAACTCCCGCATCATAGCGGACAGGTAACTGGAAAAACTGCAGGAAGGTCGAGGCAAGGGAGGTAAAGGTGGCATGCGTCCCATGGGGCTGCTCGATATACCACTTAGCTGCAGAGCCAGTGAAGGTGCACTATAAAATCCGGAGGCGGATAGAGTCGTCCACTATGGCGTTGAAGGAACACCATAAATGGAAGGACATGATATGGTTCTGGGGGTCTTCACCTGCCTTACCCTCAAACTTAGGGATGTCAGAGGGGAGTTTGGTGGGCATGTGAGGCCACGTAGGATCGTGTCTAATGGGGTCATTGGTGAGCCTAGCTAAGTATGGCAAGTTTAGACTCGCCATGTATGGTAAGATAGCAGATGTAGTGACTGGAACTGGGACATGCCTAGTCATTGTGGTATGATGTAGGGGTCCAGTAGCGCCTAAAGGTATGCTAGGTATGGAGGGTATGTTCCCTCCAATAGGTGTAGTCTAGTATGGGCCAGCACCTCCAAGTGCAACATGGGTTACACTTGGGTTAGGAATAGAAGTAGGGATTCCTGGGATAGGGTTTGTGGAAACCAGAGGGGGTGTGACCCCTATGTTGGGCATACCCATAACAGGTGGTGGCCCTGCGTTGGGAATTCCTATAACAGGCGGTGGCCCTGTGTTGGGAATTCCTAAATGTGGAGTGTTGCCCATGTTGGGCATACCCAGGGGGTGGTCGTTGCCATGGATGGCACTGCAGCAGAAGGGTCTGTGGATGTCTCACCTATGGTGCTGGTAAATAGCGGGTCAAATGGTGTTCCAGCCATAATGGTGGTTGGTGGTAATACAACGTAGTTTTTGGATTCTGCCTCAGAATCAGATGTGAAGTGAGGCGTGTCAGAATCGGATGACCATTTGGTTGATCGACGATGTGTCGAATCAAGGGATAAGGCTCTGCGTCGGTGACGTGGAGAGCCAAGTAGGCTAAACTCTGGGAGTTCGCCCTGTAGACGACGAGAGCGTCTAAAATTCTCAATGGTGAGAATTAAGTTTTTTGTGTAAAAAATCTTTTTAAGTATCAGGTGGTGATATATATATAAAAACTCAAAATCCTAATGCAACCAAGGGTGCAAAAAGGGAAGTGAAAAAGAAGGCTCTCAGGCGAAAAAATCAACCTCAAAAAAGGGCACTTATTCTAGCAGCTGTGCTACAATAAGTGGAGGAATGCAACAAATGGTCAGAGTACCAACATGCAAACGGCTTCTAGAAAAAATAGGTGTAACTAGACCAAAGGTGGGTTGAATCATGCAAACACCTAACTAAAAGTATTGTGACTCAAACAAACGATATCCTCTGCAAGGTGATGAAATCCAAGTCAGACAATATGAGTGTTGAGACAACGGCTAGATATCCCCCTACCGGGAGGGACACCGGGTAATCAATCCTAAAGAAAGGCTACTAGGATACTCCGTTCATGATGTGTCGAGAAAAGGTAAATCTGCCGTTTGGTCCTTGATCGCAATATCCCAATATAGGGATATCCCGAGAACTGCGAATGGTAGCCCTTCGGTTACTGAATGGATTTCGGTATTCCACTCAGGCTTCCGGAACCATCCTCGCGACTTCAACCCTCCTAGGGGAGAGGCCTTCCCACAAACCGGTTGTGACCACGCCAATAAATACTAAGAGATTTTAGCTCCCTAATTGGACAACTTCTATGTCTCAGATGTAATAACTGAGGGGTGTTATTGGAACACCTATCCCCTTAATACTACCTAGCTACAAAGTTCTTTTAGTGTTCCCCAAGTGGGGTTAAAAGTGTGTTGCAATTATGGTCAGTTTTAAGGCTCAGTTCAATTAAGTGATCGAGTGAGTGCACGTGAGGTATTGTAAACTAAACTTGAAAAAAGTAAATGCTTTACAGGAAATTTTCAAAAAACAAAGGAGCTTTTGAAAATAAAAAAGCAAATATTTATGACTTTTTCAAATAAATGGAAATTAAATGCTTTGCAAATATCAACTCAAAAAACAAAGGATCTTTTGAATTATGAAAGCAAATAATAGACTTTTTTAAAGAAATAAATGGATTTCTTCTTTCAAGGAAATTGCTAAGGGCAAGATTTTAAAGAAGTAAACAGGAAAAATTTTAATCTAGATAAAAATGCAAAATAAGTCCTTCTTTCACTTTCTTGAAAATTTTTAAAAAGACTTCTAGATATGCATTTTAAATAGTAAAATTTTTCCAAGGCTGTAAAATATGCAGAATTTAATACTGTAAAAATGTGCTATGTGGGCAGAAAGTACAGTAAAAATTAATTTTTAAAATCGAAATGGCCAAATGAAAAAATCAGCAGCGTGGGTTTTGACAGAAAAGCCGCGATGGACCGCGTGGGTTTCGGTCGCACAGTCGCGATGGACCGCGCGGAAAATGTCCGCGAAGCCGCGATGTGCAGTGCGCAAATAGGCCGCGAAGCCGCGGTGAACCGCGCGAAAAAGGGCCGCGTACTCGCGATGTGCAGCGCGGTAAATGACCGCGAAGCCGCGATGTGCAGCGCGGAAACTGGCCGCGAGAATATAAGCAAATAATGTAAACATTAAAAAAACAAGAACAAGAAAATATTAAAGAATGAATTTGTATTGGAAAATAGGGGGGGGGAAAGCAAGTGCTTGCGATAATACCTTCAATGGTGAAGGTTGATGTTGAGCAACTCACAAGATGAGTAGCTCCAAGCTCCAAGAGGTCTCTTTCTCCAAGGTTGCTTACAATGGCCAAAATGCTCAAGGGAGATTTCGACAGCATGAGGATGAGATAATGGATGGATGTGAAATGAGGAGCCCCTACCACCTTTTTATAGGTTTTGGTGGTGGGGAATACCATTTGTGGTTTTGTGGAAACCAAATGGTATTGACCAACATGGTTTAGGTACTTTTCCCTCCTTTTTCCTCTTTTGAATAAAATTAATATTTTTATTCCCTTTTTAATATTTTGGGAATTTTGGACCCTTTTTGAGGGTTTTTTATGCGTTTTTAGGAAAAATAATCTTTTTGAGTGGGAAAAAGGGGTGTACCAAGGTCTTTTGGTGACCTTTTGTTGGCTTCAGAGGCTCAGATGGTGGAAAAGTGGACAAATGGGTCATGTGAATAAGGGAATGAGCTAGTGTGCACTTATTGGTGTTAACAGTAGCTAAGCCCGAAACTCGAAAGAGTCCCCAATACGCAATCCAATCCTGGCGTATGCTCGAACAGAAAGTAGGAGGAGTATTCCCACAAACTGATCTCGCAATGACCTACTGCATAGATCCTAGGCATGTTTTGAGTGAGGTGGGTTTACCTGTGATAGTCTTACTACGATTTTTGCGCAATGTGTGATCTTGAGTGGTTTAAGGTGATTTAAACTCAAGATCCTAACCAAAACTAGTTGGTGTAGTGTATCCCTAAAAAGAAAAAATGTTTCTAGTTCATTTTATTAACAAATTTTAGGGATGTTATTACTCAAAAAGGGTAGTGCTTTTTTGTGGCATGGTTATTACAAGAAAACAAAAGTGCAATAAAATCAACACTTTCTACAACAAAGCTCTTTTCATTTCTTCATTTACTTCTTTCCAAAACTGAAAATTTGAGTAAACCTACTTAAAAAAAATTTGTTTTCTTTTTTGAAATTATACAAAATATCCTAAGTTATCTTGTAACAACAAAAACAAGTTTTATTTAAACTTAAAATGCCAATTTTTTTGCTTTTTCTATAAACGAAAAAGAACTATATAAAATGGAAAGCAAAATAAAACTTTATGTGCAATGTGTGTAAGTATGGCTAAAAAGTTCTTAGGCTTATAGCTGTCGAAACCCTAGCTCGAAAAAGACTTGATCTATAGGTTTTTTGCAAAGAAAAAGCCTCTAAACTTGAGAACAAAGTGGAAGAAAACAAAGGAGAAAGACACAAAAGGACTGACCTAAAGTATCTAGCCCTAACAATACCACTATGCCAATCAAAAGTAGACAAGCAAGCTTCCCTACTGACACGGAGAAACTGAGAAATGACTCAGCCTATAGCTGTTTAAAATGCACTTGGAACCAGCAAAAGACAATCAGTTCAGGAAGAGTGGAACTTGACCAAAAAAGAAGACACCCTAGAGGCTCTACAAAGGACCAAACCCTAAAACAAAGGATAGGAGGAGTAGAGAGCAGACCAACGTCGCCACAAACAACAGATACAAGAGTATGCAGGTTTGTAAGCTAGCAACAGGCAGTCAGGGCCTAAAAAATGGGAGTGCTCACCAACTAAGACACAACCTAGTCTTCCAAAAAAGGTCAATAAACCGTCCAAACAATTCCAAAGGTCAACAAGTGGTTCAAAAGATGGAAAATACTTTAAGAAAAGGTTCTATGACTTAACCAAAAGCTAAAAACCTCATGCAACAGTCAAAGAGATCCAAAAGCAAAGTCAGCAAACCATAAGAATGGCTAAAAACTCAAGCAAACCAAAAAAGAATGATTCAGAAAGTATACCCTACTGTGCAGTAGGGAAACTCGCGCCCCTACTGAAACGGGCGCTATTGTATATATAGCACAGTAGCGTATGGGTGCTACTGTATATATAGCAGAGTAGCTCTCTTATCTCAAAGGCTTAAAAAATTGACTTTGGAAGATACCAAAAACTGATGAAAGCAGAAAAGAAACAGGAAAGGGATACCTATAGAGTTTCTCAACACATCAAAGAAGTCAAAACAATCTAAGAAGACAAACAAGAACAAGGTTTCCTAGAGCCAAAAACTCAACTTTCCCCAACGGAGTTGCCAGTCTGTTGGCGGGCAAATCTACCCTATAGCAAGGAAACTAATGCTATCAACTTGGTTGGGGTGACAGGTAAGTGTATTGATGATATTACAAATGTGTTCATGAAAAGAAATAATTTATGGATTTTGGAAACACACCTTTCAATCGAAGTTTGATCCCAACTTTTACTTGATCTTGTGTTCAGCCTCCAAATCCACCTTCCTTCCAGTAAACCTGCAATAACAATACCTTTCTCAAAGCGTTTTGGACAACATATAAAGCTTGAAAGAAACAAAATAATGTTTAACATTCAGCATTGACCAAAACAGATCCAAATTAAGATGTCATTTCAGAACACATTCAAATTGGAACAAGAAAGACACTTCAACCTTTATTTGTCAAAAGTAGAATGATGTACAAGTATACCTGATCATGAAATAGGCTCCTGCAACTTGATTCTGGGCTCTTGCTCTTCTTTGGCTTGGATGTCTTCAACATCAACTCCTCCAATGCAAGCTTCTCTCTATGTCTCAAAGTTTCTCCATTAATTCATCTCATCATCTAGGTTCTAACCCTTCTCCTTTAAGCTCCTTTGTATTTATAAGATTGGAGAAGTAGTTCAGGTCAATGTATAGTTATGGAGGAATTTGGGGGACTTAGGAAACTACCAGCAACTAATCCTCCTCGAGAAATTAATTTGTTTTTTAATCATCTTTTAAGATGTACGCGACTCTTGTTCAGTGGAGTAGCGTATAGGGCGCTACTTTAGTGCTAATCAACTAGCGCTCATTCGATTTTAAATGGTGAGCACTACTATGCTGAGAAGGAGTAGCGTATGGGATCTAGTCTCTTTGAGTAGAGTAGCGCTCATATCTAAAAATGATATTTTTTGGGGTTTTCCAGAAATGTCAGAAAATGCAGTGAGTCAAAGTATCATCCAAGGTCAACATGCTCCTCCATCCAAGTTGTCCTTTTGTGTGATCAATAGCTCAAGGTGATCACAGACGGAGAGGTGCAAGTTTTACCTATAACACCGACAGCCCGCATGTCCCACTCCCGCAATGATCTCAGACTCAGAGCGTTGTTCTGCACAATTGCCCCAGGAACACAGAAGGTCTCCAGGAGATCCTCCATGTAAACACCTGCCGGGATCCTCGGCAGAAGATCCCCCACCTCCCCTAAGCGAGGTAACCCGGTAAGAAAATATACATCAGTAAGGGTGATCTCCAACCTCTCACCCCCAACAATAAAGGAACCCTCTGCAAGAACCCACCAACTCACCAATTTGTTCAGTAGCGGTCCTACTGAACGCATCGGGGGAATCTTAGCGAACTTCAGGATTCCACTCACCGCCAGAGCCTATCAGACTCCCTGATCAGTCCGAAACCAAACCATCAAATCCTCCTCCATCTCTCGCTCTCACCATGACGCCAATGGTCTCCTCAACATCCTGCCAAAAAATAAAGAAACTTTTAGCACCAGAGAAAAAATTTCAAAAAATAGCATCGCGGCTTTTTCATCAAAAGTCGCGATGATCATCACGGTTTCCATACAAGAACCCGCGATGAACATCACGGGTATTGGCCAGACAGTCACGATGAACATCGCGGTTTCCATACAAGAACCCGCGATGAACACGCGGGTATTGGCCAGACAGTCGTGATGAACATCGCGACTATCTCCCCCATACTCGAGATGAACATCGTGGGTTTCAACCTGATAGTCGCGATGAACATCGCGACTGTCAGCCTCAAACCCACGATGTCCATCGTGGTAAAAGACCCAAAACCTGCGATATTCCATGTGGGAAGGCCAACATGGAATTTCGTGGCCTTCGAGGGCCCGCCACTAACCAAAAAAGACATAATTGAAGAGGCTAAGGCAAATAGGGTTACCTGAAACTCGCGGAATCAAAAACCAACGGTCAAATCTCCCAGAAATCAAGAAAGAGCTCTGACTGCTCTGCCAAACTCACACGTGACAATGACACGTCATATGGGACCCACACTCTATTTATAGAAATTCCACCATTTTTCAAACAACCATTCCGGTGTCATACGACGTCCGTTTGTCAAACCGTTGGTACCATTGGAATCAGTACAGCGAGAAATTCATGATAGTTATTTCATTTTCCTATTTTCACCAGGCCCATTTTTTTGACACTTTTTTCATGCCCTCGTCACCTCGGTTTGCGTGCCACATCGGTCATCGTCCATTTTTTACGAGTCTTATATCACCGAATTCAGTTTTTCGCGCTCGTGATGATGCCTGAGATCATTTCTCCCTCTCACGCCCAAATTTTTTGGGCATTTTTTCCCATGCCCCCTTGTCACCTCGGTTTGCGTTCCACATCGGTCGTCGTCCATTTTTGACGAGTCTTATATCACTGGATTTAGTTTTCTATGCTCGTGATGATGCTTGAGATCATTTCTCACTCTCACGCCCAAATTTTCTGGGCATTTTTTCCCATGCCCCCTCGTCGCCTCGATTTACGTGCCACATCGACCGTCGTCCATTTTTTACAAGTCTTATATCACTGGATTCAGTTTTCCATGCTCGTGATGATGCTTGAGATCATTTCTCGCTCTCATGCCCAGATCTTTTGGGCATTTTTACCATGGCCACCCATCACCTCGATTTGCGTGCCACATTGGCCATTGCCCCTTTTTGACAATCTTTATGTCACTGGATTTAGTAGTCCGCACACATGATGATGCTTGAGACCTTTTCTCACTCTCATCAATCCCTTTTTGTTCGGTATAATTTTACCCCTTTTTCGGGCCAAGCAATCCCTTTTACGAAAAAGGCACTTAGGGAGTTTCTATTAAGCTCTTTTCTGACTCCTAAAACAATGAAAAGATCGCCGAGCAACCTTTCTTCCTTTCATGCTCGCTAAATGTATCTGAAAGGGCGTCTACCTGGTATAAGTTTACCCCTTTTCCGAACCTTGTAGACTAATTACGAAAAAGGAATACTCTAGTCACATCGGCTAGAAGAGTTCTCCATTTGCATCATTTTATGCTTTTTCGGGCCTTGGAGACTAACTTACGAAAAAGAACACTAATGGAGTCCACTTACCACTTTTAGACTCTCTAAACATGAAAGCAACCACGAGCAATCACCATCCTGGGATCGTAAAACCCACAGGATGGTACTCACAACCACTGCAGAGTCTTTTTATCGTTTTCAGACTCCTTAAAAATGAAAGCACTCATGAGCACGAACAGTCCCGGGCTCACAAAATCCACAGGATAGTACCATTTCAGAGCACACTTTTATCCCTTCTTGGAGCTCATTAAAACTACGAAGAAGGTCCCAATGGTGCTTCTTGGCGCCACAACAAATCACGTCTACTCATATGGAAGCTTCCCCATTTTGGTCGCCTTTGTTCAGAGTATTCTGCAGTATGTCACCCTGAGAACACCTCAACAGCACCCATCAACTCATCCCCTCAGTTAATACATACCCTTCAGTCCTTAAAAGCTATGATCCCCACACCTACAAGTCAATTCCCTACGCTGCCAGGTCAACCATGTCATCATGCTCTGAACAAAGGAAGTTTGAGTCCACTATACGACCCCAGTTACTTCCCATCCCCACAAGTATGTTAGTCCTACCATCAGTACTACCACACTTCAGTGCTACACCTCGCGCTCCTATCAAGGAAACATCATTACCTTTTTAGTTGTTGGTCTCCCTCTGTCGACGACAACCAAAATTATTCCAAAGGATAGACCTAGAGGTCCCTGTGTCTTGGACTCATCACCATTTACGATGAGTGCCTACGAATCATTTCGAGAGGAGTCCTCAGTGCCTCTCCAAATGGTTGTTTCTCACATGCTCGACTTCAACACCTTGATCGCATCATTGAGACTCGCACAGGGTATTGGTCCTTTTAGTTATTAGTCGAAGACCCCGGATACCACCTAGCTCTTCCACATTTGAGAGTCTACTTATGGAAACAACCAGTTACATTTTTTCTATAGATATCCGAGTTGAGCATGGCGACAGTATTCAGATATACCCCAGTTTTATACTCCCTCGAATATACAGTTACATGTACTTCATGGAGATGACTCAGAGTCATTGAGTCACTACAGATGTTGGACACCTTCAGATTCAGCAGTTCATCAACCCTTCTGAGACCTTATTCAGAATGCTTGACGCTTTATTCCAGTGTATCAGTTATTGAGATCAGTCATGTTATGATCATGAGTACATCCCAAAATAATGTCCCCTCTGGACCATTACGATGTACCAGCAGATTTTTTATGTATTTTTCAACTCCCCATTCTCGGGACTAATTGTTATGTATATGTCTTGATACAAGCATGGGTATGCCTGCCTCGTCCATTATCAGAGATTATTCCTCATTCATATTGAGGCCATGTAATACTTTTTGTTTTTTGCAGCTTCCAAGGGCCGTGGATCCAGTCTCCAACCGGTCTCTTCTCTTCCCCAAACCCCAGAAAAAAGACAAAAGAACTATGATGTCTATCGGCCATACGATGAGCTCCTACCCTCACACATCAGGGGGAAATCTGTTAACACCCAAAAAGTGCTCACTAGCTCATTTCCTTATTCACATGACCCATTTGCCCACTTTTTCACCATTTGAGCCTCTAAAGCCACCAAAAGGTCACCAAAAGACCTTAATACACCCCTTTTTCCACTCAAAATGAATATTTTTCCTCAAAAAACATAAAAAACCCTAAAAAAGGGTCTAAAATTCCCAAAAATATTAAAAAGGGAATAAAAATATTCAAAATATTCAAAAAAGGAAAAAGGAGGGAAAAGGTACCTAAACCATGTTGGTCAATACCATTGGTTTCCTCAAAACCATAATGGTATTCCCCACCACCAAAAACTATAAAAAGGTGGTAGGGTCTCCTCACTTTCCATCCATCCATCATCCTATCCTCATGCTGTCAAAATCTCTCATGAGCTTTTGACCATTGTAGCAATCTTGGAGAAGAGACCATTGGAGCTTGGAGCTGCTCACCCTTGGAGCTACTCAACAATCTTCACCACTTGGAGCTATCACCATTGCAAGCACTTGCTTGCCCCTATTCTTAATACAAAGTTATTTTTTATTTTATTTCTTGTTCTTGTTTTCAAATCCTTCCAAGTTTATTATGATATGCACATGCTAGTTTAGTTTTAGATTTAGATTTACAATTGTTTTTGCTTTCAATATTTGAAACTGCTATCACTTGTTGATAGGTGCCCATAGCACTAAGCTTGGTTGCAAAACCAAGCCAACAGCTACCAAGGGTAAGGCCACTGAATTGAAGATGAAATTAGATGACATTGCCATACCTGACATGATCCATCTTCACAAAGAAGCTGGAGGGATGATGTATCATATCCTATATATCCATATGTAATAGAATGAAGAAAGGGTTGAAAGCCGTGAGAACTTGAGTTTTGTTTTTGAGATCTATCCTTAATAAAATTACATTGCCAAGGCTAGCATTTTGCAGAGATTCATGTGTTATTTACTTTACAATCTGTATCTTCTTTCCTCATGTGAATGTGTTCCTTGTTATCTATTCCATTTTGTTATCTCTTTTCATGTCTAAAATGAGTGTTTGATAGTACATAATTCATACATATATGCTTTGTCTATTTATTTTATATATTCACCAAATCTTTCAACTAAAGTTAGCATTGGATTCATCCTTGTTAGATGCCCATGTTAATGGATTGTTTTACATTTCTTCTTTATTACTAGACAACAACATTTTCACACGGTAAATGAGTAGCTACCTTGACTTTGTTATAAATTTCCATGCCACAGCACTGCTAATTGATATATATGTTATATTTTGACTCCATTTCCCAATGAATGCTTACCTTGTTTCAACCAAACAACAAATCTTATTTGAATTCTTATTTATATATCTAGCCTTGTTAAAATAATCAGTGAGAGATACCTCTCTGGAAAGAAAGAAGCCATCTCTCTTGCCTAAAGCTTTCTATTGCGTGTTACCTCGAAGAGACCTTTCCCACAAGCTGAGGCTCAATTTGAGTGTTAACAGGGGGTTAGGGGTTTAATGTGTGCGCATGCGTGCGCACGCGAGAGAGAGAGATTGGGGATTAATACAAGTTTAGATAGAGAAAGTGAGAGAGAGAGATCAAGGGGGGTGTATCGATGGCTAGTGGTGTTGGGGAGATAGAGAGATAGGGTGGGGAGGATGGGTAGGAGGGTGAGGAGTTTGGTTTTTAGAGAGAGATAGACATTGGGGGTTAGGGGTTTAGACAAAGAGAGAGATACATAGAGATTGGAAGGCATGGGTTTAGAGAGAGAGAGATTGCAAGTTAGGAATTTGGAGAGAGAGAGAGATTGGAGGTTAGGGTTTTACAGAGAGTTAGATTGGAGGATAACTGTTTAGAGGGGGAAGTATGGATGGCTAGTTGTGTTGAAGGGAGGGAGAAAGAGTGCAAGGAAGGGGTAGGAGGGTGAGGAGTGGGGGTTTGAGAGTGAGAGAGTGTGTGTTGGAGAGAGATCGGGTGTTAGGGATTTAAAGAGAGAGAGTGATTGAGGGGTGGTGGTTAGTGGTAAGAGTAGGTGTGGTTGGTTAAGGGTAGGGAGGAATAGGGGGAGATGGATATATGAGAGAGAGAGAGAGAGATAGAAAGGGATGGTGTTGTGTTTAGTGATGGGGAGGACAAAGATAGAGTCAGGGATACATGTAGGAGGATGAAGAGTGGTGGTTTGGAGGAGGAGATGAGAGAGAGAGAGAGAGGGGGGAGGAGGATGATTAAGAGTGCAAGTTGGGGGGGAGAGAGAGAGAGAGAGAGAGAGATTAAGGGTAAAGGGTTTAGAGAGAAAGAGAGATATTGGAATTTTGGGGTTTAGGGTTAAGAGACATAGAGAGAGATATCAAGGGTGGTGGTCAGTGGTAGGAGTAGGAGTGGGTGGTTCAGGGTATGGGGGGAGTAGGTGGTAGAGGGATATATATGTACATATATATAGAGAGAGGGATGAAAAGAAGGTTAGTGGTGGACGAGGAGAGAGAGAGAGGGATGCATAGGAGGTTAGTAGTGGGCGGGGGAGAGAGAGAGAAAGAGGGATGGGGATATGGCTAGTGGTAGGGGAAATGCAGAGATATAGTCATGGGTAGGGTTAGGAGAATGAGTAGTGGTGGTTTTCGGGGAAGAGAGTGAGAGATATTAGAGATTAGGGGTTTAGAGAGAGAAATAGATCATATAGAGAGTGTTAATGGTTAGTGATGTGGGTATATGGTTAGGGGAAGTAGGGTTAGAGGTTAGAGAGAGAGAGACAAATGTGGTGGTTAGTGGTAGGAGTAAGTGTTGGGGTTTAAAGGTGGGGGGGAATAGTGGGGAGAGGGATATATAAGTGAGAGAGAGGGATTGGTTTGTTGTTAGTGGTGGGGGTGAGAGAGAGAGATCACAAGGGGGGTATGGATGGTTACTTGTGTGAGGGAGAGAGATATCGAGTGGGGAGAATGGGAAGGAGGGAGAAGATTCTGGGTTTCAGAGAGATAGACACAAGGTTGATGTTAGGGGTTTAGGGAGGGAGAGAGAGAGGCATAGAGAGATATTGGAGGTAAGGTTAGTTGGGAGTAGGATTAGCAGTAGGAGTGGGTGGGGGGGGGAGAGAGAGAGGGATGCATAGGTGGTTGGTGGTGGGGGGGAGAGAGAGAAAAAGAGAGAGAGAGAGTGAGAGGGGGATTAGGGGTATGAGGGTTGAGAGTGGGCGTTTCAGAGAGCGATAGAGAGAGATTAGTGATCAGGGATTTAGAAAAAGAGAGAGAGAGAGAGAGGGAGATATTTTGGGTTAGGTGTTTATAGAGAGAGAGATATTGTGGGGGAATAGGGGGAGAGGAATCAGGGAGAGAAAGAGGGATGTGGAGTTGGTTAGAGGTAGGGGAAACAAAGAGATATACTAGAGGATAGGGTTAGGAGCATGAGTAGTTGTGGTTTGTGGGGGAGAGAGGGAGATATATAAAGGTTTGGGGTTTTAGAGAGAGACACACACACACAAATCATAGAGGGAGTGTTGATGGTTTGTTATAAAAATATATGGTTAGAGAAAGAGATATATTGGAGAGTAATAGATGTTTATAGAGAGAGAGAGAGAGAGAGAGAGAGAGATCACAGAGGGAGTATGGATGGTTATTGGTTTGGGGGATAGAGATATTGGTGGTTAGGAGTTTACAGAGACAATGATTGCTTTTTAGGGGTTTAGAGAGAGAGAGAGAGAGATCCAAGTTTAGGTTTTTAAAGAGAGAGAGATTAGGTGTTAGGGATATAAATGACATAGAGAGAGAGATATTGGAGGTCAATGGTTTAGAGAGAGAGAGAGAGGGAGAAATTAGTGGTTACAGGATTAGAGAGAGAAATATTAGGGGTGAGGGGTTTAGAGAGACAGAGACATATTGAGGGTTAGGGGTTTAGAGAGAGAGAGAGAGAGAGAGAGAGAGAGATATTGGGTGTTACGGGTTTAAAGAGAGAGAGAGAGAGTTAGAAAGAGAGAGATAGGTGGTTCATAATTTAGAGAGGGAAAGAGAAATCGATTGGAGGTTAGGTTCTTAGAGAGAGAGAGATAGATTGGATTTTAGGGGTTTAAGGACATAGAGATATATATATATAGAGCGATTGGCAGTTAGGGGTTAGGAGAGAGAGAGAGAGAGATTGGGGGTTAAGGAGATAGAGAGAGAGAGAAAGAGAGAGAGAGATTTTGGTGGTTAGAGTTTTAAAGAGAGAAGAGAGATTGTGGGTTATGGGTTTAGAGAGTGAGACATAGATTGGAGGTTAGGGGTTTAGAGAGAGAGATTGGGGGTTAGGGGTTTATAGAGGAAGGGAAATAGAAATAAAAGGATATGGGGTTAGTTGTTTAGGGAGAGAGACAGAGAGAAATATATTGAGAGCTTAAGGGTTGAGAGAGAGAGAGATTGGAATTTAGGGGTTTAGAGAGGTAGAGAGGTTTGGAGTTAGTTGTTTAGAAGAGAAAGACATAGAGAAATAGGGAGAAAGAAAGAGAGATTCAGGGTTAGGGATTTAGATAGAGATATAGGATTTAGATAGAGATAGGGGATTTAGAGAGAGAGAGAGAGAGATTGGGGATTATGGGTTGAGAGAGAGAGAGAGATTGTAGGTAGGGGTAGGAGGGTGAATAATGGTGGTTTGTGGGAGGAGGGAGAGAGAGAGTGAGAGATTAGGATTTAGGGATTTGGACTGAGAGAGAGAAAGATAAAGATTAGGGGTGAGGGGTTTGTAGTGAGTGAGAGGATGATTGGAGAAACTAGTTATTTAGAGGGAGAGAGAGATTGGGGGTTAGGTGTTTAACGAGAGAGAGAGAGAGAGGTTTAATACAAGTTTAGAGAGAGAAAGAGAGCGATAGATGAAGGGGGGGAGTATCGATGGATAGTGGTGTGGGGGATATAGAGAGATACAGTGGGGTTTTGAGAGAGATAGAGAGACATTAAGGGTTAGAAGTTTGGACAAAGAGAGAGACATAGATATTAGAGGATAGGGGTTTAGAGAGATAGATTGTAGGTAATAAATTTGGGGAGAGAGATTTGAGGTTTGGGTTTTAGAGATAGAGATATTGAAGGTTAGGGTATTACAGAGAGAGAGAGTGTGGAGGATAAGTGTTCATAGGGGGGATTATGGATGGTTAGTGTAGTTGGGGAGAGGGAGAAAGGGTGGGAGGTAGGGGTAGGAGGGTGGGGAGTGGGGGTTTGAGAGTGTGAGAGAGAGAGAAAGAGATTGGGTATTAGGGATTTAGAGAGAGAGAGCGATCAAGGGGTGGTTGTTAGTGGTAGGAGTAGGCGTGGTTGGTTAAGGGTATATAGGAATAGGGGGAGATGGATATACGAGAGAGATATAGAAATGGATGGTGTTGTGGTTAGTGATGTGGGGGAGAAAGATAGATTCAACGGATATGGGTAGGAGGATGAAGAGTGGTGGTTTCGAAGAGGATATGAGAGAGAGAGAGAGAGAGAGAGAGAGAGGGTTAATAGGGGTTTAGAGAGAAAGAGAGAGATCAGGTGGATTATGGATGGTTGGTGGTGTGGGGGAGAGAGATAGAGTGGAGGTGAGGGGTAGGATGGGTAAGAGTGTAGGTTGGGGGGGAGGGAGAGAGAGAGAGGGAGAGAGAAAGATATCATAGAGAGTGTTAATGGTTACCGATGTGGGTATATGGTTAGGTGAAGTAGAGTTAGGGGTTAGAGAGAGAGGGGGGGAAGAGGAGGGAGGGAGAGAGAAAGAGGGATCCTCATAGAAATATAGAGTGGATGGGGATAGGGTAATAAATAGGGTAGAAAGAGAGATGGGGGTTAGTATTTATGGTACAGGGGAAGATGGGGGGTTATGAACGAGAGAGAGAGAGAGAGAGAGGCGGGGTGGTTATAAAGAGGGAGGGAGGTTAACGAAACGAGTAGAGAGAGATAGAGGATGGGTTGGAATTATAGAGAATGAGAGAGATTGGGGTGGTTAGGTGTTTATAGGGAGAGAGATAATAGGGGTTAGGGATTTAGAGAGAGAGAGAGAGAGAGATATTGTGGGTTAATGGTTTTAAAGAGAGAGGGATCACAGAAAGAGTATTGTTGGTCAGTGGTGTGGGGGAGAGAGAGATAGAGTGGGGAGGAGGGGTATGAGGGTGAGAAGTGGGGGTTTGAGAGAGAGAGAGAGAGAGATTGGAGATTAGGCGTTTAGAGAGAGAGAGATGTTGGAGTTTACAGATTTATAGATATAGATTGGAGGTTAGGGGTTTAGAGAGAGAGATAGACAAATTAGGGGTAAGGGGTTTAGAGAGAGAGAGATATTGGGGGTTAATAGGGGTTTAGAGAGAGAGAGATTACAAGAGAAGTATGGATTATTAGTGGTGTGAGGGAGAGAGGTAAAGAGTGGGTGTGATGGGTATCATGGTGAGGAGTGGGGGTTTGAGAGAGAGAGAGAGAGAGAGATTAGGTTTTTAGGAGAGAGGGGGCGAGAAAGAGAGATCGAAAGCTAGGGCTTTACAGAGTGAGAGATTGGTGGTTAGGAATTTATAAAGAGAGAGAGAGAGATTGGGGGTTAGGAATTTATAGAGATAGAGAGGGGTGGTGGTTACTAGTAGGCGTAGGTGTTGGCGGTTAAAGGTGGGGTGGAATAGTGTGGAAATGGATATATAAGAGAGAGAGGGATTGGGTTGTGGTTAGTGGTGGAGGTGAGAGAGAGAGATAGAGCTGGGGGGTAAGGGTTTAGAGAGAGATAGAGAGAGAAACTATGGTTAATATTCATTTAGAGAGAGAGAGAGATCACGGGGGGATTATTGATGGTTACTAATGTGAGGGAGAGAGATATAGAGTTCGTTGAATGGGAAGAAGGGAAAGGATTGGGATTTTTAGAGAGAGAGAGAAATTGGATGTTAAGGGTTTAGGGAGGGAGGGAGAGGGAGAGGGAGAGGGAGCGAGAGATATTGGAGGTAAGGGTAGGGGGTGTAGGATTAGGAGTAGGAGTGGGTGGTGGGAGAGAGAGAGAGAGGGATGTAGAGGTGGCTAGTGTTGGGGGAGAGAGAGAGGGTGGGATTATGGGTATGAGGGTGAAGAGTGGTGGCTTCAGAGAGAGAGATAGAGAGACATTTTTTATTAGGTGTTTAGAAAGAGAGCAAGAGAGATAGGGAGAGAGATTTTGGGTTAGGTGTTTATAGAGAGAGAGAGAGAGAGAGAGAGAGAGAGAGAGATTGTGGGGGAGTAGGAGGGATAAGAATTAGAGAGAGAAAGAGGTATGGGGAGATTGTTAGTGGTAGGGTAAACACAGATATATACTAGGGGCTAGGGTTAGGAGGATGAGTAGTGGGGGTTTGCATGGGAGAGAAGGAGATATATAAGGTGTTATGGTTTTAGAGATAGAGAGAGACACAAAGAGATCATAGTTGTATTTTCGATGGTTAGTGATACAAATATATGGTTAGAGAAAGAGAGAGATTGGAGATTAATAGATGTTTAGAGAGAGAGATTAGATGGGCAGTATGGATGGTTATTGGTTTGGAGGAGAGAGAGATTCCTGGTTAGGAGTTTAGAGAGAGAGATATCGATGGTTTGGGGTTTAGACAGAGAGAGGGAGAGAGATAGATAGACTGATTTTAGGTGTTTAGAGAGAGAGAGAGAAATTGGGGGTTAGGGATTTAAAGATAAATAGAGAGAGAGAGAGAGAGAGAGAGATTGGTTTTTGCAGGTTTAGAGAGAGAAATATTAGGGGCGAATGGTTTAGAGAGACAAAGACATATTGAGGGTTAGAGGTTTAGAGAGAGAGAAAGAGATTGGGGGTTAGGGATTTAGAGAGAGAAATATTAGAGACTAGCGGTTTAGACAGAGAGAGAGAGGGATATTGTGGATTCAGGTTTTACAAAGAGAGAGAGAGAGAGAGAGAGAGATAGCAGGTTCAGAATTTAGAGAGGGAGAGAGAAATCGATTGTAGGTTAGGCACTTAGAGAGATAGAGAGAGAGATTGGAGGTTACGTGTTTAAGGACAGAGATAGATAGATATAGAGAGATAATGGGTTAGGGGTTAAGATATAGTTAGATATATTGGGGGTTAAGGATAGAGATAGAGAGAGTAAGAGAGATATTGGTGCTTAGGGGTTTAGAGACAGAAGAGAGATTGGGGGTTACGGGTTTGGAGAGTGAGACATAGATTGGAGGATAGGGGTTAGAGAGAGATATTGGGGGTTAGAGGTTTATAGAGAAAGGTAAAAAAAGAAAAAGATAGGGGGTTAAGTGTTTAGAGAGAGAAAGAGAGAAATATATTGAGATTTTAAGGATTGAGAGAGAGAGAGAGATTGGGGGTTAGCGGTTTAGAATAGAGAGAGAGAGAGAGAGATTGGGGGTTAGCGGTTTAGAATAGAGAGAGAGAGAGAGAGATAAATATTAGGGGTTAGGGGTTTGTAGTGAGAGAGAGGGAGGTTGGGGAAATCATTTTTTTAGAGGGAAGGAGAGAGATTGGGGGGTAGAGAGAGAGAGAGAGAGAGATAGAGATAGAGAGAGGGAGAGAGAGATTGGGGGTTAATACAAGTTTAGAGAGAGAAAGAGAGAGAGATATCAAGGGGGGATTATCGATGGTTAGTGGTGTGGGGGAGATAGAGAGATAGAGTGGGGAGGATGGGTAGGAGGGTTAGGAGTGGTTTTTTGAGAGAGAGAGAGAGAGAGACATTGGGGGTTAGGGGTTTAGAGAGAGATATTGCAGGTTAGGGATTTGGAGAGAGAGATTGGAAGTTAGGGTTGTATATAGAGAGAGAGAGATTGGAGATTAGGGTTTTACAGAGAGAGAGAGATTGGAGAATACTTGTTTAGAGGGGGGAGTATGGATGGTTAGTGGTGTTGGGGAGAGGGAGAAAGAATAGGAGGAAGGGGTATGAGGGTGAGTAGTGGGGGTTTCAGAGTGACAGATTGAGAGAGAGAGATATTGGTTGTTAGGGATTTAGAGAGAGAGAGAGATCGAGGGTTGGTGTTTAGTGGTAGCAATACGTGTGGGTGGTTAAGGGTAGGAAGGAATAGGGGAGATGGATACATGAGAGAGATATAGAAAGGGATGGTGTTGTGGTTAGTGATGCGGAGGAGAGAGATAGATTCGGGGGATATGGGTAAGAGGATGAAGAGTCCTGGTTTATAAGATAAGATGTGTAATGTCCCTTGTTAGGAATTTTATCAAAATGGCAATTTTTCACTTTTTTCCCTAGTTAGACCTTTGACTAGTTTTGATCTCTAGGTCCCAAATTTGCCCCAAATGATCCCAAATATTCTGAGAAGGTATATGAATGATATTAGAACATAAATATGTGTTTCAGGGATGCCTTTGGACCTTTAAAATACTTTTTCAAATCCTCTTTCAATTCTGGTCAATGTAGGTAACTTTACTAGTGATTTCCCTTTGACTAGTATTGGTCTCTAGGTCTCAAATTGACTCCAAATCCCTTCAAGTCTTCAAGGAAAGTGTATGAATGATATTAGTACTTTAATATGATGTTTAGGTATGACATATGGTCACAAAAATACCTCTTCAAACTCTCTTAAGATTCTGGACCAAGTATGCAATTTTACTAGTAATCTGGGGTTCAAATCCCCCTGAGGTAAGTACTGAAAATGGCTTCCCAAATGCCTCCAAATCCACTCAAATTTATGAACAGAGGTATGTAATGTGTTAAGTATTTTATTAAAGTCTCATATGCACCATTAATGGATTATTACAACTGTTCTCACCCTCTCCCATTCACCTGCAAAAATCCCCAATTCGACCCTTGGGGAAATGGCACTATTTCACCTCCCAATACAACTAAACTGAGTAAAAATGCTTCAAATGCTCAAGTACAGTACATGAAACTTGTATAAGACATCCATGGCAGTATATTGATCACAAATATATCAGATAATCATCCATTCATTCAAAATCATCATCAATACATTGGCTCACAACAAGGTAGTAGGGAAATGGCATTGTTCTTCCATTAAAAATGAGATTTATACATTTCTACTTGGAATTTCGACCTGAAAATTTTTCGAGATGAATAAAAGAGTATTTAATTCATATTAAAAAATAAATGGGGCATTAAAAGCTTCCCCAAAGAGTACAATAGCTCACCAAAAACGCCCTCCCTCAAGGATCAAGAATATGCCATCAAAACTGGAAATGGTTGAAGGAGTGAGCTGCAATAGAAGAAACCTTGAGCTGCCCTGTACCTTACACCTGCAAATAAAGACTCCATTAAATCTCCAAATGAAAGGTCTGAATGGCCTTTCCAATTAACAACTTGGATGGGAATCTTTCACCCTCAAAAGTGGCTAAGGCAAGAAACTAGTCATCCACTAACTCTCCCTCTTCACAAATGCAATTGCAAATTCTACAAATTATCAAAAGCTGGTTTCATTCTTTGTTATTGAAATTTATAAACTTCTAATGTCCTCCATGGGTCGAATTCCTTCCAAGAGACTCATGCCAACTCATGTTGGGAAGAGATTCCAAAGAATGCCACTTGTACAACAATTCCTAGTCTCCCACTTCCACCAAATCACATGTGGAAGCATCTTAGCTGCCCTAACACCCTTGAGCACCCTCTTGGAGTCTATTTTTAGCCCTGACATGTCATATATGTCATATGTCAGCCTTCAGGTCTGATTTGTGTCATAGGTGTCATAGCATCTTCATTATTGTTGTCATAGAGCTAGGGAATCTAGCCCAAGTGTCTCACTAGCTCCCAATTGCCTCTTCCTCTTCCATGGGAGTTACTCTTCCTCTATATTTCGACCTTGTATGAGTCATGTAATGAATAATACCTTTTGGACTCCCCCAAGTATGTTACCATTCACCTTGAATTCGAATTGGTGAGAGAATGATGCCAAATGTAGTGGGGAAATCTAGCCATATGTGGGTCCCACTTCCTCCATGTGTCTTCATGATGAAATGCCACTTTGATTTTCACTTGTATATATTTATTTAGATCCTTTTTTAAATATTTATGCCATTCTAATTTTCAAACATCATTTATTATCCCCATTATTCCAAATCCCAAAGCTTCCACCCCAAACCTAGGAAACTAGTAATTTTCCTCCTTGGCAATTATTTGACCTTTAGCATCAATTTGACAAACTCTAATGAATAGAGCCAATGTGATTAGGCCATTGTGACCCAATACCAAATTTGGGACATGACAAATCCTCCCTTCCCAATATTGCTTGTACTCAAGCAATTTTAAATGTGGGTGTTGAAGAACCTGCTTTCTGTATAATTCTTTGAAGTTGCCATTGAATTGCCCAACCTTGAGTCTTTGAGTTTCCATGAAGATTTTAGAGAGGAACCACCATTCTTGCTGCTGCACTACTCTGATTAAAATCACTTTATTAAGTGGGGAATCCATCTCCCATACTGCTTGCTTCCCCAAAAATTATGAAACCAATGAGATAAAAATTATTCCAGGGTCCCATTGCTTGTATTGCACCCCAACAATTAAAAGTGCTCTCCAACCCATACCATCAGATAAGAGGATTCCTGGATCCCATTTTCTTGTATGCATTCTTCCAAACATCATGAGTACAAAATATATATCATCAAAGGACAAAACAACATAATGAAAATGTACATAAAGGAGATGCTTCATCAAAGAGTCATGAAAGTGCTTATACCTCCAAGCATGTAGACCACCATTTTCCAAGTGCATACAATCTTCAAGTGACCTATCAAATCTGCTCCAATGACATAGGTGAGGATCCCATGTCCAATAGTGTTGCTCCAAGAGAATGTGATATGCATCAAAATATTCAGCCATGCATTCTTTCATCCAAAAAGTGAATGGAGAATCTCCACTAAAATCTGAACCAAATAATGAGCAGGAAAAACAAGGAGAATTCAAAGGACTCAAAGAAGTCTCATCCATACATCCATGAGGATATGTATCATCATAAGGTAAAGCAATATGCTGCTGCAATTCTAAATAATGAGGTGCTCTATTCATTGCATCATCAAAAGGAGAGGTAGGAGTTTCATACCCCTCATGTGGCACCACTAGGAAAAAACCTTTCACCCAATTTTCATCCCAAAGTGATGTGGCTGGAAAACAAGTGTGGGGTGAGGAATTATGAACCAACTTTAATTCTTTACAACTCTTACCCATTGAAATATTTAATTCATCTTCTCCATAATTGGATGGTCCAACTATTGTGAGATCATGTACCTCTTCCAAGGCTTTGCAAGTCTCTCCATGAGGCAACTCATAATCCCTTTGAACAAGGACAAGTGCTTGTCCTTCTTCTTGTTTTAGTGTAGTATATTCAAGAACCTGCATATCAACATGTACCTCATGTTCCACAATTACATTAGGTTCCTCTTTTGTGGCATAAATTGTTTCATCCTTTTCCTTGAAAAGAGAACCATTGCTCATTACTTTTTCCGAGTTGCTTCCAATTTCACTAAGCAACAATCTGAACTCTTGAAAGTATTGTCTCCACTTGTCTTCAAAGGATGTTTCAAGTAATTTCCTAAACTCCTCATTCTCCTTTAAGTTTCGTTTCTCATCCTTACTCATGGTGACCAATGAATGCACTTCTTCTCCTACTTCTTCCCTTTCACCAAAGTACATCCAGTTTCAGTTTCTAAGGGTGGTGGATTATTTATTTGACTCATGGTATTCATTAATGTTCTACCACATCAGGTGCCAAGACCATGCTGTGATACCACTGTAATGTCCCTTGTTAGCAATTTTATCAAAATGGCAATTTTTCACTTTTTTCCCTAGTTAGACCTTTGACTAGTTTTGATCTCTAGGTCCCAAATTTGACCCAAATGATCCCAAATATTCTGAGAAGGTATATGAATTATATTAGAACATAAATATGTGTTTCAGGGATTCCTTTGGACCTTTAAAATACTTCTTCAAATCCTCTTTCAATTCTGGTCAATGTAGGTAACTTTACTAGTGATTTCCCTTTGACTAGTATTGGTCTCTAGGTCTCAAATTGACTCCAAATCCCTTCAAGTCTTAAAGGAAGGTGTATGAATTATATTAGTACTTGAATATAATGTTTAGGGATGAAATATGGTCACCAAAATACCTCTGCAAACTCTCTTAAGATTCTGGACCAAGTATGCAATTTTACTAGTAATTTGGGGTTCAAATCCCCCTGAGGTAAGTACTGAAAATGGCTTCCCAAATGCCTCCAAACCCACTCAAATTTATGAAAAGAGGTATGTAATGTGTTAAGTATTTTATTAAAGTCTCATATGCACCATTAATGGATTATTACAACTGTTCTCACCCTCTCCCATTCAACTGCAGAAATCCCCAATTCGACCCTTGGGGAAATGGCACTATTTCACCTCCCAATACAACTAAACTGAGTAAAAATGCTTCAACTGCTCAAGTACAGTACATGAAACTTGTATAATACATCCATGGAAGTATATTGATCACAAATATATCATAGAATCATCCATTCATTCGAAATCATCATCAATACATTGGCTCACAACAAGGTAGTGGGGAAATGGCATTGTTCTTCCATTAAAAATGAGATTTATACATTTCTACTTGGAATTTCGACTTGAAACTTTTTGAAGATGAAGAACAGAGTATTTAATTCATATTAAAAAATAAATGGGGCATTAAAATCTTCCCCAAAGAGTACAATAGCTCACCAAAAACGCCCTCCCTCAAGGATCAAGAATATGCCATCAAAACTCGAAATGGTTGAAGGAGTGAGCTGCAATAGAAGAAACCATGAGCTGCCCTGTAGCTTAAAACTGCGAATAAAGAATCCATTAAAGCTCCAAATTAAAGGTCTGAATGGCCTTTCCAATCACCAACTTGGATGGGAATCTTTCACCCTCGAAATTGGCTAAGGCAAGAAACTAGTCATCCACTAGCTCTCCCTCTTCACAAATGCAATTGCAAATTCTACAAATTATCAAAAGCTGGTTTCATTATTTGTTATTGAAATTTATAAACTTCTAATGTCCTCCATGGGTTGAATTCCTTCCAAGAGACTCATGCCAACTCATGTTGGGAAGAGATTCCAAAGAACGCCACTTGTACAACAATTCCTAGTCTCCCACTTCCGCCAAATCACATGTGGAAGCATCTTAGCTGCCCTAACACCCTTGAGCGCCCTCTTGGAGTCTATTTTTATCCCTGACATGTCATATATGTCATATGTCAGCCTTCAGGTCTGATTTGTGTCATAGATGTCATAGCATCTTCATTATTGTTGTCATAGAGCTAGGGAATCTAGCCCAAGTGTCTCACTAGCTCCCAATTGCCTCTTCCTCTTCCATGGGAGTTACTCTTCCTCTATATTTCGACCTTGGATGAGTCATGTAATGAATAATACCTTTTGGACTCCCCCAAGTATGTTACCATTCACCTTGAATTCGAATTGGTTAGAGAATGATGCCAAATGTAGTGGGGAAATCTAGCCATATGTGGGTCCCACTTCCTCCATGTGTTTTCATGATGAAATGCCACTTTGATTTTCACTTGTATATATTTATTTAGATCCTTTATTAAATATTTATTCCATTCTAATGTTCAAACATCATTTATTATCCCCATTATTCCAAATCCCAAAGCTTCCACCCCAAACCTAGGAAACTAGTAATTTTCCTCCTTGGCAATTATTTGACTTTTAGCATCAATTTGACAAACTCTAATGAATAGAGCCAATGTGATTAGGCCATTGCGACCCAATACCAAATTTGGGACATGACAAGATGAGAGAGAGAGAGATGGAGGTTATTGTTTATGGTATAGGGGAAGATGGGGGGTTATGAGAGAGAGAGAGAGAGACGGTGGGGTTATAAAGAGGGATCCAGGTTAATGAAAGGGGTAGAGATAGATAAAGGGTGGTTTTGGATTATAGAGAGTGAGGGAGATTGGTGTGGTTAGGTGTTTAGAAGGAGAGAGATATTAGGGTTTATGGGTTTAGTGAGAGAGAGATTCAAGGTTAATAGGGTTTATAGAAAGAGAGGGATCACATAAGGAGTATTGATGGTTAGTGGTGTGGGGGAGAGAGAGAGATGTATTGGAGGCTAGGGATTTAGAGAGAGAGAGATATTGGAGTTTAGGGATTTATAGAGAGAGATTGGAGGTTAGGGGTTTAGAGAGAGAGATAGAGAGACTAGGGGTAATGGGTTTAGAGTGTTACAACGTAATCTTCCACCTTGTGAGCATCAGCATTCTTTGGCCTGTAGGATCCATTTCACTGACTCAGATTCACTTTTAATCCTTCAGACATATTTTTTACTCATTTTTCCTTTGACCTGCTTGTTGCATCACTATAGCAAGCGTACCCACGAGTTGCATCACTATAGCCCATGGGTATTAAGTAAAATGGTAAAAATCACTAGTTTATTACTTTTTACTCCCAAAAAGCAGTCATTGGGTGACCTTTGGCTCTCCATCTTCCCAAGTAACATCTCGATGTGTCATTTCACTTACCTTTGAGAGGACTATATATTGAGCACATATGGCTTATGGACGGGAGGAGAAAGAAGAGTAAGAGAACTCTAGTGGATTTTTTCCCTATCTTGAGTCTACACTCATTGATCCTTGTAGTTGTGAACTCTTTATGTTCACCTTCCAAATTCCTATCTAGTTTGGTTGTTCACTGGCCCGGCACAGGGAAGAGGCCGCGGCGGGGTCATCTGCTATAACTGTGGCCAGCCAGGTCATGTATCCAGAGACTGTGTAAACCCATGCACCACCTGTAATTATTGTAAATCATTTGAGCATGTGATAGAAGATTGCTCGGTGCTAGAGGTAGAGATGCAGAAAAGAAGAAGAACAGATGCGCCAGCCCTGAACATCCAGTGGATCGTAGCAGAGAACAGACCTGCAGATCCTAGCATTAAAGTAGTCACACGCAGTGGCGTCAAGACAGGCCATGATAGGGGAGCAGAAGCTTTCACTTCAGGAGAGGCTCATGCGAATCAGGGCCCTGTCGAAACATTATGGGTAAGAAAATCCCTAGGAAAGACGCCTGCTCTGGACCTAAAGAAGAACAAAGAAGCTTTCGTTGACACACGGGACACCATCAGAGAACCAACACCTAAATCACCAAGGATCCTGCTGCGCAGTGAAGTACCATGTGTTGAAGACACACCTGCTGCGTATGACAAGACAAGAAACACAACGGATGTTAGCACCTTTGTTGCGTAGTTCCTAAGAAGCTGCACGAAGCTACTGAAAAGTGAAAACACGATAGCAGAGCTAGAGAAGCTAATAAATCTATACGAACCACAGATAGAAGCAGAAACTTATAATGGCGCACTACATCATATAAAGAAACAGAAGAGGTCAGGCCGTGAGATGAGGCTCACTGTGCAGATAGGAGACTTTGAGATGGATGAAGTTATCCTTGATCTGGGATTAGAAGTAAATGTCCTAACCAAGCAGACATGGCAGCAAATGGATCGACCAAAGCTGTCATGGTCACCTATCCAGCTGAGAATGGCCAACCAAAAGAAATTTATACCATTTGGTCGCTTAGCCAATGTTGTGGTTGATATTGACAGAGTACAAAGCCATGCGGACTTTGAAGTCATCGAGATTGTTGATGATAGCCAGCCCGTTCCTGCGCTGTTAGGAATTGACTGGGCTATTGACAATTGGGAAATTATAAATTTGAAAACAAAGAAGATGATATTCGAAGGAAAGCATCTGCAGTTTATCGCACCATTGGATCGTGTAGATGGGGACAGATATAGTGAGTCGATTCAGGAGGAATCTAAGGCCCAGGATTTGGACCGACTGTACCAGATGACTGCGAACCAGGAGGATTACATTAATCCTACTGTGGATGGTGCACTCAGCTAGAGATGTTATAGCTCCTGCGTTTCTAACTCAGACTTAGGACTAGAAAATTGGCAGAATCGCATGCATGAAGTGTCAGCTAGAAGGTGCTTGCAGGTCATGAAATCACTGCACTGGATTGGAAAGGAGGTAAGTCTGATCCCTACATTTGATGGTTCTGCTAACATTTATACTTTTATTCAAGACTATACTATAGCAGTTCCATAAGAGCACAGGTTACCAGCATTGTATATGGCACTCCGTGGCATACCCGCCAGATGGTGGGCTTCGCACAAGCAGATATTGAACACTTGGGATCAATGCAAAACAAAGATGCAGATTTGGTTCGCAACAAGGGTTACCTTACCCTTTGCGAATTTCAATGGGAAGACAGATCCTAGTCAGGATTTGGAATTCTGCTTGTAGGCATGGGAAGACAGACCACCTGAAGAGTGGGTGCACTTGTTCGTGCATACTTTGGAAGAGGATATTCCAAAGAAATGGTATCTAGACTTGAGTTACGCAGGGAGATCTCAGATTGCGAAACATTACTACGAACTTCCAGAGAGATTTCAGCTTCGAGGATGAGAACACTTTGATACATGAGGCACTGCAGATAATCAAGGAACGTGTATTCAAAACAGGTTATCCTCGCGAAGATATGTGATGGGAAGAATTCTTCGGCACAGATGACAGTCATGCAAACATACACTCAGAATGGAAAGAACATGAAGAGCATTCGATAGAATGTTATAATCTAGCTAAAGATGATGAGCATGGAAGAGAAGAAGATAAATATGACCCACACAATATCAATATACCAGAGTCAGAAGGTGCGCATGATATAGAAGGACCGCCATTGGAAATCCCAGAAATGAGTGGACTGGTCAAGACACAGAAGGTAAACATTGGTACGAGTGAAGAGCCAAAGTTCGCATCCATCGAAGACTACTGGGATGATCAGACTATCGCAGAGATTGCAGACACCTTGCACGAATATCAGGAGCTATTTCCGACCAAGTTTACAGAAATGAAAGGAATATTGGGTGACTTAGGAGTCATGAAAATCCCTTTGAAGCCAGGCGCTAAACCTGTGAAGCAGCGACCATATAGACTGAATCCACGGTATAAAGAGAGAGTCCGCGCACCGTTGGACAAAATGTTAGAGGCAGGAATCATTGAACGTATCGAGGAATCTGAATGGATCAGTCCTATGGTTGTCTAGGACAAGAAGATGAAGGGTGAGATCAGGATTTGTGTCGATCTTAGAAAACTTAATGATGACTCTATGCATGACCCATTCCCTACTCTGTTTACAGATGAGGTACTTGACAATGTTGGAGGGAATGAGGCCTATTCATTTACTGATGGTTTCTCCGGTTATCATCAGATCAGAATTGATCCTGCAGACAGGCATAAGATGACATTCGCCACAGAATGGGGGTCATTCTAGTATACAGTCATGCCGTTTGGTCTGAAGAATGCGCCTGCCATCTTCTCAGAGTTGTTTTCGTGGCATTCAAAGATTTCATGAAGCATATTTTGATGACTGGATTGTCTTTGGTTTGCTGAAAAACCATTGTGCAAATCTCAGAATGATGCTTGAAAAATGTAGACAGCATCAGATCTCGCTGAATCTGAAGAAGTGCATTTTTTGTGTTCCATATGGAATCTTACTGGGACATATTCTTTGCAAACATGGATTGATGGTGGACCCTGCGAAGATTGCCATCATTGTAAATTTTCCTACACCAACTTCAGTTAAGATGCTGCACTCTACCTTGGGTCATACAGGTTATTACAACAAGTTCATTAAAGGTTATGCACAGATAACCGCAGCAATGGAGAAGTTGCTGAAGAAGGACGTGACATTCGTTTGGAATCAAGAGTGTGAATAGGGTTTGTTACACAGAAATATTCCACCCTGTGAGCATCATCATTCTTTGGGCCTGTAGGATCCATTTCAGTGACTCAGATCCATTTTTATCCTTCAGAGATACCAGTTTGCCCTATTTTTGTTCCTACCCGCATGTTGGATCACTATAGCATGCATACCCACGAGTTGCAGCGCTATAGCCCGCAGGTATCAAGTAAAATGGTAAAAACCACTATTAATTACTTTTTACTCCCAAAAAGCGGTCATTGGGTGACCTTTGGCTCTCCATCTGCCCAAGTAACGTCTCCATGAGTCCTTTCACCTACCTTTGAGAGGACTATATATTGAGCACATATGGCTTATGGACGGGAGGAAGAAGGGAATAGTAAGGGCACTCTAGTGGATTTTTGCCCTATCTTGAGTATGCACTCATTGACCCTTGTAGTTGTGAACCAGTTATGTTCACCTTCCAAACTCCTTTCTAGTTTGAGTTTGCCATTCATGGAGGATTGAAGTGGTAGAGGCACAAGTGGATTGATCTAGATCTTGGTTCAGATTGGTTGCCAGCAAGAGGTCGTATCACTTTGTATTCATTCTTGTTCATTAATAGAAATACTCATATTCTCGTCCATTCATGGTGTGAATGTCATTTATTATACATTGGGTTACATTTGCTTATGATATTATGGATCATTGTTATTGATAATGTTAATGTCATTTATATATCACATGTACTTGTTAGATATTGGTTGTCAAGACTAATTTGCAAATTACAAGTGCTTGGATGTGTGCGGATTGAAAGCTCCAATGGGGATCTACATCAAATGTTGGATCGAGGTTGGTTACATTTCTCCATTATTTTAACATTTTCATTTATAATAGCATTGATTTGAGAATTGAGTAGATTTATGGTAGTCATCTGTCTGTTGTGGTATTCCCAAGCCATAGTGAGTTTTCTCCAATACAGAAGTGGCGACTCCACTGGGGAAAACATCCATGTTTGGAAAAAAATTTGAGCATTAGTCCATAATTAGAGTTGATGTTTATCGAAGCTCTGTGTCACTGATTGGATGTTAAGATACATTGTAGAAAAATTTCTTTTTCTGAGCCTCTGGACTCTTTATTTGACCATTTTCTTTTCCTCACCTGCAGGCTAGCTTAGCTCTGCCCGCGTATACCCGCCTCTGTTTACTCTACTGCTCACGGGTACCTGCAGGATTTCCTTCGACAATAGCGTGTAACTCCAGCTTTTGTTGGTTTATGGCTATTGGTTGTTGCTGGGTGAGATTGGTTGGTTCCTGAGTCTTTGTTGGCCTCTTTCTTGACTATTTCATGCCTTGGTTGTGACCGGATCTCTTCGTTTCACTTGGTTGAGCCTTCTTGGTTTTTTACCAATCTTTGGTTTTAGCCTCTTGGTTTCTTCCTTTTGAGCTCTTTCCTTTGGCTGAGTCTTGCTGTTTAGGGTCTGTTAGGTTGTCTTAGTGATCTTATCAGCACTTTAGTGACTGAATAGTAGGATTTTGCTTGCATTTTTTCATTTCATTTATATTGAAAAAATACAAAAATATTCATTTAGTTTTTTTCATTTTCCTTCTCATTTATAAGCGAAAATACAAAAATATTTTACTTTCATGTACTGCATCTTGCATTGTGTGCTTGTTTCCTTCATCTTAGGTTCTTCTTGTGCATCAAAAAGATAAAAGATTGCATCTTTATTTCGGAATTGTTGGTTGAATTTGCATATTAGTGTCATTGTTTTATTGGATAGATGAGTCTAGGATTGGACGATGTTGCATACTATTGAGTCTACACATCACTAGTTTCACGACCATATCCCTTGAGTAATCACAGCCACTAAAATTAACGCTTAATCATTAAAATTTATTAGACTGATTTTATTTTATAGGGTACACCAACTAGCATAGGTTTAGAGTCTTGGAATAGATCATTGTGAGTTAACAATCCAATACTACTAGATGAAACATTAGGTGTCTGACCAGGGAGTGGAGGAATCCATGGTATAGATCAGTGTTCTCAGGAAGCTCTACTCAATCCAGAGTTAAGCACGAGGTCATGGGATGTTGGTTGAGGAGATATCCCTCTGATATCGGCTGAACGTGGGAGATATATCCAAGATTTGTTCATATCTAGTGGTACCAGAGGTTCATCCTCTTGTGCTTCAGGCTTAGCTACCCTTCCCATATGATGGGTCCCACATGCGACTGTCCCCCTGAGCATTGGTTATATTGCAGTGAACATAGTTTCCTTACCTAGGTACCACACAGAGTACTTGTAGTGGTTATGCGATTTGTGTCCTGAGTCAGATAGGGATTGGACAGCACAGTTGTGTTCGTGCAGTGGACTTGACCCTGTCGACACAGTGAAGCCTGGGTGTCTCTATAACTGATTCTGTTACCTCCGGCTATAGTTTGGGAGTCTCAAGCCTCTCCTAGGTGAGACATACTGACTCTAGTGTTGGGAGCTCATTTAGCCACTCTGTTTGTCTGCTCTTGGATGTAGTTTCTCTAGGTGTGTGCTTTTGATTTACTATTTTTTATCGATATTTGGCCTTTAGGAGATGTTGTGTCTCTCTCTGAAGAGAACGTGGCATGGAGCCCTACTCTCCGTCGGTCTCGTCGTTTGGATGGTTTAAAGGCACTCGAGGTTACATGCCATATTGTTAGGGGACGCCAGAGGGCTCCCTCTGAGTCTTCAGATTCATACAAGACTTACGTTGAAGATTACATGGCTGCACATCCTGATATTGGGCAAGACCCTCCTACTTGTTCAGGTAGAGTTGACCTTACTTCCGATCCCCATACTCCTCATGAGGATTGGGGAGGTGATCCACCTAAGACTCAACCTAGATCTATTTGGCCTAATCCACTTGACCGGGATCCATTTGATCCTTCAAATATGAATAATTATCTTTACAAAATGCCCGACTTACCCAATGGGGAAGAATAAGACGAGCCTTTCGTTCCTTCGTTTCCATGTGACTTTAGATACGGGAGGCATGAGACTCATGATAATTTCAGCCCTATGATCAACCCCACCATACTCTCTTTTGGTATGCCTAGTCACAATACTGTAGAACCTTCCACTATGGTTGGTACTCACGCTGGCACTAGTCAAAGTGTTAGCCATACTATGCCCACTGGGGGCACTACCCTCGCTGGGGGAACTACGTTGTCAACCCACTCACATAGTATGGGGACTGGTTAGATTCCTAACAATGCTTATATTGGAGCATGACCACCTCCTAGGAATACACAACCTAGCCGAAATACTATTCAGAACACAACTCACCATCCAGAACCTAATACACGCATCGCTACTCGTCAACCTAGGACTACTTTTGCACATGATACCGTTCCTCCCAACCACGAGGGTGTACACATACCGCATACTTTTGAATCCAATGCCACCACTAGTAATGCTAATGTAGGGGGTGGGAATATTTCCTATCCACATGGACATCACACCACCAAACTTGCTACTGGTCACACCCATATTGGACCTAGGAATGCTTCTCATGCTGCTGGTCACCACACGACTGCTCAAGCTAATCCTAATGTTGGGGGTGGGAACATACCATACCATTATGATCAATACAACACGATTCCCGCTATGACTAGTACATACATGCCCCATACTCATGGTGGAAACCCTTACTACAACACAGTCGGTGCTAGCCACCAGTATCACCCACCACCCCAATATGGTGCTCAAAACACGTATATACTTGCTTACTCTCAAATGGGTCAGCCAGGGGGAGGTTATCAATATTATGGCCATGGGAAAGCCTATGGGCCATCAGGTCCTCAGTATCAGCAATTGAATCCTCATGGTCAATCTTTTGGTCCATCTTATAACACAGTTCCATTTAACCAACCTTTTATGGGAGCTTATAATCAAGCTTTCCAGCCTCACCTCTCATTCCTTGCACTCTTCAATCTCTTGGATCTTTCAAATCTCACGAATGATCCGGTGTGCCATGACCCTACTTGGCCTCCGGTCCCTACCAAGCTCCCTTCTGACATTCCGAGGTTTGAGGGGAAAGGTGGTGAGGACCCGGGAGATCATGTCACGATGTTTCACCTTTGGTGCTCCTCCAACTCTTTGAATCATGATTCCATTCGATTATGCCTATTTCAATGCACCCTCATTGGACCAGCTGCGAAGTGGTATGTGGAATTGCCCGGAAACACTTATAGGGGATTCAATGAGATTGCTTTGGTTTTCTTAGACCATTTCCAGTTTCCGGTTCGTTATGATATTGGTACTGAGTTGTTGTCCACCTTCCGTCAGAATAAGGCCACACATATTTCTGACCACGTTCAAGAGTAGCGTCGGCGGAAGAGATTAGTGAAAGCCAACATTCCTCCAGAGTTCTTGTTGGACTGGTTCCTTAAGTATTTACTCCCATACATTGCTAAGGATGTTTCAATGTCTAGCATTGTGACTGAGGAACAAGCTATCTTGAAAGTCCAGCAGTTAGATCTACTTTATTCTCAGTTTGGCATTTTGTATGACATTATTCCTGATGCACCGAGAACAAGACATGAGCCCATGTCAGTTGTTGGACCACATGCCAATGGCATCGTGGGGTCCGTATGCACTCGCCCTATAGACTTGGTATCTAATCAAATGCAAAATTTGTCGGTAAACCAGTCTGCACCCAAACAGGTTCACACCTTGTCCACTTCCACTCTGTCGTCTGATGTACACAATGTGCAATCAACGAAACTGTCGGGTAACCAGCAACCTAGTGGTAAGAAAAAGGGGAGAAACAATCACAGGGGTGGAAACAATGGAAGTAACAACAATAGCAATCGTAATGCTCCTTATAAAGAGAATTCCAACCCTCCTCGGGAAGGCAGTAATGTTGGCAAGGATCGTAAACCTAGGTGTAAGGTGAAATTCCCTTGCAAGCTTTGTGTGGAGGATCACCTTACTCACTTATGTCCTCGAATTAAAGAAGCATCGAAGAATTTGGCACAGAGCCCAGCTGTGTTGAAGGATTCCCTTCCTCATCATCAAACTATGGCTTCGCATGCTCCCACCACTCGTTATGGTACTAATGAAATGGCAACGTCTTCTTCCAATACTAGTGGTTATGGATGTGTGAATATGGTTAAGTCGGAGGTTTGTGTTGCTACTCGTCAACGCGATTATGGTGCACCACAACCAAATTTGGGGAATGAGCCTCCCCCTCCTCCTGATTATTCCTTGCATATCGAGAAGCCTTCTATTATGTCGCGGATACCAAAAGGTGTTCTCAAGTGCTCCACGCATAATCCTAATGCTCAAGCCGCCTAGAACTACTCCATCGTAGAAGATTTGGGCCAAACTCCGTGTGCCATGTCGGCTCTTGAAGTTTTGCAAGCTTGTCCTTCTCAAAAGCATGCCCTTTTGAGTGCGTTACGAGTTCAGGATGGGGGAAGTCCTAGTGTTATCAAGTTCAATACTACTGATGTCCAACCTCACTTGCCTTACCACGTGGCTTTTCAAATCCAAGTGGTTTTCCTTAAGAGCTTCGTCAAACGTACTATGGTTGATGAAGGTGCTTCTGCGTCAGTAATGTCATTAACTTGTTGGAAAGATCTTGGCTCTCCTCCTCTACTCGCGTCTAGAACTACACTCACTGCATTCGACAGTAGATCTTTTACGCCGCATGGAATTATCCCTTCCCTTGTTGTCTCCTTGGGAGGTAAGTCCATGCCTATTGAAGTCGAAGTGGTTGATGTGCCCATCGACTACAACCTTTTACTGGGTCGAAACTGGATGTACGCTATGAAGGCTGTCGCGTCTATTGTGTTTCAAGTTATTTGCTTTCCCCATGAAGGCAAGATTGTGATGATCGATCAGCTGGATTATGTTGGCACTCCATCCACAGCATCCATGGGATCTGTAGTCCCGCAAGTTTCTGATTCTCAGTCGGTAACTGGGAACATAGGTGTTGGGATGTACCCCTCATTGATGGGAACCTTTAACCATTCCGCACCTGTGAATTTTATTGGAACCATTTCCGACAGTGCGCCTCCTCCTTTAAATAATATGTTATTCCAGACCTCCTATTTAGATGATCCGTGGACTTTACCATCCGTGAATTCCATATCTGGAGACATTGCGCATGTCGGGATGTCTATGCCTTTATCTGTAGCGGAGCTCGCTTACGATCATATCTAACAAACCACTGCAAATCTGGATCTCTCTTCTTCCCGGATAGTTGAAGAAGATCCCGTTACACTGCTAGTTTGGGCATCCAACCCATCTTGTTCACACGAATTCCTTGATGGTACTCTACCTTCAGATGAATATTTTATTGATTCCATGCATGGTAATGACGAGCCTTGAGAGGATTTCTATCATAGATCTCATTCCCTTCCCACCCTCAGTCTTATTGAACGATATGAGCCTATAATACAACCTGCCATCCATTTGAATTTGGATCCATTCACAGTCTTGTCCAGCCCTGATTTGACGTTTGAGTCTGATGAGTCTTTGAGCTCTCGTATAGATCCGCAAATCGGTGCTCCTGAAGAGTTTGATTCTATTTCTAGAATTTCCAACTCCTGTGATGATGAATTTGCCACTGCAGATTCCTTCACATCCTTCAGCTTTGCTCTTCATTTTGAAAATGATCATTTTGATCCCTTGGGTATTGGTACTATGGCACCTTAAGTGGTTAGCTCTACCTGCATTATGTCTAAGGTTAACAATAGTGAAGTTGAAAATGTTTCTACTGCAATGACTTGTATCAAATTTTTCTTTACGTACGTTTTAGAGATGATCTTGGTACTTATGTTTCTTGAAGACAGGATTCTTAGCTGGACTTATACTTGTTTACTGGTCCTTTTCGACATTTGCTTCGGCCATGGTAGGAATATTTGGAACCTTGCATATAGGTTTGGGCCTCCCCATTGTTATGATGCATTTGAGCCTATTACTATCCGAATTTGCAGACACCCCTTGAGTGTCATCATCTTGCTCATGTTCCTTGCATTATGCATAGCTTTGTCCCATGCGCTTGGAACTAGTCTCGCATGTCCTTGACACTCATCTACTCTCATTACAAGCATTCTTCCATATCTCCTTTGAGCTCGTTAAAAACAGTAAGGAGGTCACGAGTTTACTTTTTCAGGCTCGTTAAACCATTACGGGAATGATTTTTATAAAGTCTTTTTTAAGCCCTTGTTAGACTTTTTTAAAATCAAACAAGATTGCCAAGTATGCTTGTCATTTTAGACTCGTTAAAGGATTTGAAGCGACATCCACTTAGGTATAAGTTTACCCCTTCTCTGGACCTTTGTGGATTAATTACGAAAAAGGTATACTCTAGTCATACGTGACTAGAGGAGTTCTTCTCTCATGGTTTAACACTTTTTTGGGTGAGGAGACTAACTTTACGAAAAAGGACTCCCCTCAGTTATATCATGTTGTTATTGCATTGTGTCATCCTTTTTGCCGCTTGAGCCTTGTGTCGGCTCCCGCATACTCAATTGATAGCCTGGTTCCTGAGCACTTTTCCCTGTCGAACCCTGCAGAGCTTATATATTTTCCCTTCACAATTTGATGACCTTTTGATCCTGAGAGAACGCACCCCCGAGTGTCCACATCCTGAATGCACTTACTTGCATTGAGCATAGGTTTGTTCCACTGCTTGGGACTAGTATGTTAGCTATTTGACACTCGTTCCCTCACCTGTTGTACTATAAGAAATTTTATTCTTTTTCAAGCTTTTCCCAAATATGAAAAGGACCAAAAAAATCAAATATTCCAAAAAGCTGGATGGGATTATGGTCACTATTTCTTGTTGGCAGTTGTTGTGTCTCTTTTGAACAGAGCATTCATTCCACTCCATACATTATGAGTTGGGACTATAGTTGGGCCTTAGGAGATGTACTTGTTTCTCAGTTTTCTCAACCGATTGGTTAAGCTTCCAGTCATTATGGAGCCCTTTGTAATGCCTCCTGCATTGCACAGTTTATGTCAAGTCTATGCTACCTGAGTCTATCCATCTGCTCATGTTCTTGTTCAAAGGAAGTCCTGAAACGAGTGTCAGCCACTGCTTAGATCTCTTGACTATTTCATGTCGGCCATCCTTATTGAGTCAGTCCGTTTCACCTGAGATCTTCCAAATCTTTCAGCATTCCTAGTACCTCGTGCTGGTTGATGGGGGATGCTTTAATGCCCTCCTTCTAGTGAGTCTCATTCCGTCGACTTCAAGTCATTTATTTCGGGACTTGAGGCTTAGAATTCGATTGAGTACCTTGAGGCTTGCAGTCATTAGTTGTAGGTTCTCTCACCATCGACAGTTTTGGGAATACATCAATGTCCCCTGATCGATGGATTCATCCTAGTGTTTGAATTCAACCCATTTATTCACACTCTGATGATTGTGCTCTATGCCTTGATGCCCATTTTCATTATTAGTGGTCATCTCGCGTCTGTTAACGGTATATATCATTGACCGGTAATCAGACAATGTCTCATCAAGTTCGACCCCAACTCCTTTATTCACTTGTTGTACCATCGAAGACTTGTGTAGAAGACCCCAGGCGATTGTGGCATTCAGTATGCTACATATGACTTTGACATTACATCTGAGATATCACCTCTAAGATTTCAGCAGTTTGTACCTCCAGTTTTGCACCAGTTGTCTTCTTTTCAGCAGAAGACCATATCTTCCTGTAGAATGATCATGGCTATGATCACTTATGACATGTATTTACTTATGTACTTCCTATTCATGGCCATTGTATCAGATTGTTGTACTATACCGATATGTATTCAGAGATATTATTGTATTATGACGAGTGAACCATTCTTTCCACTTGTGTCTCCATCAATCCACTTCTGAGTTTTATAATGTATTTCGGCTATCGTAGCACTTTCAGTCTCTGACCTCACACATTAGGGGGCATATGTTACACAGAAATATTCCACCTTGTGAGCATCAGCATTCTTTGGCCTATAGGATCCATTTCAGTGACTCGGACCCATTTTTATCCTTCAGAGATACTAGTTTTCCCTATTTTTGTTCCTACCCGCATGTTGCATCACTATAGCATGCGTACCCGTGAGTTGCAGCACTATAGCCCGTGGGTATCAAGTAAAATGGTAAAAACCACTATTAATTACTTTTTACTCCCAAAAAGCGGTCATTGGGTGACCTTTGGCTCTCCATCTGCCCAAGTAACGTCTCGATGAGTCCTTTCACCTACCTTTGAGAGGACTATATATTGAGCACATATGGCTTATGGACGGGAGAAAGAAGGGAATAGTAAAGGCACTCTAGTGGATTTTTTCCCTAGCTTGAGTCTGCACTCATTTATCCTTGTAGTTGTGAACCAACTGTTATGTTCACCTTCCAAACTCCTTTCTAGTATGAGTTTTCCATTCATGGAGGATTGAAGTGGTGGAGGCACAAGTGGATTGATCTAGGTCTTGGTTTAGATTGGTTGCCGGCAAGAGGTCGTATTACTTTGTACTCCTTCTTGTTCATTGATAGAAATACTCATATTCTCATCCATTCATGGTGTGAATGTCATTTATTATACATTGGGTTACATTGGCTTATGATATTATGGATCATTGTTATTGATAATGTTAATGTCATTTATATATCACATGTACTTGTTAGATATTGGTTGTTAAGACTAATTTGCAGATTACAAGTGCTTGGATGTGCGCGGATTGAAATCTCCAACTGGGATCTACATCAAACATTGGATCGAGGTTGGTTACATTTCTCCATTATTTTAACATTGTCATTTATAATAGCATTGCTTTGAGAATTGAGTAGATTTCTGGTAGTCATCTGTCTGTTGTGGTATTCCCAAGCCATAGTGAGTTTTCTCCAATATAGGATTTTGACACCCTTAAGGAAAAGATGGTTACCGCGCCGATACTAGTCATTCCAGACTCGGCAAAGCTGTTTCATGTTCATGTGGACGCATCATGCATTGCCCTGGGCATTGTGTTAGCTCAGCCAGGAGAAGGGGGTATTGACCACCCCATCACATTTTCTAGTAGAAAGCTATCGATAGTAAAGAAGAACTATACTACTACTGAGTGGGAAGGACTTGCGATGGTATATGCCCTTCAGAAGTTCAGACATTATTTACTTGGTGTGCACTTCCTTATGTTCACTGATCATTCTGCATTGAAGTACCTGGTCAACAAGCCAGTGTTAGGGGGGCGTATATGTAGATGGTTGTTGCTATACCAGGAGTACGACTTCGAGATCGTTGTTAAACTCGACAAGTTGAATTTGGGACCTGACCACTTGTCTAGAATAGAGTCGGGAGAGGAGCCAATGAACATTGAAGACAGTCTGCCCGATGCGAAGCTGTTTGCTATACAGGTTGTAGATGATTACTATAAGGATATCATTGATTTTCTGACAACAGGGCTGGCACCACAAGATATTTTTGTTCAGCAGAAGAAGCATCTAGTAGTTCGTGCCACGGATTTCACTATTATTGCAGGTCAGTTATACAAACTCGGACCAGATGAAGTCCTGCGCAGATGTGTACTCGACCACGAAAAACCATATATACTAGCAAATGCGCATTCAGGGATTGCAGGAGGTCATTATGCAAGAAAGGCTACTGCGCAGAAGATATTGTGCCCAGGGTTGTGGTGGCCTACCATCCATAAAGATTATAAGGAATACTACAGGAACTGTGATGTCTGTCAGAGGACAAGGAAGCAGTCGCGGAGAGATGAAATGCCATTGAACCCACAGTTGACCTTATAGGATTTTGAGAAGTGGGAAATTGACTTTGTGGGACCTATAAACCCACCAGGGAAGAGAACTGGTGTGAGGTATATCATTACTGCCACGGATTACCTCACCAGGTGGGCAGAAGCTAAACCAGTAAAGGACTACAAAGCAGGTACTGTTGCACAGTTCATTTTTGAGGAAATTTTTTCAAGATTCGCTTGTCCGAAAATTTTGATGAGTGATCATGACACTCACTTTCTGAATAAGACCATAGAGGCCCTGACAGATGAGTTCCACATTCGGCATCACCGCAGTACACCATATCATCTGCAGGAAAATGGAACTGTTGAAGCTTTCAACAAGATACTGGAAAACGCGTTGACGAAGGTGTGCAACGTAAACAGGGATGATTGGGACCTGTGCATATCGTCCGTGCTTTGGGCATACAGGACAACTTGTAATAAATTGACGTGACAGACACGCTTCTGATTGGCTTATGGGCAGAAGGCCATAATGCGAATGGAGTACATTGTCCCCAGTCTGAGGATTGCTGCGTTCATTGGAATGGCAGATCGTGAAGCATTAGAAGAAAAACTGTTACTATTAGTCGGCTTGGAGGAGGATCGTTTCATTGCATGCTTTCAATAGCAAGTCCAGAAGGATCATGAAAAGGCATGGCATGATCGTCATGTCAAGAACAAATGCTTTCAGGTAGGTGACTTAGTCCTCCTGTATGATAGCAAGCTCATGAAATTTCCTGGCAAGTTTAAAATACATTGGCTTGGTCCATATATTGTTATGCATGTCACTAACAGAGGTGCAGTTCAGTTGTCCACTTTAGCTGGTGATACCTTACCCACTATGATAAATGGAAGCAGACTTAAATTGGATCGCGATAGTCTTGCTTCGCAGCATGCGAAAAGATAAGTGTGGGGAGAAATTTCTAAGTGTCAAGTACAGTTGAAATTGGGCACTAGAAATGTATAGAGTCTGTACATGGATCATAAAGGAAGAATGTATGAGCAGCGCAGTACTACTGAAGCAGCATAGGAACGAGGAAGACAACAGTGGAAAAAAAACCACGCAGTTCAAAGATCAATACTGCGAAGAAACTGTGCAGGAGTCGAAATGGTTTTCCACGCAGATCAGCGCAGCACTCAGAGAAAAATAGTCATTGCATGGCTTTTGAGAAATAGCCATTGAAATGACCGTCGTGGCAACCGTGCTAGCATTTAAAGGAAAGATATCCGTTCTGGACACACTGACGATAGAAGAGATGAGAGGATCTGTTCAAATTGGCCAACGGACAACTCATTAAATGCAGATATAACCGTTGGGAGGCGCGGGGAGGACCTAGCTACACCTACAAATCACACCGCTATAGGGCTCGCGGGCGTTACTCAGTACTTAGAATTTTCTTGCGATCACTCCCTGAGCTAGTATTCTTCTATCGTCTGATTATCACAGCCCTTAGCTAACCAGTGAATGTCCAAAACCTCCTATAGAGAAGAAGAGCTAACCATTGAAGAAGCACTTAAGGTCTTTCAGTATGGGGGAATTACAGAGTTAATGAAAACCCCTGCTAAGAAGGTTGTAATTGAGCCAGGTTAAGCATCCCGAATATTACCTCGTCATAATACGATCATGCAGGAAAAAGGGAAAGATAAAGCAAAAGACATAACTACACCTCGAAGCAAGATCATAAATATGGGCTCGTCGGCACAAAAATCACTAGTCCTTCAGAAAGAACCACTGAAACTCACACAAGAATACATAACACCTCGGGCATTGGATGCTCTAGTCTTCAAATTGGTCAAGAGTGTTAAGTATGAGATCCCATTGTCACCGATCTCAAAGCATGTGGATGTTGCCAAGAACCTGCTTGGAAAAATTCTAGATTGCAAGTGGGAAGATTTTGACCTCTTAGGCGTACAAGAGGAAGAGCCCCACGCGCCTAAGTACCCACAATTCCAGCTTGACTAGTACATGTGCTGGAATAAAGATGCCAAGGGTACACCTAACTTGGTTTCTGAAAGCAGGTTGATGCCGATAGTTCTGTTAGACTTGTTAAACCTCCTCAGACTGCCACATTTTGACCGATCGACGGAAGTTAATGTGGTGGTTCACACACTGATGGCGTGAATCCACCAGGGATACTTGTGGCTAGACAAAAACATTGATGTCAATATTTACCTGGTCCACCAGATAACAGGCCTCAACAAGCACAGTAAAGATCCTAAGCAGTTCTTCCAAGGGAAGAGCAAAGAAAAATAAGTTGTTGAGAAAATGAAGTTAGCCATTGACAAAGGGGAAAAGAGGGTTTCCCACAAAAGACGTTGAAGATAGAACGACAAAATTTGTGACCCAGTTACTCGCAGGAAAAATCCTCAAAATGGCTAGACCTCCGGAGGTGCCTACGGGTGCCATATTACTTGGTGCCACAACAGCTATGGGAACCAAGTTCAATTGGTGTCAATTCCTTCTGAATGAGTTCTTTGATGAACTCAATGATACCTAGGAAAACGGTGGACAGTTCCACTTCACATGGCTCATCATCCTCATCACCTTTTGCGGATGGAAGGAGCCAAGGGACTATGTGGGGATTAACATAGAAACCAATTATCCCAGAGGATTCTGGTATGCCAACCTCTGGGAAAATGTCATCGCAGAGCGACAGCATGCGACAGCTAAGGTGTTCTACCAATATTATACTCAGTTGTGCGATGCGATTGTTCGTACACCCCGCATCACAAAGCAGATAATGTCGAAGTACATTCGCGTTCTCGACTTCAGTGCATACATGCGATGTATCTTCATCACACCAAAGGCAAAAATGAAGAACCCAGAGTGGTTCCCAGGTAACTACCACATGTATGAGGAGGATATTGAATCCCTCATGAAGGATTGGCCCATCGACTTCCATGTGGAAGTCATGGATGTTGAGACAGACTTTGAAGAGGATGAGCCAATCCCACTGGCATGCCCAATTGTTGAAGAAACTGGCAAGCGTAAAGAGCCAAAGACTCCGCAGAAACCAAAGGCAAGAAAGAAGGTGAAGGCTACAAAGATTCAATCTGAGGTAGTCTTGAATGAAGATGATTATGAGATGATAGCCGAAACAATTTCAGAACAAATGAAGGAGCTCATGGCGGCTAAAGATAAGAAGGATAAGGTCATCTAGGATGACCTGCAAAGGACGCGGCTCGCAATGTAAGGCCTGATGAAGAAAATGGACGATGTACAGAAAATCCTTACCTTGCCACAAGAAGCAGGAGCCGAAGGGAGGTCGGCATGGACCTCATAGCAAGAACTGCCATAGCTAGCAATAATGCTGCTATCGAAGACTAGAATTGTCCACGTAGATCCATTGGCTATTGCACTACCAATGGTGGAGCAGTTGGTCTTAGACATAAAGGGAGTCAAGCGGGTAGAGCTCGACATGGAAAAATCCCCTTACTAGGATTGCACTTCATCCACATGCAGATCGTCGAGTAGATACATGACCGAACAGTAGAGTCAATGAAGTCGCAAGTGAAGCTTACCGCAGCAAATAGATAGCTCGAGTTGCGCGCAGACATGCAGCTATGAAATTAACAGGACCACCGACGGAACTTGGAGACTACCATATCTAATGTTGCGAAGGATATTGAAGGCATAGAAATCCAGGATGATCCTGCAGACACAGTTCTGAGGATTGGAGATAAGATGAGATCCTTGCAGTCAAAGATGCAGGATAAAGAGATTTATTATGAGGCCGATATTGCCACATTGAAGGATAAGATGAATAAGTAGACACCATTAATTGAGCAATAGCTGAGAGAACAAGCCGTCAGTACCGATGCACAGAATATGATGAGCAGCATCACTTAGTGCCAAGAGCTGCTGGAACAAGTCTCCAAGGCATTCACTGCTCTTGAAGAGGATCAAGCACTGCAGCACATGAAGACCGCGGTAAAGGAAAAATAGACCACCCTGGATAAATTGGACGCAGAGGTCAAAGCTGTGCCACTAAGGGAGAGGCTGGCCAGGTATAACGAAGTATCAGGCTTGAAGAAGCAAGTCCAGGCATTAAGAGAGAAGGAGACCGAAATGGACAATCAGTCACAACAACTCATGGTATAACAGTGTCGCAGCAGATAGAGGACAACCTGGCA
This sequence comes from Larix kaempferi, assembly GCA_027924585.1. NCBI lineage: Eukaryota > Viridiplantae > Streptophyta > Pinopsida > Pinales > Pinaceae > Larix > Larix kaempferi. Next base: position 36,761,442 of record BSBM01001051.1, read on the forward strand.
GAAATATGCGACAACCGGGAGCAAGTACAGGGACAGATTGGAGTAGAGATAACCCGAACGTTGCTCGAAACAGTTCAGCAAGTTGAGCAGGATACCAAACAAGCAGTCAAACAGTTGCTCGGCATATATAATGAGTTCGCGGCCAAGCTAGTTCCTCCGGCCGCGGAGCAGAGTGAGACAACTGCAGCAGCAAGTGGCTCGGGGACGAGCCACATGTAAGTGTTAGGGGCATGTTGGTCCTGGCCCAACAGGGCCATTTTTTATAACATTTTTGAGGCTAGATGGAGCTGAGCTGAGCACAACTCAGAAAATAAGTAAATTTTGGCTAAGTATTGGGGGGTACTACGAAGATGTGCGCAGTACCGAGTTTTGAATGATGCTGCAAAGATCAGCGCTGAACAGGTTCAGTGTTGTGAAGGTAGTAGGCCACGTGGAAATAGTAAAGTTGTGTACTGGATGAAGGATGGTGAAATATATCGGATAGACCAGCGATGGTCTACTTTTGGTAAGACTGCTAGAAAGATGCTGAGTTGAGAGCATAAGCAGATCAAGAAGACGGCTGACTGTACGAGTCCGTTAAGCAGAGGGCGGATCGAGAAAGTGAAAGTTCCGTGTACAACATAGGATGTGACTGTTAAGGGGAAAACAATGGATGGAAAGCGACTGGGAGCTGAGCCAGATGTACGTGGCCGATAAGGGATGGATTGCCTATAGAGAAAGCAACTTGGAACTGAGCCAGTCACACAAGTCCGCTAGTTGAAGGGTGGCTCAAAGTGGATGACCTGTTGGTGTACGCATAATAGGAAGGCTGAAAGTGATGGATCTAAGGTGTGGAGGACTGACACGACAGCAAAATCGCTATCAGAAGCCGGCATGACGATTCAGAGGGACTGTAGTGGTTTGGAAACCTTAAGGGTTTCGGTCTTCAATATTGTAAAGACATGACCTTCATGCATGATCTATTTAAAAAGACCATTTTTGTATAGGAAGGGTTGGTCAAGGTGAAGGTGAAGGTGAAGGGTCATTGTTAGTGATTTTATGGTGAAAATATTGTATTGTAATATCTTTTTGAATCAAGAATACGTTGTAAAGGCTTTACAGCTGAGTGCACAGAGACCTATCCGAGCAAGAAGAGAGCTACAGCTGAGTGCGCAGGTAAGAACTGTGACCCTTCCTTAAAAGAAATATCAAACACAGTTCTTGTGGACGTAGCTTCCCATCCGGGGGAGTGAACCATGTTAAATAGTGTGTTATGTGATTGAATGCTTATATGTGTATTTATATTTATCTGTTCTGTAGTTGAATATCTGGATATTTGCTTACAGTCTGTTATGAGAAGGCTTTTATATGCATCCGCCATCAAGAGAGTATGGAATGATATGTTAAGTTTGCATGAATGGATGTATAGTTAATATTAGCTTTGCTTCTAGGGACAATAATTATATCATCTATTTGAGCATGGGGAAAGCTGTTCACGTATTTGAATGGTTGCAGTCGACGAATGTATAACAGTTAGTCTGCACCTGGGGGTTATGCTTAAAATAGTAACATACTAAGTGTGTGAGGGAGCATTACGTAGTAAGTTAGTTAAGTGTATGACTAGATGGATGAGTGATATTCAGCTCATTTCCTTAAGAATTTTTCAAATAGTCCAAGTGTAGGAATTCAAGCAGCAGTGTTCGCAGAATAGTATTAAGCCCTGCAATAAGAAAGAAGATAGTGGTGCGGGCCGTGGTGTTGACCATCGTCGCGCAGTCCGTCCCTCACAGCATACATCCAGTGCGATGCTGCAAAATTTGTCACAGTCATCAACTCATCACTCACTGTAGACATCTGAGTCCGCAGTGCCCCATTAGAAACACCTCGAGTGAGACCTCAGCCTGCTTGCGGGTTGTTGCTGAAAGGGCCAGTGCGAAGGGGTTTAGTTGGTTTAAGGTAACCGTGCAGAACCTGGGTCTTCATAAAACCTTTGGTCAGCATTTGATAGCCAACATGAATTTTTCGGATATAACCAGATTCAAGTCAAACCCGAGGATCAACATAAGACAACTTTTATTTGTCCTGCGTCCCACTTGTGACTTTCAGCCATTTAACTACAACCTGCCTGCGTCTTTCGGCCTTTTTCCCATGTCTCGCTTGCGGCTTTCAGCCATTTTCCTGCAACCCGCCTGCGTCTTTCGACCTTTTTCCCACGTCCCATTTGCCACTTTCAACCATTTTCCTGCAACCCGCCTACGTCTTTGGAACTTTTTTCCACGGTCTGCCTGTGTCTTTCAGGAAAAATCCCGCAACCTGTCCACAACTATTGCGCTGTTTCCCATGGTCCGACCGCTCAGATTTGCCACAGACCCACGGTCTGTTTTCTGCACTTTTTTCACTGTTTTGAACCCAACACTTTGCTGCAATATTCCTTGCACCTACATAGCCATATGTCCTATCTGCAGCCATACTTCCCTACAGCCATTTTTCTGCAGTATTATTTTTGTTCCATTTATAGAATTTTTTTTTTTTATAATTTCAGCATTTTACTTGAAAAGAGAAAATTTTGCATTTTGCATTTTAAATTCTTTATTGTTAGTTAGAAAGTTGCCCACCCCGTGGCATTTTTACTTGGGTTCATTATCTCACATGCACACACTCTATCACCTAATTCAAGTGAGCCCTAAAATACTACTTAACACAACCAACATTCTAACCCCACTTGGGGAACACATAAGAATTTTTGTAGCTAGGTAGGATCGGGGGGATAGACATCCAAATAACACCCCTCGGTTGCTTACACTTGAGACATAGTTGTTGTCCATTACGGAACCAAAATCCCCTAGTATTTTTTGACACGGTTTAAAACCAATTTATTGGAAAGGCCTCTCCCCTAGGAGGGTTGAAGTCACCAGATTGGTTCTGGAAGCATGAGTGGAATACTGCAATCCATTCAGTAATCGAAGGATACATTTCACAGTTCTCGGTGTATCACCCGTATGGGGATATAGTAGTGATAGAACCAAACGACAGATTCACCCAACCGAACGTGTCATGAACGGGGTATCGTAGTTGCTTTTCTTCTAGGATTGACTACCCGGTGTCCCTCCTCGTAGGGGGATATCTTTAGCCACTTGGCTCTACTATCCATATTGTCTGACTTGGATTTCATCACCTTATAGAGGATATGTCTAGTTGAGTCAGAATACTATTTAGCTAGGTGTTTGCATGCTCCTTTACCTCCTTTTGGTTTAGCGAGTCCACTATTTTTATTTTGTAGGAAACCTGCTGCTTGTTGGTATTCTGACCATTTCTGTTGATACTCCACTTATTATAGCACAGCTGTTACAGTAAGTGTTTTGAGTTGGTTGTTGGCTTGAGTGCCATATTTTTTTGAGCTCTCCTTCTGCACACTCGGTTGCATTAGGGTTTTTGAGCTATTTTTCACTCAACACAACCCCCAGATACTTGACACCATCTGTCACCATTGAGTCCCCGAGACATTCTTGGCGCCTCCGGGGTGAGCCTCCACAGCACAGTTCACTTGACATAACCCGTCATAGACGTAGATCTTCATCACTTGATACCACTCATCATAGATCTCGCGCTTTGTCACTTGACTCCACTCGTCAACGGCACAGAACTCCGTCACTCGATCTAGACGCCCCTTATTTTACCTCTGATTCTGAGGTAGAGTCCGAGAACCCCACTTACACTGCACCAACCAGCCCCATGGCTGGCATGACTTCCACCCCTTTCTTTGTAGGTACCATTGGTGGAGCATCCACCACCACACCAGCTACCACACCTGCTTTGGGTATGCCCTCGATGGGGCCCACATCTACCATTCTTATCACTGTACCCATTCCAGTAGCTGGTATACCTGTCCCCACTCCATTAGTGACTCACACTACCCTTGGCGGTGTAGGACTGTCCCATACCACTTTTGTTCCTCCACTTAGGGGAAACATCCCAAACCCAGCCCCTCCACTTGGGGGCATTGGCCCCAACATGGTCACAACCACTAGTATGTCACATCCTTCTACTAGTTTTCCATTCTAGTCTCAACCTTCTTGACCTAGCTAGACTGACTAATGATCCCATCATACACGACCCTGTGTGGCCTCACATGCCCACCAAGCTCCCCTCTGACATCCCTAAGTTTGAGGGCAAGGCATGTGAAGACCCCAGAACCATATTATGTTCTTCTATCTATGGTGTTCCTCCAACTCCATAGTGGATGACTCTGTCTGCCTTCGTTCTGTTGCAGCACACCCTCACTGGCTCTGCAGCTAAGTGGTACATCGAGCAGCCCCATGGGACCCATGCCACCTTTACTTCCCTTGCCTCGACTTTCCTGTAGTTCTTTCAGTTACCTGTCCGCTATGACGTGGGAGTTGAGATCCTACTGTCTTGCAGACAGAACATGGCTACCCACATCACTGACCACCTTCATGAGTGGCGTCAACACCGCAGCCTCTGCAAAATCAAGTTAGACGACCGTATCTTCTTAGATTGGTTTCTAAAATCCCTCCTTCATGTCAGTGCCAAGGATGTGGCATCCGAACGACCCCAGTCTGAAGAAGAGGCCATCCTCAAAGCCCAATAATTTGACCTTATTTATGCCGAGTCGGGTTATCTGTATTCCATCATACCTAATGCCCCTCGCGGCGATTCCTCTCGACACGATGCGCCGGGGGCATCCCATGCCGCAGATGGCATCATTAGCCGTATTGCCTCACATCCTCAACCCTTTTCCATAGCACGTCCTAGCCATGGCCCCGACCTTTCGCGGGCTACATCTCAATCCGGAGCAACCAATTCGTATGCTCCCATGGAACATCACCACGATTCCCATGGACCCTCATGTCCACCTCAGTGATTTGGTCATGCATCCCCCGCTTACGCCCCCCCGCTCACACCTCATCCATATTACCACCCACAGGCTGCACCAGCTCCTGTGTCCTCTCAAGCCCAACCTGCTTATTACCCACCATAGGTAGCCCCTGGGACAAACCCACAACCCATTCCACAGACGTATCAGCAACCCCCACAAGGATCATCCCCTGCGCAGCCTCCACCTACTTATTATCCACCGCAGCCTGCTCCCGCACCTGCACAACCCAAGAACCCACCTGCTTCCCAAGGGAAAGTATATGCCCAACAGAATCCACAGTAGAACCAAAATAACCAATGCCAACAGGGCCAACAAAACCATGGCAAAGGATGTAACCATGGGAATAACCCCCCTCCAGACCAAGGCGGTTAACCTCCCAATCCCCCAAACAACAATAACGCAGCACCTGCCAACCAGAACCCTGATCGGCTTCCCAAGCAGGCCAAAAATCCTAATTTGTGAACAAATGATCCCTGTTCTATTTGCGAGGTCTATGGCCACTACACACATGCTTGCCCACATTTGGAGCGAGCTTGGCAACCCTGGACTGATGATGCCCATAGCCAAGGACATGAGGCTCCTCAGGCGTCACCCAAACCCCCACCACCTCAACATCAACCCTTGGTGTTACAAAACTCCTTACCAACCCAAGGCGTAGTGAACACTCAGCCGTTGGCTCCCCCTCAAGGAAACGCGCCACCACAATAGCAGATCACTTATGCCGCTCCTGATCAACCCATGTTAGACTCAGGTACCCATCACTTTTTAATGATGTCATCCGCTGATGTCAACCTCCAAACCCATCGGAACCAATATGGCTCCACCCCTGAAGCCCCTCCCACCGACAAAAACACTAACGCTCATCCCACTGATCAGACATTACGTATACCTCCGGATCCACTAGATGGCGCCTCCAAAGCACCTTGCTTCCCACTTCGTCGCATCAACAATAATCCCAATGCTCGCGTTACGTCAAATTACAACATTGTAGATGACTTAGCCTAGTCCCCCGCAGCCATGTCTGCATTAGAGGTCTTAAAAAACTGTCCTTCACAGTGCAAGACTTTGATCTCCGCCATTGGTGCTATTGACCCAAATGATTCCCGACTGATGGCCTTCGAATTGGACCAATCCGAACCACACCTGCTTTCCACTTTAGCATTCCAAGTTTTTGTTTTCATTCGGAATCTTGTCATCCATCGGTGCATTATTGATGAAGGTGCCTCTACATGTGTTATGTCCACATTCGTTTGGCAGAAGTTGGGATCCCCTACTCTCCAGTAGTCCTCCACTACGTTGTGAGCCTACGACGGCCGTTTGGCTCAACCCCAAGGTCTCTTAGCTAATGTCCCCATCCAGTTGGCTAGTAAAACAATGTTCATTGACATAGAGGTCATCAATGCCCAACTTGATTATAACGTCTTACTTGGCCATAGCTACATGTATGCCATGTGGGCGGTTTCCTCATCCGTTTTTCGTACCATGATGTTCCCCCATGACGGACACGTGGTCAAGGTCGACCAACTGACCTATTACGATCGCAATTCCCCCACTACACCAGAGAATGTTCTCCCCATGGTTGAACAACCTGTTTTTGGTGCAACTACCTCATTTGTTTCGTCTGTGGGACCTGGAGTTTACTCAGATACACCGATGACCTCAACATTCCAATCCATTTCACCCCCGTCACCCGCGACTGAAGTATCTGACCTATGTACCCTTTCCCACAATACACAAACACCCAACAGTAAACCGCCCTTATTACCCAAACCACCATTGGTACCTAGTCACATTGGTGTTACACCCATCCACGCAATCCCCTTCCTATTCCCTCCATCAGGAGTAGTAAGCGCCCCGGTTATGGCTACGCTTAGCCTCCCCGGGTTAACCTTAGGATTACTTGTGTGGTATATTTCACCTCCTGTTCCCCCGCCGACACCAAATGTTGTCCTACAACCGGTGCAACCCATTGCCACCACTAGTCAACCATGTCCCAGTGTCACTACCCTTTCGTCATCTACGAATCCCCCCCCCTCTTATTAAGCACACTGGGGTCAGAGGAGCACAACCATACACTGCTATACCCTCGCCCAAAATAGTTAAAAACCCTCCCGTGTTTCATGCTCCTCCCAAATGCTCATTGTGTGATGTGTTAGGCCATTCAACTCATCAATGTCCACAATTACCTCCATTACAGGAGCACATGCAAATGCTCGACGATGACCCCACCAATCCGGTTGTCAAACTCGACCCTACCCCTAAGCCTCATGATAAATCACTGCGTACCAACCACCCTTGTGCAATATGTGGTATTTATGGCCATTACTCACATCACTATCTTGATCTCCCAAATTATAGAGCAGCTCTTTACGAGATGAATAATTTGGACCTTGAGACGACGCCCCCCATAATTGAGGAGATCCACCCCCAGTATCACTCTCATCCGACGAGATTAATACCATCTATATGATCTCTTCTACTACCACTTCCTCGTCAACCGATTAGACAACTCAAAGTTTCCACAATGATGAGGAGATTCTAGAGGCTCTCACTGCCCCAGATTATCCCTAGGAAGACATGCACCATCATTCCTATTTCCTCCCAGAAGAGTCCTCATCGACCGCAGCCACCCAATTTGTCGTTGAGTCCAAAGATTTCATTCCCACCAAAGTCGACTGGTTTAAGGATCCCATTCTCGCTCCTGATGCCTTCAAGGAAGGTAACATGGCCAACATCTCACCCATAATCCAAATTGATATCGATGCCCTAGGAGGTGTCCCTGAACTCATCAATTTAGGAGCCTCCTGCAGTGAGTACGAGATTGGAGAGTACAATTTTTTTTTCCAAGAGTTTCACGATGTCTTTGCCTGGTCCTACACCGAAATGCCTGGTCTTGACCCCGCTATCATAGAGCCCCACATTGACACCTCTAAGTTAGGGAGCATAATAGATTACCTCGACCTTGGGATAGGGGGCATGATCAATCATTTTGAACCTACCCCATCACATCTATCTCAGCACGTCAATGAACCCATCGTTCAAACCAACACATATGTGATCCACAATCACAAACCCCATGCACATAGCATGGGGGCAGGTCATTAACCCTGCTCACTTTTTCACATGCGTGATATCAACCATTTTTGAGGTCACATATCCCTTGTAGATTTGATTTGATTTGATACACCTAGTATTCTTCCCCCGCGGGTAATCATTTCTCCCCACCACTGCATCCTTGGCTTGGTGCGCTCACCTTTATTTGAAACCATTTTTTAACCTCGTTCTTTCCTTTAACCATTCCAGATTCCTTATGACCTTCGTTTCTTGCACCATTTGCAATGTCGGATTCATTTTTCCGCGCTCCTGATGATGCTTGAGATCATTTCTCGTTCTCACCAGGGACCAATATCAATATTGTGTCCTGACACCTTGTCACCTCGGTTTGCATGCCACTTCGGCCGCTCTCCATTTTTGATATATTTTATATCATCGGATTCATTTTTCTAAGCTCGTGATGTTGCTTGAGATCATTTCTCACTCTCACCCCTAGATTTTTTGGGTATTTTTTTCAAAACGCCCCCCGTTGCCTCGGTTTACGTGCCACATTGGTCGTTATCCTTTTTTGACACTTTTTATATTGCCGGATTCCTTTTTCCGAGCTCATGATGATGCTTGAGATCATTTCCCACTCTCACCAGGTACATTTTCAACATTGTGTCCCGACACCTTGCTTCCTTGGTTTGCTCGCCACATCGGTCGCCATCGGATTGTTCCACCTTTTTACATGAGCCATTCACTCCTTTCAAACTGTAATTATTTCATTATTTTTCCACCATTCATTATCCTGTAAGGAGGCCCACCAATGTTCCCCCCTTACCTCGTTCTTGGTGATCATCAATTTTCCTTGATTGAGCACTTCCTCCTTGCCTGACCTCTTTTTGTTCAGTATAATTTTATCCCTTTTTCGGGCTGGACAAGTCCTTTACGAAAAAGGCACTTAGGGAGTTTCTGTTAAGCTCTTTTCTAACTCCTAAAAAAATGAAAAGATCGCCGAGCAATCTTGCTTCCTTTCATGCTCGTTAAAGTACCTGAAAGGGCATCTATCTGGTATAAGTTTACCCCTTTTCTAGACCTGGTAGACTAATTATGAAAAAGGAATACTCTAGTCACATCGGCTAGAAGAGTTCTTCATTGCATCCTTTTATGCTTCTTCGGGCCTTGGAGACTAACACACAAAAAAGAAACCCCCTGGAGTCTTCTTATCACTTTCAGACTCTCTAAAATTGAAAGCAACCATGAGCATGCACTATCCTAGGCTTATACAAAGAGTACTCACCAATGTCTCCGAACGCTGTGTCTGGTGGGAGTGGCATGTCCCTATGCTGGTGGAAGTCTATCCCTGCAGAGAGGTAGTCCTCTATGGCAATGACCTGTTGGTCCCACCCGCGGAAGAACTCCTTGGTATATGGTGATGCTAGATGGCCACCACCCTAACGTGTCAAGACCTCATCCCACCGGGTCAGGGCTGGATCCCGGAGACTATGAGGAGGGACATCCACCCTCGGACTAAGCCCTGGAACCCTCTCAAAGAAGAATCTGCATAGGATGCTCCCATACCTGAATTTTTTGGCCTTCCCTTCTTTGCATTCTGTCAGTTGGGTCTTCATAGACCCCAGCAGTGTGGTACACCAGTCAAATACTATAGGCTGCATGCATTGTGATGCATAGAACATCGCTGGCCTAGACGCCTGGTGTAGAGCTTTGGATCCCGTGATCCGCACTAAGGTAGCCACAATGATCTTCATGGTTAGATTCACTATGGCATTGATGGGAACCTGAATTCCCACCGTGCGTGTATTTGCGGGGCAATACCGCGCTATGTAGTCAAGGACGGTGATCCCACCATCCATAGTACGAGACCGAAGACTAGCCTCCTCACCTATACGGGACAAACCGGTAATGAAGTAGATGTCATCCACTTCTAGTGTTAGGATTTTACCATTGAGATTGAAGTTCTGTGCATCAACATCCCAATAGTCGATCAAGCACCAGAGTAATAGGTTTTGGGCCCTCAAACCCCCTATACTCCAAAATTTGTACAACCCACATGCTTACAATTCCTGTTGTGCTTGCACATCATTGTACATGGCCTCATCAACTTTGTCATGCTCCCTCTCCCTCCACTCTAGAACCATCCCGGTGTGAAGAAAAAAAAGCATTTAAGTCAAATTCTTTTAAAAAACCAACTACACGGTCATACCCACGGGCTAAATTGTATACAGGTGCGGGTGCCCGCGGTCAGTCTGTGTACTGACTGCAAGTATTTTTCCCTACCCGCAACCCGCATAGCTACAGCCCGTGGGTAGCGCCGAAGCCATTTAGGGCTTGGCCAAACAAAAAATCCCACCGCTGAAAATCAAAATGAAAGCATTGAAATCAAAGGTATGGATGAGACTGCCAACCTGCTCCGGACAGTTTAATGAACGGTCGCTCGTAGCTCCCAGAATCGGCAACTAAACTTTCAGGTGAAAACTCACCACAAAGCTCCAAATGGGTGAATAGTAAAAATGAATTCTAAATTGTAATTTTTTATTACTATTTATAATTTTCAGGACCCACTTGTCTATAGTTTTTACCGTTTTGTGTCGCTATGGACTAATATAATGTCCTGTAGTAGTATTTTTTAATCATATTTCTTCAGCGAAAGTTGTTCTGGACCATTTCACACCTACGGTAGATACGTTTCACACCTGGCATATAGGTTAGATGCCATTTCCATGTGCATTATGCATTTGATCTGTTGACCACTTTCATAAACCCTAGGTGCGACCCCACTTCGTAACTGACACGGAACCTTCACACTACTATAGAAGTGTCATTATGTGGCGGTAGGGATTTTCTGAACATGGGTACCCTAGTTAGAACCCCCTTGTGCATTCTAGTGCCCATGCTGTTGTTTGTCCTTAGGATTGGGAGTCCTTTGTAGTTACACCATGACATTGTGATAAAGACTCATACTCTACTTTATCTTATGCTGGCCATCTCCCTTAAGGACTCCCCCTCAGTTATATCATGTTGTGATTGCATTGCATCATCCTGCTTGTTGCTTGAGCCTTGTGCCAGCTCCCGCTTACTCAATTGTTAGCTTGGTGCCTGAGCACTTTTCCCTGTCGAGCCCTGTAGAGCTTATATTTTCCCTTCACAATTTCATCACCTTTTGACCCTGAGGGAACATCCCCCCCGAGTGTCAACATCCTGCATGCATTTCCTTCCATTGATCATAGGTATGTTCCATTGCTTAGAACTAGTCTGCTCGCTATTTGACACTCGTTCCCTCACTTGTTGTACTATAAGCAATTTTATTCTTTTTCAAGCTTTTCCCAAATATGAAAAAGACCAAACGGGATTATGGTTACTACTTCTTGTTGGCAGCTGTTGTGTCACCTTTGAATAGAGCATTCATTCCGCTCCGTACGTTATGAGTCGGGACTATAGTCAGACCTTAGGTGTTGTACTTGTTTCCCAGTTTTCTCCACTGATTGGTTAAGCTTCCAGTCATTATGGAGCCCTTTGTAATGCCTCCTACATTGCACAGTTTATGTCAATTTTATGCTTCCTGAATCTCTCCATCTACTCATGCTCTTGTTCAAAGGAAGTCCTGAAACTAGTGTTGGCGACTCCTCAGATCTCTTGACTATTGCATGTCGGCCATCCTTATTGAGTCAGTCTATTCCACCTGAGTTCTTCCAAATCTTTCAGCATAGCTAGTACCTCGTGTTGGTTTATGGGGGATGCCTTAATGCCCTTCTTCCAACGAGTCTCGTTCCGTAGACTTCAACCCATTTATTCCGGGACTTGAGGCTTAGAGTTCGATTGAGTACCTTGAGGCTTCCAGTCATTAGTGGTAGGTTCTCTCACCATCGACAGTTTTGGGAATACATCAATGTCCCCTGATCGATAGATTCATCCTAGTGTTCGACTTCAACTCATTTATTCACACTCCGATGATTGTACTCTGTGCCTTGATGCCCATTTTCATCATTGGTGGGTTATCTCGCGTCTGTTAACGGTATACATGATTGACCAATAATCAGACGATGTCACATCAGGTTCGACCCCTACTCCTTTATTCACTTGATGAGACTTGCACCGTTGAAGACTTGTGTTGAAGACCCCAGGAAATAGTGGCATTCAGTATGCTACTTATGACTTTGACTTTACATCTGAGATATCACCTCTCAGATATCAACAGTTTGTACCTCCAGTTTGCACCAGTTGTTTCCTTTTTAGCAGGAGACCATATCTTACTGTAGAGGGATCATGGCTATGATCACTTATGACATGTATTCACTATGTACTGCCTATTCATGGCCTTGTATCAGATTGTTGTACTACTGACATGTATTCAGGGATACTATTGTATTATGACTAGTGAGCTGCTCTTTCCACTTGTGTTTCCATCACTGCACTTCTGAGTTTTATAATGCATTTAGGCCATCGTAGCATCAGTCTCTGACCTCACACATTAGGGGGCATCTGTTACAATGTAATCTTCCACCTTGTGAACATCAGCATTCTTTGGCCTATAGGATCCATTTCACTGACTCATATTCACTTTTAATCCTTCAGACATATTTTTTCCTCATTTTTCCTCTAACCCGCTTGTTGCATCACTATAGCAAGCATATGTTAGGATATTCCTATACTCCATCCTAGTCCCACTAGTAATTTGATCATTTACATTTTCAGTCATGCATGCACTTTTAGGGTTTGCATGCATCCCAGTCATTAGTCCAGCACCTAGCCCTCAGTTAGCCAACCCCCGAGAGCTTCTCAGTGATCATTTTTAGCCCTCCAGTTTCTTAATGCGCCCTTCCTCCTTGATTTTAGGAAGCAACTCGCCCTTCTTCACCTACCAGTCCAATTGTCTTCAGTTTATACTCAGTTACATCTAGTTACACTCAGTTACACCTACCAGACTCAATTTGACTGATGGTTGACAGTTACTTGAGCATTGATGACTCCATTGATGATGATGAAGACTTCCAGTTGTGCTCCGATGACACTAGTTGTGCTCCGATGACAAGTGATCCTTTGATCACTCCATGAAGGCTAATTCGAATTACCACCTTAGGCATTCGAATCCTCATGCATTGTACTATTTATTTGTCCATATTGTGATTAATTAATTAGTGTGTGTGAAGTATTTTTACTTCTATCCGAGTTCTACTGTATTATTATTATGTTGCTCATTATACTGCATTAACCACTCTTCTTCTATTTTCTTTCTTAATCAATAAATTTCTTGTGAGGTATACATCATCTCTTAGATCTGTTGTGAGGATTTTCACACGGTATCAGAGCATGTTGAGAGTATTGTTTATCTCCATTCTTGAGAGTTTTTTGTAGGTTATTACCAAGATTTCAAGTGCAGCAGTAGCAGTTGCAGAATTCTCTATTGTTTTTGCAGGTCTTCTATAGCTTCAATGTATTCAAAAGAAATCCCTCCTCTTTCTCCATTCAACTATGATATTCTCTCTCCACTCAACTATGATGAATGGAAACCGAATATAATAGCACATTTGAAGAGAAATGGTCTCTTTGATTATTGTTTTGAAAGAGAGTTCGAATCCTCTGAAGAAGAGATTGATTGATTAAATAATGGTGACAGAGCTTGTGGAGCCATGTTGCTTGCTATGCCTTTTTACATGGCACACCAATTCATTGATATTGAAACTTCAAAAGAGCTATGGGCTCACCTAGATGAAAATTTTGGTAGAAAGAATGAAGGGATTGGTCCAAACCCATTCAAAAGCAAGCAAAGTGATGCATTCGCTCCCCTTGATGGTCTCTCAGATCATGCACCAGTATCATCTCATATTGAAGTTGTTCACAAAGAACTTGTAGATTCTACACTCATGCTCCAAATTTCTTCTTTTTCTGTGCCAGCTCACACTCTAGATATTGCAGAAGGTCCTAAATCCTCTCTTGCACCAGAGTCTATTGGTTTGCATCATGATATTATGAATGCTTTGGAGGTAAATTCAGCCATTGTAGGTAATGCATTCACTCTACCTGATTACTCACCTCTTACTTACTACTATATGATCATTAATTCGTGCTTTCAGAAGGTTATTGAAGATTATGGCCATTTCCATTCGCTTGGGATAATTTCTCATGCAATTACTGGTTTTGATCTCACCTCTAATGGTTCAAAGGAGATCTCAAGAAACCATGATTCAAATCTTGGATCTAATTTGGATTTTAAGCAATCACTACTTGGGATAATTTCTCATACATATGATGGTTTTGATCTCACCCCTGCTAGTTCAAAGGAGATCTCAAGAAACTGTTTTTTAAATCTTAAATCTGTTTTTTATTTCAAGCAAACAAGTAATAGTTCTTTTTGGCATAATCTCACCCATGGTGGTTCAAAGGAGAAGACAAAAGACTATATGCACATTCAAAGATTTGATCCTACCTCAGCTGATTCGAATCACAGGTTTAAGGATCATCCTCATACTTTTGGATTGGTTCTCATCACATTCGATCTGAAGAGCAAGTACAAGCACATGCTTTTTGAGCATGATCCACTTCTTCTCAAGAAGAAGATACCTCTAGACATATGACCAAGCATCACACCTGCTTGAGTTTGGAGCATTTATTTTTTATGTGTGCCTTACAGTCTGTTTTGAGGGGGGGGGTATTTTTCCCATGAAATTTTCCCCATTTCCTTGGATTATTGACTGTTATTATTCATTTTATTGGGTGACCTTTGGTCTTAGTTACCAGGGCCCGAGATGGATTAAGGGGGGGTGATAGGATATTCCTATACTCCATCCTAGTCCCACCAGTATTTTGATCATTTACATTTTCAGTCATGCATGCACTTTTAGGGTTTGCATGCATTTTGCATGTATCCCAGTCATCAGTCCAACACCTAGCCCTCAGTTATCCAACCCCCGAGAGCTTCTCATTGATTAGTTTTATCCCTCTAGTTGCTTAATGCGCCCTTCTTCCTGGATTTTAGGAAGCAACTCACCCTTCTTCACCTACCAGTCCAGTTGTCTTCAGTTTATACTCAGTTACACCTACCAAACTCAGTTTGACTGATGGTTGACAGTTACTTGAGCATTGATGACTCCACTGATGATGATGAAGACTTCCAGTTGTGCTTCGATGACACTAGTTGTGCTCTGATGACACTCCGAATTGCCACCTTATGCATTCGAATCCTCATGCATTGTACTATTTATTTGTCCATATTGTGATTAATTAATTAGTGTGTGTGAAGTATTTTTGCTTCTATCTGAGTTCTACTGTATTATTATTATGTTGCTCATTATACTGCATTGACCACTCTTCTTCTATTTTCTTGCTTAATCAATTACTTTGTTGTGAGGTATACATCATCTCTTAGATCTACTGTGAGTATTTTCCCAGCGTACCCATGAGTTGCATCACTATAGCCCACGGGTATCAAGTAAAATGATAAAAATCACTAGTTTATTACTTTTTACTCCCAAAAAGAAGTCATTGGGTTACCTTTGGCTCTCCATCTACCCAAATAACGTCTCGATGTGTCCTTTCACTTACCTTTGAGATGACTATATATTGAGCACATAAGGCTTATGGACGGGAGGAGAAAGAAGAGCAAGAGAACTCTAGTGTATTTTTTCCCTATCTTGAGTCTACACTCATTGATCCTTGTAGTTGTGAACTCTTTATGTTCACCTTCCAAACTTCTATCTAGATTGAGTTTGCCATTCATGGAGGATTGAAGCGATGGAGGCACAAGTAGATTGATCTAGATCTTGGTTGAGATTGGTTGCCGATAAGAGGTTGTATCACTTTGTACTTCTTCTTGTTTATTAATAGAAATACTCATATTCTCATCCATTAATGTTGTAAATGTTGTTTATCTTATCTTGGGTTGAATTTACTTGTTATATCATGGACCATTGCTATTGATGATATTAATGTCGTTTATATATTATGTGTACTTGTTGTATATTGGCTGACAAGACTAATTTGCAGATTCAAGTGCATGAATTGAAAAAGCTCCAACGGGGATCTACATCAAACGTTTGGATCAAGGCTGGTTATCTTCTTTATTATCTTAGCATTGTCATTTATATAGAATAGTTCTGAGAATTGAGTTAATTTCTGGTAGTCATCTGTCTGTTGTGGTATACCCCAAGCCATAGTGAGTTTTCTCCAACACATAGAGATAGAGATATTGGGGGTTAATATGAGTTTAAAAAGAGAGAGAGATCACAAGGGGAGTATGGATGATTAGTTATGTGTGAGAGAGAGGTATATAGTAGGTGCGATGGGTAGTAGGGTGAGGAGTGGGGGTTTTGGAGAGAGAGAGAGAGAGAGAGAGAGAGCTTAGGGGTTTAGAAGAGAGTGGGAGAGAGATATCGGTAGCTAGGGGTTTAGAGAGTTAGATATTGATGGTTAGGTGTTTATAGAGAGAAAGAAAGAGAAATTGGGGTTAGGCATTTACAAAGAAAGAGAGGGGGGGATGGTTAGTGGTAGGAATAGGTATTCAAAGTTAAAGGTTGGGGGGAATAATGGGGAGAGGGATATATAAGAAAGAGAGAGGGATTGGGTTGTGGTTAGTGGTAGGGGTGTGAGAGAGAGAGAGAGATAAACTCGGGTTAATAGTGGTTTAGAGAGAGGGAGAGAGATATATCACAGGGGGAGTATGGATGGTTACTAGTGTGAAGGAGAGAGATATACAGTAGGGATAATGGGAAGGAGGGTGAGGATTGGGGATTTTAGAGAGAGAAAGGGAGAGGGAGAGAGAGAGAGCGAGAGGGAGAGGGAGAGAGAGAGATTAGAGGTAAGGGAAGGGGGGAGTGGGATTAGGAGTAGGAGTGGGTGGGGTGGGAGAGAGAGATGGATGCATAGGTGGTTAGTGGTGGGGGAGAAAGAGAGAGAGAGAGGGGGGGGGGGTAGGGGTTTCAGAGAGAGAATAGTGATTAGTGGTTTAGAAGGAGAGAGATAGAGAGAGGGAGAGATATTTTGGGTTTTTTTTTAGAGAGAGAGAGAGATTATGGGGGAGTACGGGGGGAATCAAAGAAATAAAGAAGGATGGGGATATGGTTAGTGGTAGGGGAAACATAGAGAGACTAGGGGATAGGGTTAGGAGGATGAGTAGTGGTGGTTTGCGGGGGAGAGAAGGACATATATAAGGGGTTAGGGTTTTAGAGAGAGAGATATACAAAGAGATCATAAAGGGAGTGTCAATGGTTATTGATACAAATATATGGTTAGAGAAAGAGAGAGATTGGAGAGTAATATATGCTTAGAGAGAGAGAGAGAGATCATAGAGGGAGTATTATGGTTATTTGTTTGGGGGGGAGAGAGACTGGTGGTTAGGATTTTAGAGAGAAAGAGATTGGTGGTTAGGGTTTAGAGAGAGAGAAATGGAGAGAGAGATATGATTTTAGGTGTTAAAAGAGAGAGAGAGAGATTGGGGGTTAGGGATTTCAAGATAGACAGAGAGGGAGATAGATAGAGAGAGAGAGAGAGAGAGAGAGAGAGATTGGAGGTTAGGGGTTTAGATAGATAAAGAGAGAGAGATTGGTGGTTATAGGCTTAGAGGGAGAAATATTAGGGATGAGAGGTTTAGAGAGACAAATACATATTGAGGGTTAGGGTTTTAGAGAGAGAGAGAGAGATTGGGGGTTAGGGATTTAGAGAGAGAAATATTAGAGACTAGGGGTTGAGAGAGAGAGAGATTGGCGGTTAGGGGTTTAAAGAGAGATAGAGATATTGGGGATTCAGGGTTTAGAGAGAGAGAGAGAGACGATTATAAACATAGGGATAGGTGGTTCATAATTTAGAGAGGGAGGGAGAAATTGACTGGAGGTTAGGCACTTAGAGAGAGAGGGAGATTGGAGGTTAGGGGTTTAAGGCCAAAGAGAGAGAGATATAGAGATATAGGGGCTTAGGGTTTAAGAGAGATATAGAGAGATTGGAGGTTAAGGATATATATATGTATAGAGAGAGAGAGAGAAAGAGAGATATTGGTTGTTAGGTTTCTAGAGAGAGAATAGAGATTGGGGGTTACAGGTTTAGAGAGTGAGACATAGATTGGAGGCTAGGGGTTTAGAGAGAGAGATTGGGGGTTAAGGGTTTATAGGGAAAGGGAAACAAAAAGATAGGAGGTTAGGTGTTTACAGAGAGAGACAACTATATTGATATTTTAAGGGTGGAGAGAGAGAGATTGGAATTTGGGGGTTTAGAGAGAGAAGGAGATTGGGGCTTAGTGCTTTAGAAGAGAGAGGGAGAGAGAGAGAGACATAGAGATTGAAGTTTAGGGGTTTAGAGAGAGACATTGCAAGTTAGGAATTTGGAGAGAGAGATTTGATGTTAAGGGTTTAGAGAGAGAGAGAGAGATTGGAGGTTAGGGTTTTATAGAGAGAGAAATTAGAGGATAAGTGTTTAGAGGGGGAGAGAGATTTGGGGTTAGGGTTATAGAGAGGGAGAGAGCGAGAGATCGAGGGTTTTTAGAGTTTTAGAGAGAGAGACATATGATGAAGGGAGCATGGATGGTTAGTTGTGGGAGGAAGGAGAGAGAGAGAGAGTGAGAGATTAGGAGCTAGGGGTTTAGATTGAGAGAGAGAGAGAGACAAATATTAGGGGTTAGGGGTTTGTAGTGAGAGAGACGGAAGTTGGGGAAATTAGTTTTTTAGAGGGAAAGAGAGAGATTGGGGGTTAGGGGTTGTGAGAGAGAGAGAGAGAAAGATTGGGGGTTAATACAAGTTTAGAGAGAGAAAGAGAGAGAGATCAAAGGGGGAGTATCGATGGTTAGTGGTGTGGGGGAGATAGAGTGGGGAGGATGGGTAGGAGGGGGGTTTTGAGAGAGAGAGAGAGAGACATTGGGGTTAGGGGTTTAGAGAGAGATTGCAGGTTATGGATTTGGAGAGAGAGATTGGAGGTTAGGGGTGTATATAGAGAGAGAGAGATTGGAGGTTAGGGTTTTACAGAGAGAGAGAGATTTGAGGATACATGTTTACAGGGGGGGAGTATTGATGGTTAGTTGTGTTGGGGAGAGGGAAAAAGAATAGGAGGAAGGGGTAGGAGGGTGAGTAGTGGGGGTTTGAGAGTGACAGAGTGAGAGAGAGAGATATTGGGTGTTAGGGATTTAGAGAGAGAGAGTGATCGAGGGATGGTGGTTGGTGGTGGGGTTTGGGGTTTAGAGAGAGATATTGGAGGTTGTGGATTTAGAGAGAGAGGGATTGGGGGCTTGGGGTTTATAGAGAGAGATATTGGAGGTTAGGGGTTCAAAGATAGAGAGAATGGGGTTTAGGGATTTAGAGAGAGAGGTAAAGTTAAATTTAGAGATAGAGAGCTTGGGGGTTAATAGAGGTTTAAATATAGAGAGTGAATGGGGGATGGAAAGAGGGTGAGGAGTGGGTGTTTGGTAAAGAGAGAAAGAGAGAAAGAGAGAGAGAGTGTGAAATCAAAGGGTTGTGGTTAGTGGTAGGAGTAGGAGTGGGTAGTTAAGTGTAGGGGGGAAGTAGGGCAGAGAGGGATAAAGAGAGAGAGGGATGGGGAGGTGGTTAATAGTGGTGGAGGGAGAGAGAGAGAGTGAGAGAATGGGGACTGTAGGGGTAGGAATGTTAAGAGAGGGGATTTGGTGGAGGATAGAGAGAGAGATAAAGGGACCGAGGTAGAGATATAAGGGGTTTAGAGAGAGAGAGGTTAGGGGTTAAGAGTTTCTAGAGAGAGAGTGAAGTTGGGAGGAGGGAGAGGGATGGGGAGATGGTTAGTAGTAGGGTAGATAGAGAAATAGAATGGGGTAGGGTTAGGAGGGTGAGGAGTGGAATTTTCGAGGTGGGGGGTGCGATAGGGGGAAAGATAACATATGTTACATTTGAGAGAGAGAGAGAGAGAGATCACAGTGGGTGGGGGCATCGATGGTTACCATTGTAGGTATATGGTTAGGAGTATTATGGTTAGGGATTAGAGAGAGAGAGAGAAGGGGGGTTGTAGGCTTAAAGAAATAGAGAGAGGGGGTTGGGGTTATAAATAGGGATGGGAGGTTAGGGAAAGGATGAAAGATAGGGGTGTTTGGGTTAGAGAGAGGGAAGGGAGTTAGACAAAGTTTGGGTTGGAGAGAGAGATATTGGGATATAGGGAAAGGAGTAGAGAGAGAGGAATGGGGTTAGGGAAATATGGTGTTTGAGAGAGAGAGAGAGAGAGAGATTGGGGGTTAAGGGTTGAGAGAGAGAGTGAGATAGATTACAGGTTAGGGTTTTAGAGAGAGAGAGATATTAGAGGTTAGGGGTTTAGAGAAGTATATATATATATATATGGTTTAAGGATCTACAAAGAGAGAGAGATTGGAATTTAGGGGTTTGGATAGAGAACAATATATATATATATATGGAAAGAGAGAGGGAGAGAGAGGGAGAGAGAGGGGGGGGTTAGGGGTAGGAGGGTGAAGACTAGGGGTTTGGGGGAGGAGACAGATAGGGATAGAGAGTGAGAGGGGTGGGGAGATGGTTTGTAGAGTGGTGGGTAGGGTTAGGAGGGTGAGTGGGAGTTTGGGCGGTGAGAGAGGGAGAGGGATTAGGGTTTAAGTATTTAGAGAGAGAGAGAGAGAGAGATCATTAGAAGAGAATCGATGGTTACATATGGGAGTATACGGCTAGCGGGAGTAGGGTTAGAGATTAGAGGGATAAAGAGAGAGAGAAGGGGGGAGAGGAGAGACTGAGGCTTAGAGCAATAGTGAGAGGAGGAGGTTAGGGTTTAGGCTAGTAAAGAGGGAACATAGAGAGACAGGGGGTTAGTATTTATGGTATAGGTGAAGTTGGGGTTGAGTGAGAAAGGGGGAGTGGGGTTGTAAAGAGACAGAGAAGGGGGTTAGGTTAGAGAGAGGGAGGGGCTTAAGGAAAGGTGGGGTTGGAGAGAGAGAGGGGATTAGGGAAATGAGGAGAGAGAGAGGAGAGAGAAAGGGGCTTAGGGAATGATGGGGTGAGAGAGAGTGAGAGGAAGGGTAGGAGGAGTATAGTTAGAGAAAAACAGTGAGGGGGCGCTAGGAAGAGAGGAACAAAGAGTTACAAACATAAATATTGGTGGTGAGGGGTTTTGAGAGGGAGAGAGATTATAGGTTAGTAGTTTAGAGCAAGAATTGGGGGTTAGGTATTTAGAGAAAGAGAGAATGGGAGTTAGGGATTTAGAGAGAGAGAGCGGGGGGGATATTAGAGGTTAAGGTTTGAGAGAGAGAGAGAAATAGAGAGAGAGAGAGAGAGAGAGAGAGATTTGTGATTACGATTTTATAGAGAGAGTGCGAGAAAATGGAGGATGGGGTTTTAGAGAGAGAGAGAGAGATATTGGTGGTTTGGAGAAAGAGATTGAGGTTTATGGGTTGAGAGAGAGATATAGATTGGGGGTTAGTGGTTTTGCAAGAGAGAGATAGAGAGAGAGAGAGAGATTGGAGGCTATAATGGGTTTAGAGAGAGAGATATCATGGGGGGAGTATGGATGGTTAGTGGTGTGGGGGGGGGAGAGAGATAGAGTGGGGTTTTAAGAGAGAGAGAGATAGATGGATTGGGGGTTAGGGGTTTACAAAGAGAGAGATAGAAAAAAAGGGATTTGTAGTTAGGGTTTAGAGAGAGATATTTTGCGTTAAGGGTTTAGAGAGAGAGAGATTTTTCCTTAAGGGTTTAGAGAGAGAGAGATTTTGCATTAAGGGTTTAGAGAGAGAGAGATTGGGGGTTATGGTTTTTAGAGAGAGAGGGAGAGATATTGGAGGTTAGCGATTTAGAGAGACATATTAGAGGTTAGGGGTTTGGAACAAGAGAGAGAGAGATATAAAAAGAGAGAATGGTGGTTAGCAGTTTTGAGAGAGAGAGAGAGAGATTTGAGGTTAGGGGTTTAGAGAGAGAGTGATATTGGGAGTTTAGGGTTTAGGATTTTAGAGAGAGATAGATAGATTGGTGGTTCAAAGTTTATAGAGAGAGAGATTGGGGGTTAGGGGTTTAGAGAGAAATTAGGGGTTTTTGGTTTAGAGAGAGAGAGATGGGAGGTTAGGGGTTCAATGATAGAGAGAATGGGGTTTAGGGATTGAGAGAGAGAGAGTTGAAGATAATGATAGAGATATAGATATTGGGGGTTAATATGGGTTTAATTATAGAGAGAGAATGGGGTATGGAAGGAGGGTGAGGAGTGGGTGCTTGGTAAACATAGAAAGAGAGAGCGAGTGAAACTGAAGGGTTGTGGTTAGTGATAGGAGTAGGAGTGGGTTGTGAAGTATAGGGGGGAAGTAGGGGGAGATGGATGGGGAGGTGGTTAATAGTGGGGGAGTGAGAGATTGGGGAGTGTAGCGGTAGGAGTGTTAAGAGTGGGGATTTGGGGGAGGATAGAGAGAGAGAGGGAGAGAGATAAGGGTTTTAGAGAGAGATATAGATTAGGGGTTAAGGGTTTCTAGAGAGAGTGAAGTTGGGAGGAGGAGCAGGGAGAGGGATAGAAAGAGAGGGATGAGGAGATGGTTAGTGGTAGGGTAAATAGAGAGATAGAATGGGGGTAGGGTTAGGAGGGTGAGGAGTGGTATTTTCAGGGGGGGATAGAGGGAAATAAATTATTTGTTCCATTTTAGATAGATAGAGAGAGAGAGAGAGAGAGAGAGAGAGAGACATATCACGAGGGGGGGAAATCGATGGATACCGATGTAGGTATATGGTTAGGGATTATAGAGAGGGGGGGTTTAGGATTAGAGAAATAGAGAGAGCATGGGGTTAGGGTTTAGGGTAGTAAAGAGGGTACATAAAGAGATGGGGGGGGTTAGGATTTCTGGTTTAGAGGAAGATGGGGGATTAAGAGAGAGAGGGGCTTGGGGTTGTAAATACGGAGGGGAGGTTAGGGAAGGGATGAAAGAGAGGGGGGTTTTTTTTAGAGAGAGGGAAGGGAGTTAGACAAAGGTGGGTTTGGTGAGAGTGATGTGGGCGGTTAGGGAAAGGAGTAGAGATTGATGAAGCGTGTTAGGGAAAGGAGTATAGAGACAGTAAGGGAGTTAGGGAAAGGTGGTGCTGGAGAGAGAGAGAGAGAGAGAGAGAGAGATTGGGGGTTAAGGGTTGAAAGAGAGAGAGATTGAGGGTTAAGGGTTGAGAGAGAGAGAGAGAGATTGGGGGTTAAGGGTT
Organism: Larix kaempferi; assembly: GCA_027924585.1. Classification (NCBI taxonomy): domain Eukaryota; kingdom Viridiplantae; phylum Streptophyta; class Pinopsida; order Pinales; family Pinaceae; genus Larix; species Larix kaempferi. The sequence continues at coordinate 36,784,476 of BSBM01001051.1, forward strand.
GAAAGAGAGAGAGATTGAGGGTTAAGGGTTGAGAGAGAGAGAGAGAGATTGGAGGTTAGGGGTTTAGAGAGAAAGAGATAAAGGGTTAGGGGATTATATATATATATATATATTGAGGGGTTAAGGGACTACAGAGAGAGAGATTGGAATTTAGGGTTTTGGATAGAGAACTAGAGAGAGAGGGAGAGAGAGAGAGAGAGAGAGAGAGAGAGAGAATGGGGGGGGTTGGGGGAGGAGACGAAGAGGGATAGAGAGTGAGAGGGATGAGGAGATGGTTTGTAGTAGGAGAGATAGAGATATAGAGTGGGGGGTAGGGTTAGCAGTTTTAGGAGTGGTAGTATGGGGGGTGAGAGAGGGAGAGAGATAAGGGTTTAGGGATTTAAAGAGAGGGAGATATCATTGGGAGAGCATCGATGGTTAGGTATGCGAGTATATGGCTAGGGGGAGTAGAGTTAGGGATTATAGGGATAAAGAGAGGGTGAGAGACACAGAGAGAGAGAAAAGTGGAAGAGGAGAGACTGAGGCTTAGAGCAATAGTCAGAGGAGGGGGTTAGGGTTTAGGGTAGTAAATATGGTAGACAAGGAGATTGGGGATAGGATTTATCGAATAGAGGAAGTAGGGGGTTGGGTGAGAAAGGGGGAGTGTGGTTATAAAGAGGGATGGGGGTTAGTGAAAGGAGGAGAGAAAGAAGGGGTTTACGGAAAGGTGGGGCTAGAGAGAGAGAGGGGGGGTTAGGGAAAGGAGGATAGAGAGAGAGGAGAGAGAGAAAGGGGCTTAGGGAATGATGGGGTGAGAGAAAGAGAGGGATAGGAGGAGGACATGTAGGAGGAGGATAGTTAGCAAAAACCAGATAGGGGGCGCTGGGATGACATGAACATAGAGTTACAAACATAAATATTGGTGGTGAGGGGTTTAGAGAGAGAATTGGGGGTTCAATATTTAGAGAAAGAGGAATTGGGAGTTAGGAATTTAGAGAGAGAGAGAGGGAGATTACAGGTTATGGTTTTATAGAGAGAGAGTGAGAAAGAGAGAGATTGGTGATTAGGATTTTATAAAGAGAGTGAGAGAAAATGGAGGATAGGGTTTTAGAGAGAGAGAAAGAGATTGGTGGTTGGGGGTTTAGAGAGAGAGATATAGACTGGGGGTTAGGGTTTTTGTGAGAGAGAGAGAGAGAGAGAGAGTGGGGTTTTAGGAGAGAGAGAAATAGATAGATTAGGGGTTAGGGGTTTAGAAAGATACAGATAGAAAAAAAGGAATTTGTAGTTAGGGTCTTAGAGAGAGATAATTGGCATTAAGGTTTTACAGAGAGAGATTGGGGGTTATGGTTTTTAGAGAGAGGGAGAGGGAGAGATATTGGAGGTTAGGGATTTAGAGAGAGATATTGGAGGTTAGGGGTTTGGAGAGAGAGAGAGAGAGAGGAAGAGAGATTAGAGATTAAGTCTAGGTAGAGAGATAGATTGGGGGTTAGGGTTTTAGCATGCACGTGTGCACACCTGTGCACATACGCAAGAGAGAGAGAGAGAGGTTTAAAGAGATAATGATTGGAGGTTAGGGGTTTATAGAGAGACAAATATTGGAGTTTAGGGATTTAGAGAGATTCAAAGAGATATTTGTGGTTAGGGGTTTAGAGAGAGAGAGAGAGATTGGTGGTTAATAGGGGCGGAGAGAGGGAGAGATCATGGGGGGAGTGTGGATGGTTAGTGTTGTTGCAGAGAAAGACATATTTGCTGAAGGGGTGGGATGGTGAAGCGTGGTGGTTTGGGAGAGAGAAATAGAGATAGATAGAGAGAGTGAGTTTGGGGGTTAGGGGTTTAGAGAGAGAGAGAGAGATTAGAGGTTGGGGGTTTAGACAAAGAGAGAGGGAGAGAGTTTAGGTTAGGGATTTCAATAGAGAGAGAGAGAGAGAGAGAGTTCATGGGGCTAGGGTTTAGGGTAATAAAGAGGGTACAAATAGAGATGAGGGGGTTAGGTTTTATGTTATAGGGGAAGATGGATGTTGAGAGAGAGGTAGGGGGGAGTGGGGCTATAAATAGAGAGGGGAGTTATATAAAGGAGGAGATAAATAGGGAGGGGGGTTAGGGAAAGGAGGAGAGAGAGGGGGGTTTGATCTGAGGGAGGGAGGTTTGTTTAGGTAAAGGTGGCCTTAGAGAGAGAGAGGTGGAGATAGAGAGAGAAGGAGAGAAGGGGTAGGGAAAGAAGCAGAGAGAGAGGAAAGGGGGTGAGGGAAAGGTGATACTAGAGAGAGAGGCGGGGGAATTGGGTAGAGAGGAAGAGAGAGATAGAAAGAGATAGATCAGTGGTTAAGGGATTAGAGAGAGAGAGATATATTGGGGGTTAAGGATATGGAGAGTGAGAGAAATCAGGGGTTGGGGGTTTAGAGGGAGAGATAAATAGAGTGAGAGATTGGGGGTAAGGGGTTTAATAAGTGGGGCTATAAAGAGAGGGGAGTTATATAAAGGAGGAGATAAATAGGGAGGGGGGTTAGGGAAAGGAGGAGAGAGAGGGGGGTTCGATCTGAGGGAGGAAGGTGTGTTTAGGTAAAGGTGGCCTTAGAGAGAGAGAGATGGAGATAGAGAGAGAAGGAGAGAAGGGGTAGGGAAAGAAGCAGAGAGAGAGGAAAGGGGGTGAGGGAAAGGTGATACTAGAGAGAGAGGGGGGGGGGGGATTGTGTAGAGAGGAAGAGAGAGATAGAAAGAGATAGATCAGTGGTTAAGGGATTAGAGAGAGAGAGATATATTGGGGGTTAAGGATATGGAGAGTGAGAGAAATTAGGGGTTGGGGGTTTAGAGAGAGAGATAAATAGAGTGAGAGATTGGGGGTAAGGGGTTTAATGATATATATATATATATATTGGAGGAAAGATGTTTAGAGAGAGAGAGAGATAGAAAGAGTGAGATTGGGTTTTAGGGGGTTTAGATAGAAAGATACATATTGGACGTTAGTAGTTTAGATAGATAGAGATAGAGAGAGAGAGAGAGATCGTAGGTTAGGGGTTTATAGAGAGAGATTTGGGGTTAGCGGCTTAGAGAGAGAGAGGGAAATATAAAGAGAGAGATTGGGGGTTAGATATTTAAAGTGAGTGAGAGAGAGAGATTGTGTTAAGGGTTTAGAGAAGGAGAGGGAGAGATAAAGAGATTGGGGGTCAGGTGTTAATAGAGAGAGAGAGAGAGAGAGAGAGATAAATCAAGGGGTTTTTGTTAGTTGTAGGACTGGGGATGGGTGGGTAAGGGCAGTAGGGTACAAGGGAGTAGGGGGAGATGGATCTATATATATTGAGAGGGGGATGGGAAGGTGGTTAGTGGTTGGGGAGAGAGAGAGAGAGAGAGATATTGGGGGTTAAGGGTCGAGAGAGAGAGAGATTGAGGGTTAAGGGTTGAGAGAGAGAGAGAGAGATTGGAGGTTAGGGGTTTAGAGAGAGAGAGATAAGGGGTTAGGGGCTTATATATATATATTGAGGGTTTAAGGGACTAAAGAGAGAGAGAGATTGGAATTTAGGGTTTTGGATAGAGAACTAGAGAGAGAGAGAGAGAGAGAGAGAGAGAATGGGGGGGTTTGGGGGAGGCGACAAAGAGGGATAGAGAGTGAGAGGGATGAGGAGATGGTTTGTAGCAGGAGAGATAGTGATATAGAGTGGGGCGTACGGTTAGGAGTTTTAGGAGTGGTAGTATGGGGGGTGAGAGAGGGAGAGAGATTAGGGTTTAGGGATTTAAAGAGAGAGAGATATCATTGGGAGAGCATCCATGGTTTGATATGCGAGTATATGGCTAGGGGGTGTAGAGTTAGGGATTAGAGAGAGAGAGAGAGAGAGAGAGAGAAGTGAAAGAGGAGATACTGAGGCTTATAGCAATAGTGAGAGGAGGGGGTTAAGGTTTAGGGTAGTAAATATGGTACACAGGGAGATGGGGGGGTAGGATTTATGGTATAGAGGAAGTTGGGGGTTGAGTGAGAAAGGGGGAGTGGGGTTATAAAGAGGGATGGGGGTTAGGGAAAGGAGGATAGAGAGAGGAGAGAGAAAGGGGCTTAGGGAATGGTGGGGTGAAATAAAGAGAGGGAGAGGAGGAGGACAGGTAGGAGGAGGATAGTTAGCAAAAAATAGAGAGGGGGTGCTGGGAAGACATGAACATAGAGTTACAAACATAAATATTGGTGGTGAGGGGTTTAGAGAGAGAATTGGGGGTTCGGTATTTAGAGAAAGAGGAATTGGTAGTTAGGGATTTAGAGAGAGAGAGAGGGAGATTACATGTTATGGTTTTATAGAGAGAGAGAGAGAGAGAGAAAGAGAGAGATTGGTGATTAGGATTTTATAGAGAGAGTGAGAGAAAATGGAGGTTAGGGTATTAGAGAGAGAGAGAGAGATTGGTGGTTGGGGGTTTAGAGAGAGAGATTGGTGGTTGGGGTTTTAGAGGGAGAGATTGGGGGTTATGGGTTGAGAGAGAATGATAGATTGGGGGTTAGGGGTTTTGTGTGTGAGAGAGAGAGATCCGGGGTTAATAGGGGTTTAGAGAGAGAGAGAGATCATCGGGGGAGAATGGATGGTTAGTGGTGTGGGGGAGAGAGAGAGAAAGAGAGAGAGAGTGGGGTTTTAGGAGAGAGAGAAATAGATAGATTGGGGGTTAGCGGTTTAGAAAGATATAGTAAAAAAAAGGGATTTGTAGTTAGGGGCTTAGAGAGAGAGAGAATTGGCATTAAGGTTTTAGAGTGAGAAATTGGGGGTTATGGTTTTTAGAGAGAGGGAGAGGAAGAGATATTGGAGGTTAGGGGTTTAGAGAGAGATATTGGAGGTTAATAGGGGTTTAGAGAGAGAGAGAGAGATCATCGAGGGAGAATGGATGGTTAGTGGTGTGGGGAAGAGAGAGAGAGAGAGAAATCGATAGATTTGGGGTTAGGGGTTTAGAAAGATATAGATAAAAAAAAGGGATTTGTAGTTAGGGTCTTAGAGAGAGAGAGAATTGGAATTAAGGTTTTAGAGAGAGAAATTGGGGGTTATGGTTTTTAGAGAGAGGGAGAGGGAGAGATATTGGAGGTTAGGGGTTTGGAGAGAGAGAGAGAGAGAGATTGGGGGTTAGGGGTTTAGCGTGCATGCGTGGACACCTGTGCGTGTACGAGAGAGAGAGAGAGAGAGAGAGAGAGAGAGAGAGAGAGGTTTTAAGAGATAATGATTGGAGGTTATGAGTTTATAGAGAGACAGAGATTGGAGTTTAGGGGTTTAGAGAGATTTAGTGAGATATTTATGGTTAGGGGTTTAGACAGAGAGGGAGAGAGAGAGATTGGTGGTTAATAGGGTTGGAGAGAGGGAGAGATCATGGGGGGAGTATGGATGGTTAGTGTTGTTGGGTAGAGAGACAAATTTTGGTGAAGGGGTAGGATGGTGAAGCATGGCGGTTTGGGAGAGAGAAAGAGAGATAGATAGAGAGAGTGAGTTTGAGGGTTAGGGGTTTAAAGAGAGAGCGGGAGATTAGAGGTTGGGGGTGTAGACAAAGAGAGAGGGAGAGAGTTGAGGTTAGAGATTTCAATAGAGAGAGAGAGAGAGAGTTCATGGGGCTAGGGTTTAGGGTAATAAAGAGGGTACAAATAGAGATAAGGGGGTTAGGTTTTATGTTATAGGGGAAGATGGAGGTTGAGAGAGAGGGAGGGGGGAGTGGGGCTATAAAGAGGGAGGGGAGTTATATAAAGGAGGAGATAAATAGGGAGGTGTGTTAGGGAAAGAGGAGAGAGAGCGGGGGTTCGGTATGAGGGAGGGAGGCGTGTTTAGGTAAAGGTGGCATTAGAGAGAGAGAGAGATGGAGATAGAGAGAGAAGGAGAGAAGGGGTAGGGAAAGAAGCAGAGAGAGAGGAAAGGGGGTGAGGGAAAGGTGAGACGAGAGAGAGGGGGGGGGGATTGGGTAGAGAGCAAGAGAGATATAGAAAGAGATAGATTAGTGGTGAAGGGATTAGAGAGAGAGAGAGAGAGATTGGGGGTTAAGGATATGGAGAGTGAGAGAGATCACGGGTTGGGGGTTTAGAGAGAGATAAATAGAGTGAGAGATTGGGGGTTGGGGGTTTAATGATATATATATATATATGTGTGTGTGTGTGTTTATATATTGGAGGAAAGATGTTTAGAGAGAGAGAGAGAGAGAGAGAGAGAGAAAGAGTGAGACTGGGTTTTAGGGTGTTTAGATAGAAAGATACATATTGGAGGTTAGCAGTTTAGATAGATAGAGATAGAGAGAGAGAGAGAGAATAGTTTAGGGGTTTATAGAGAGAGAGAGATTTGGGGTTAGTGCCTTGGAGAGAGAGAGAAATATAAAGAGAGAGATTGGGGGTTAGATATTTAGAGAGAGAGAGAGAGAGAAATTGAGGGGTTTTGGTTAGTTGTAGGACTAGGGGTGGGTGGTTAAGGGCAGTGGGGTACAAGGGTGTAGGGGGGAGAGGAATCTATATAGATTGAGAGAGGGATGGGCAGGTGGTTAGTGGTTGGGGAAAGAGAAATATAGTGGATTGGTAGTGGTAGGAGGGTGAAAAGTGTGGGTTTTGGGGACGGGATAGAGAGAGAAAGATTAGGGGTCAGGGGTTTATATAATATATATATATATATATATTTAGGGTTAGGGGTTTAGAGAGAGAGAGGGAGGGACATTGGTGGTTAGATGTTTAGAGAGAGAGAGAGGTAGAAACACAAACATTAGTAGTTAGGTGTTCATATAGAAAGAGACAGATTGGAGGTTAGTGGTTTAGAGAGAGAGAGAGAGAGAGAGAGAGAGAGATTGGAGGTTAAGGGTTGATATAAAGAGAGAAATAAAGAGATATTGAAGTTTAGGAGTTTAGAGAGAGAGAGAGATTGAGGCTTAGTGGTTTGAGAGAGAGTGATTGGGAGTTAGGGATTTAGAAAGATAAAAAGAGAAAGAGAGATAGAGAGAAAGAGAGAGAGAGAGATTGGGGGTTAAGGGTAAAAAGTGCGAGGAGAGAGAGAGAGAGAGACAGATAGAGAGAGAGAGAGAGAGAGAGAGAGAGAGATTAGGGGTTAAATGTTCATAGAAACAAATATATTAGGGGCTAGGGGTTTAGAGAGAGAGAGAGATTGGGGGTGATTAGGGAGGAGATGGATAGAGAGAGAGAGACATGGGGAGATGGTTAGTGGTAGGGAAAGAGAGGGAGGATGCGGAGTGGGGGTTTTGGGGTAAGAAAGGGAGATATATTAGGGGTTACACATTTAGAGAGAGAGAGAGATTTGGGATTAGGGGTTTAAAGTCAGAGGGAGAGAGAGGATTGGGGTTTAGCGAGAGAGGTGGGGACTACTAGTAGTTTAGAGAGAGAGAGAGATAGTGGAGTTTATGGGTTTAGAGAGATTTAGAGAGATATAGAGATTTGAGGTTAGGAGTTTAGAGAGAGAGAGATTTTAGGTTGGGGGTTTAGAGAGAGAGATTGGAGGTTATGGGTTTAGGGAGAGTTAGAGAGAGATTTGAGGTTGGTGGTTTAGAGAGAGAGAGAGTGTGTGTTTGGGGGTTATGGGTTTAGAGAGATATAGATTGGAGGTTAGGGGTCTAGAGATAGAGAGAGAGATTTGAGGTTAGAGATTTAGAGAGAGAGAGAGATATTGGGGGTAGAGGTTGATATAGAGAGAGATATAGAGAGACATTAGTGATTAGTGGTTTATATATAGAGAGAGAAACAGTACAAGAGAGAGAGATTAGGGTTTATGGATTTACAGAGAAAAAGAGATTGGGGGTTAGGGGTTTATAGAGAGAGATTGGAGGTTATTGGTTTAGAGACAAAGATATTGGAGGTTAGGGGTTTAGAGAGAGAGATTGAATTTTAGGGGTTTAGAGGGAGAGAGAGAGAGATTGGAGGTTAGTGGTTTAGAGAGAGAGAGAGATTGGGAGTTAGGGATTTAGAAATATAGAGAGAGCAAGAGATAGAGCGAGAGAGATATTGGGGGTTAAGGGTGAAGAGTGTGGGTTTAGAGAGAGAGAGAGAGAGAGAGAGAGAGAGAGAGCGCGAGAGAGAGAGATATTAGGGGTTAGGGGTTTAGAGAGAGAGAGAGACGGATGGGGAGATGGTTAGTTGTAGGGGAATGAGAGGGAGGATGAGGATTGGGGGTTTTGAGGTAAGAAAGGGAGAGATATTAGGGATTACAAGTTTAGAGAAAGAGAGAGACATTGCAGGTTAGGGGTTTAAAGAGAGGGAGAGAGAGAGATTGGAGATTAGGGGCCTAGATGGAGAGGGAGGGATTGGGGGTTAGGGTTTTAGTGATAGAGGGCGGGATAATAGCGGTTTATAGAGAGAGAGATAGTGGAGGTTAGGGGTTAGGGTTTAAGGTAATAAAGAGTGTAGATATAAAGAAGAAGGGGTTATGCTTTATTTTATAGGGGAATATGGGGGTTGAGAGAGAGAGAGAGATAAGCGGATTGGGGCTATTAAGTGGGATTGGGGGTTAGGGAAAGGAGGGGAGAGAGATGGGGGGTTGGATAAGAGAGAGGGAGGGAGTTTAGGGAAAGGTGGGGTTGGAGAGAGAGAAGGGAAGAGGGGTTAAGGAAAGGAGGAGGGAGAGAGAAGAAAGGGAGTTACAGATGGATGATCTCAGAGAGAGAGAGGGGGGGGGCATTAGGAAAAGAGGAAGAGATATATTAGTTGTTAACGGTTTAGAGAGAAAAAGAGATATTGGTGGTTAGGGATTTTGGGACTAAGAGAGATTAGGGTATATGGGTTAGGCGTTTATATAGAGAGAGATATTGGGGGTTAGGGGTTTAGAGAGTGATAGGGAGAGAGAGATATTGGAGGTTAGATGTTTAGTGAGAGGGAAAGAGAAAGAGAAATATTAGGGATTAGGGGTTTGGATAAAAGGAGACTGATTGGAGGTTAATGATTTAGAGAGAGAGAGAGAGAGAGGTTAGTGGTTTACAGAGGGAGATTGGGAGTTAGGGGTTTAATGAGAGATAGATATTTTTTGTTAGTGGTTTAGAGAGAGACAGAGATTGGAGGTTAGCGGTTTAAAGAGAGATAAATAGATAGAAAGAGAGAGAAAGATAGAGAAAGATAGAGAGAGATAGTGGGGGTTAGGGGTTTAGAGAGAAAAAGATATTGGTGGTTAGGGGTTTAGAGAGAGAGAGAGAGAGAGAGATTAGAGATTAGGGGTTTAAAGATATAGAGATCAGAGGTTTAAAGATATAGAGATCAGAGGTTAGGGGTTTAGAGAGAGAGAGAGAGATTGGTGGTGAGGGGTTTAGAGAGATAGAGTTAGATATTTATGGTTAGGGGTTAAGAGAGAGAGAGAGATTGGGATTTAATAGCAGTTGAGAGAGGGAGAGAGTTCACGGGGGGAGTGTGGATGGTTAGTGTTGTTGGGGAGAGAGAGACAAATTTTGGCGAAGGGGTGGGATGGTAAAGAGTGGTGGTTTACGAGAGAGAAACATAGATAGATAGAGAGAGCGATTTTGGGGGTTAGGGGTTTATAGAGAGAGAGAGGGATATTGGAGGTTGGGGGTTTAGACAAAGAGAGAGAGAGAGAGAGTTGAGGTTAGGGGTTTCAAAATAGAGAGAGAGGGTTCAGGGGGTTAGGGTTTAGGGTAATAAAGAGGGTACATATAGAGATGAGAGGGTTAGGTTTTATGGTATAGGGGAAGATGGGGGTTGAGAGAGAGGGAGGGGGGAGTGGGGCTATAAAGAGGGAGGGGATTTAGATAAAGGAGGAGATAAATAGGGAGGGGGTTATGGAAAGGAGGAGAGAGGGAGGGTTGGGTATGATGGAGGGAGGTGTATTCATGGAATGGTGGCATTGGAGAAAGAGAGAGAGAGAGAGAGAGAAGGGGGTAGGGAAAGGAGGAGAGAGAGAGTGGAAAGTGGTTTAGGGAAAGGTGGGATTGGAGAGAGAGAAGACGGGGAAATTGGGTAGAGAGGAAGAGAGAGATAGAAAGATACAGATTAGTGGTTAAGGGATTAGAGATAGATAGATAGAGAGAGGGATAGAGAGATTGAGGGTTAACGATATGGAGAGTGACAGAGATTGGGGCTTGGGGGTTTAGGGAGAGAGAGAGAGAGAGAGAAAGAGAGTGATAGATTGCACATTGGAGGTTTAAAGAGAGAGCGAGCGAGATATTGAAGGAAAGATGTTTAGAGAGAGAGAGACATAAAAAGAGTGAGATTGTGGTTTAGGGGGTTTAGATAGAAAGAGACATACTGGGGGTTATCAATTTAGATAGATAGATAGAAAGAGAGAGATAGATCAGAAGTTAGAAGTTTATAGAGAGAGCGATTGGGGATTATCAGCTTAGAGAGAGAGAGATAGAAAGAGACATATTAGTGGTTAGTGGTTTATAGATAGGGAGGTTGGAGGTTTGGGATTCAATGAGAGATAAGTGAGAGAGAGATAGATTTGAGGTTGGGGGTTTATTGAGGAAAATAGATTTGGGGTTAGTGGTTTAGATAGAGAGAGTGAGAGATATTGGGGGTAAGTATTTTAGAGAGAGAGAGAGATTTAACGTTGGGGTTTAGAGAGAGAAATTGGAGGTTAGGGGTTTAAAGAGAGTAAGAGAGAGAGATTGGGGGTTACATATTTAAAGAGAGAGAGAGAGAGGGAGAGGCTTTGTTAAGGGTTTAGAGAAGGAGAGGGAGAGATAGAGAGATTGAGGCTTAGGTGTTACCAAATAGAGAGAGAGAGAGAGAATTGAGGGGTTTGGGTTAGTTGTAGGCTTAGGGGTGGGTGGTTAAGGCTAGTGGTTTACGGGGGAGTAAGGGGGAAGAGGGATCTATATAGATTGAGAGAGGGATGGGCAGGTGGTTAGTTGTTGGGGAGAGATAAATATAGTGGGGTGGTAGTGGTAGGAGGGTGAGGAGTGTGGTTTTTGGGGATGGGATAGAGAGAGAGAGATTAGAGGTTAGGGTTTTAGAGAGAGAGAGAGAGAGAGAGGGATGGAAATTAGAGGTTAGATGTTTAGAGAGAGAGAGAGAGATTGGAAGTTAGGGGTTTATATATATATATAGAGAGAGAGAGAGAGAGATATTGGAGGTTAGTGGTTTAGAGACAAAGACATCGGAGGTTAGGGGTTAGGGGTTTAGATAGAGACGGATTGAAGTTTAGGGGTTTAGAGAGAAAGAGATAGATTGGAGGTTAGTTATTTAAAGAGAGAGAGTGATTGGGAGTTAGGGATTTAGAGAGAGAGAGAGAGGGGGGGGGGTTAAGGGTGAAAAGTGTGGGTTTAGAGAGAGAGAAAGAGAGAGAGAGAGAGAGAGATTATGGGTTAGACATTCATAGAAACAAATATATTAGGTGTTAGGGGTTTAGAGATAGAGAGAGATTGGGGGTGATTAGGGGGGAGATGGATAGAGAGAGAGGGATGGGGAGATGGTTAGTGGTAGGGAAAAGAGAGGGAGGATGTAGAGTGGGTGTTTTGGGGTAAGAAAGGGAGAGATATTAGGGGTTACAATTTTAAAGAGAGAGAGAGAGAGAGATTGGGCATTATGGGTTTAGAGAGAGAAAGAGAGAACGATTGGAGGTTAGGGGTTTAAAGAGAGAGGGGGAGAGAGAGATTGGAGGTTAGGGACTTTAGAGAGAGAGAGAGAGAGAGATAGAGAGAGATTAGATATTAGGGGTTTAGAGAGGGAGATATTGGAGGTTAGGGGCTTAGAGAGAGAGAGAGAGAGAGAGAATGGTGGTTAGAGGTTTAGAGAGTGAAATATTGGTGATTAGGGGTTTAGAGAGCGAGATATCGGGTTTTAGGAATTTAGGGAATGAGAGAATGGTTAGGGGTTTAGAGAGAGAGGGAGATTGGTGGTTAGGGGTTTAGAAAGAAAGACTAGATATTAAGGGTATAGAGAGAGAGAGAGATGGAAAGAGAGATATTGGTGTTTAGGGGTTTAGAGAAAGAGAGAGAGAGAGATCGGGAGTTAGGGGTATAAAGAGAGATAGAGATTGGGGTTATGGTTATGGTTTTAGAGAGGGGGGGGAATGGGGAGGTGGTTAATGGTGGGGGAGAGAGAGAGGGGGGGCAGGTTGAGGGTAGGAGTGTGAAGAGTGGGTGCTTGGGGAAATATATAGAGGGAGAGAGAGAGAGAGAGAGATTAAGGGTTAAGGGTTTAAAGAGAGGGAGAGATCACAGGGGGAGCGTTGATGGTTAGAAATGTGGGTATATGGTTAGGGGGAGTAAGGTTAGGGATACGAGAGAGAGAGAGAGAGAGAGATTATTAGAAGAATAGAGAGAGTAGGGGGGTAGGGTTTATGGTAGCAAAAAGGGTACATTGAGAGACGGGGGGTTGAGAGAGAGAGAGAGAGAGAGTTTAAGGGCTATGATTTATGGTATAATGGAAAATGGGGGTGTGCGAGAGAAAGAGTGAGGTTAAGGGCTATGATTTATGGCATAAGGGAAGATGGGGGGTTAAGATAGATGAGGGGTTAGGGAAAGGAGGAGAGAGAGGGGGGGTTAAGGAAATGAGGAGAAAGAGAGGAAGTGGTTGTTAGGGGAAGTTGGGGATGGAAAGAGAGAGAGAGTGTGAGAGAGAGAGAGGATGAGGAGAGTTAGCAAGAGAGGGAGAGAGGGGGCATTGGTAAGAGAGAAAGATAGAGATAAATAGAGAGAGATTGGTGGTTAGGGGTCTAGAGAGAGATATATTGGGAGTTAAGAGTTGAGAGAGAGAGAGATAATTGAGGCTAGAGATAGAGAGACAAACAGAGAGAGAGAGATTAGAATTTAGGGGTTGTGGAGAAAGAAATATTGGTGTTTAGGGGTTTATGGGTTTAGAGAGAGAGAGAGAGAGAGAGAGAGAGATTGGTGTTTAGGGGTTTATAGATTGAGATATATGTATATATATTGGGGGTTATATATATATATATATATATATATTAGAGGTTAGGGGTTTAGAGAGAGAGATTGGTGGATAGGGGTTTAGAGAGAGAGATATTGGGGGTTAAGGATTTAGAGAAAGAGAGAGGGATTGGGGGTTAGGTATTTAGAGAGAGAGAGAGAGACAAAGAGAGAGAGGTTAGGTGTTTAGAGTGAGAGAGATATAGAGAGAGATTGGAGGTTAAGGGTTTAGAGAGAGAGAGAGATTGGGGATTAGTGGTTTTGAGAGAGAGAAAGAGAGATTGGTGGTTAGTGGTTTAGAGAGGGAGAGAGAGAAGGAAATTGATGGTTATGGGTTTGGATAGAGAGAGAGAGAGAGATTATGGGTTAGGGGTTATGGGTTACGAGTTAGTTGTTATCTAGTTATATAGATTAATTTTTAAGGCGTTGAGGATTTATGGTTATAATGCTTATAACATTTAGGGGTGACATGTAATAGACTTTAGATGTTATAGTTGTGTGGGGTTAAAGTTCAAGGTTTACCAGTTATATGGGTTAGATGATATAGTGGTTAAATTAACTAAGGTTTAGATGAGTTAGGTGTGATAGGGGTTAAAGTTATAATTGTTGAGGAAATAGATCCTAACTCCTAGGTTGCATGGATAGAGTGTCAACAAAGGGGGGTCCCTCGTTAGACCACTTTAAAAACCTTGTGTATACATGGTCGACCACCCAACTTGGGGCGTACTGGGAGGGCTTCTCTGGGAGTTACCTCCCTCCACCTATTACTAGCGCAACGGCATCCCAGTTTCCAGCTACAACAAAGGCACATGTGTCAAGATGCCGAGTTAGGAAATTGTTTCCAGGCAATTTCCCAAAATGGTCCTTTGAAAACACTCTACACAAGACTTTCAATAGAACCCCTATGGTCAACATACTAATTAATGTAAACAATATAAAAATATGTATACAATTTAAATATTCATAAAAAGCAAAAAATTTCGACAATCTTATTCTAATTTTAAATATTCCAATTATATATATATATAACATTGAAATATCAATTTATCAAAAGTAAACAAGCTAAGAATTTATAATCTAATAAAAATCTATCTATTTCAACAACGCTTTATAATCTAAGAACTCCAAACTATTTCAAGACCCACTAACTAAGGTTTAGAGGGGTTAGTTGTGATAGGGTTTAAAGTTATAATTGTCAAGGAAATAGATCCTAACTCCTAGGTTGCATGAATAGAGTGTCAACAAAGGGGGATCCCTCGTTAGACCACTTAAAAAACCTTGTGTATACATGGTCGACCACCCAACTTGGGGCGTACTGGGAGGGCTTCTCTAGGAGTTACCTCCCTCCACCTATTACTAGCGCAACAACGTCCCAGTTCCCAGCTACAACAAAGGCACATGTGTCAAGATGCCGAGTTAGGAAATTGTTTCCAAGCAATTTCTCAAAATGGTCCTTTGAAAATACTCTACACAAGACTTTAAATAGAACCCCTATGGTCAACATATTAATGTAAACAATATAAAAAAATGTATACACTTTAATATTCATAAAAAACAAAAAATTTCTACAATCTTATTCTAGTTTTAAATATTCCAATTATATATATATATATATATGAAAAAACATTGAAAAATCAATTTACCAAAAGTAAACATGCTAACAATTTATAATATAATAAAACTCTAACTATTTCAACTTTTAAATATTCCAATTATATATATATGAAAAAACATTGAAAAATCAATTTACCAAAAGTAAACAAGCTAACAATTTATAATCTAATAAAACTCTAACTATTTCAAGAAAGCTTTATAATCTAAGAAATCCAAACTATTTCAACACCCATTAGGAAAAAACTCTAAATTAAATTATTAATAGTCCAACTCTAACTTATTTTAAGAAACTCTTAATTATTAAGGTTAAACAATTTTAACCAACTCTTAATTATTAAGCTAAACTCTAAACTATTAATAGGGAAAAACCTAAATTATTAAGGGGATAACATTGACACTACATTATTTCAACAAGAAAAAAACTAAATTATAAATGGAAATAACATTGACAATAAGGTATAGAAAATTGGTATAAGTGGAGGCTAATCATTATCATCATCACTAATTACAAAAATATTTACATCTCATATTTCATAAAATTCCATACACTAAAAGAATATGAAAAATTAAGTGATCATTTTTTAATTAATAATAAAAAAGATGAAAATTTTATTAGAAATATAAAAGATGAACAAAATTAAAATAAACACAAATTTATTTATTGTATTAAGAAATATAATTAAACTATATTTATAATTATAATAATAATTATTATTATTAAATTGGAAAAACTAAATACCACTAGAAAATAAGTTCATATAACAAAATAAAATAGATTTGCAATTATATATAAATATTAAATTTAATAATAAACAATGTAGTTTTTTTTAAAAATAAAATCGCCGGACTTTTTTGGAAACAAATAAAAAAAAATTGTGGACAACTAATACTCCCTAAATAGGAATAACGCCACCACTTGAGTGAGATAGGATAGGGGAGAGTGGAATTTATTGTGGAGGGATCAAATCCTAAGAAATACGAAGGAACGCCAACCGCGAAGGCATCTGAGTCTCCAGTGACGCTTGGGTGCGAAAGCATGGGAGCAAACAGAATCAGATACCCTGGTAGTCCATGCCGTAAAGATGAGTGTTCGTCCTTGGTCTGCCTGCCTCCTAGGTAGGATTAGGATCAGGGGCCCACCCTAATTTGGGTTCCGGGTTTCGCTTCTCTTAATGATATTTCAAGACACGAAGGGGAACGGGTCACCCACCGGCTTTAGGCGCGGCAACCCAACTGCCGCCAAGAAATCTTTCGGCGGCATCTGGGCAGCTAGCAGTTTCATCCTGGCAGAAAACAGGGAGGCCCGTTGGTAAGCTATTTTTAAATCCAGTAAGTTTGGCTGGGTGGGGATAGGGTTGCTGGTCAGAACTGCAGCAGATCTGATGCACAGAGAAGACCGGGGTTTCAAATAATGATCAAGATCCGGGCTGGTGATGAGCTATTTTCTATGGATTAGAATTAGTGAAGGCTGGTGGTGAGCTATTTTAGACCGAAATGAATTCTACCTCTGGTCCTTCTACAGAGCCATCATAGTCAACTTCCTAGCCACGCTTTTGTTTTTGTATGTGACGGTTGCCACCTTCATGGGGCACGCCTTCCAGATCACGAATCTGTGTAAAGGGTAGCCGCCCTTGGTATCGCTTGGTCCTTCGGGGGAATGACCTTCATTCTCGTGTATTGTACAGCTGGAATTTCAGGTGACTTTATCATCCCAGTAATTCCTGTTTCTTTTCTGGATTCGTTGATAATTGAGTTGACGTTTTTAGTTGCTCGAAAGGTGAGTCTGAATCGAGCGGTCTTGTACATGGTGGCACAGTGTTTGGGTGCAATTTGCCGGGCGGGAACGAGTCTAGTGTGGGAGGGATATACCAAGGGAAAATATACCCCCGCCGCCTCGCTACATGATTGTGTATTGTTTAAGAACATTTGCAATTTCAACAAATTTTTATATTACCAATTCGAGATAGATTTCCTGGTTTCAATTTGTATTTAAATAAATTTCCAAATCGGAACTTGCATTTTCATTTCTTACTCCATTTTGAATAGCAAACATGAAAAAATCTCTTATTTCAAAGGAGCATTGTAGCCTAAAGATTATATATATATATATATATGTGGAAAATAATTTACTGACTCGAGCAACCGTGAAATCCCACTATTAAACCAACCATGTATAATGCCGGCGATGAGCGGAAAGACGAGGGGCAATTCAATTTGGGTTAAAATATGGTCTGATGCACTCAATGCAATGTTTAAATTCAGTATGGGCTGATACACAAATATTTTCCACTTAATCGCACTAAATTTAATTAAATGTACAGGACAAGTGTTTTACTGATCAATTGAACTGAAACTGCATTTAAATGAATGCACATGAAAGGTTTTCTTTGAATTGAATTGAATGTACATTTCGGGAAAAGGACCAAGAGAGATCTACAAAACAATGAACCATAACTGTTGGATGATAGCATAAAACATTCTGCTTTGTTACTCGACTGTCGATATGAAGGGAAGAGAGGCACACCGCAGCACCGCGATACCACGATAGTCAATTTAAAATTAACTGTGCAGTATATTCCCTGTGGACTCTGATGGAAACTTCAATTTTGACTTCGCGAATGATTTTCACTTCCGCCAGCATTTACTTTGGGTGGATTAATTTAGCGGAATTTTACCTAACTTCTTCTTCAATCTTTTATCTCTATCATCTCTCACAGAGCTTGAGTTTTTACTTATGCATCTCTGTCTTTAATCTAATAAGAGCTATTTATATTTATACATAAACTTGGGATCGCTTCCCCAAAAACTTTTAAACTTCTTTAATGTAATTAATTTCTACCTAAGAAATTCAATTTGCAAACTATTAACGCAGTTACATAAATGCAAACATCACATGCATTGGATTAGATGAGAATTTACTAACATACTGACATCGTGGATATCGAGCTAACACAAAAGACGGCTGACAAGGTGACTGACAGAGCAGCAACTCACGTTTTTTCGAAGGTTTGAACGATCAAAGAAGACTAAGCAATCTATATGAATTGAATCATAACCAATAGATCTTCACTCTTCGTAGCACCCAAGAAATGTGTGTTCTTCGTTTTAGAAAACCCAAGTTCAGACATCGGATGATCAGTCAAATGACTGATAGAGAGAATAATCAGAAGTGGAGTTTCTAAGCTCTGGCTTTTAGCTGGATCTCTAGAACGGCCACCGGTTTATGGGTCGAACCTTTATCCAAAATTTAAGGGTTTAGAAACATCACCGCAATAACAAAAAATGACAAAGAATATATCTATCCATCGCCATCACACTGAGATCACACAGGCTGGTCAGTAAAGTTTAACGTCAAGCAATATATCTAGACTACATAAATACCTTTAGAATTATAATTAAAGGCATAATTAAAATGCTAGGCCATGTTAGTAATTATTCATTCCAATTAGAATGTTGGGCCAGGTCAACTGTTATTTGCCTTCTCCACTACCTATCCATCTGAAATTATTTTGTTCCTTCTAATTTCAAAGTTCCACCATGTTTCTGTTTTCCCAGAATTTAAGAGCATTTCCAGCTTTTTGTTTTCCCAGAATTGTAGTGGGGCAGGGAATTCAACTTGGCAAACAAGTTGCAAGAAATCATAGAGAAACTGATGGTTTCCATAACTATACGGTGGTCAGGCAGTCGTTTTTTTTCTTCCTTTTAGCAGTGGCTATAGCTCGTAATATGGGACTTAAAAAAAAAATGACTTGGAGAAATTAATTTGGGTCGAATTCGGTGAATTTAGGATAAAGTGGCTATAGCTCGTAATATGGGACTTAAAAATAAATGACTTGGAAAAATTAATTTGGATCGAATTCGGTGAATTTGGGATAAAGGTTCTAAGTGAATTGTTCAGACACGACGATTTTGGAAAGTCTCGGATTAATCTAAATGTTGCCTTAATTGAAAAATATATAAAAAAAAGTAAGTTGAGTTCCAGATTTTGATTACATTCAAAACCCTAGCTATATCTTCCGGGAATTTAATCCCTTAAACTTAACATTAAAAAAGTCAGCTTTGAATCTTGGGTGGAAACCGTCCGGCTGAAACAGAGATAAGAAATATTGTCCGGTGATTGATTGATCCACTGTTGTCATGAAAAGAGAAAGCGTCGTTCCCACGGCTGATTCTCATCCATAAAGCCAAACCGGGAGTCCCCAATTCATGTGACACAGGATTCCTAAAATTCTGTCTAAAAGAGCACCCGCATCATCTGCACAGGCCGCTTCCTACTTCCATGACATTATCTATTGATAAAAGATGCCTTCGAGTAAGAAATGGATGGCAGATGATACCCATTCATGTCCATTGCCATGGCATCCCACATAATTGCATGGAAGATGTGAAGAATCCATTCACACTTCTAGATAAAAAAAACGCATTGCCCATTGCGTGGATAGACGTTGCCGTCACTAGCTTTCAATGCTCCTGCTTTGAATGAGTAATCTTCGATTCTCAGGAAGCATGGTTGAGTTAAATAAAATTATGTGTTAAATGACTATAACAATACACAAAATTCTGAGATGAAACTATATTCTACCTATATCCCTATATAATATGTAAAGTAGAGTATATATAATATAATAATATTGCTTGTGCCACTAAGTCCATATATGCTGTGTATTATCCGTTGAAAAATTTGTAAGTGTAGCAGCCCAACTATGATATAGCCACTGAAGAAGTCTGATGGTAAGCTTTCCACATGCAAGAACCTACGGATTCCGTCGATTTGCTCAAGCATACATTTGGTGCTAAGGGTCGGTCTATTAGTCTATCATGTTGTTCTAGAGTCTATATCATATTTCAATTCAGTTAATCCTTTAAAAACATTCACTATATCTATCATACATTTCCTAAAATGCACTTTAAGATTGGGAGCATAATAACAATAATGGGTTTATAAAAATAAAAAATAAATACTTTATTTTAGTGGCATACCCTTTTTAGGTAAAGGACACAGTAATTCTAAAAACCTATTCATATACTAAAGTGTGAATTTAAATGTAAGTACAAACCTCCAAATTGTAGCTGTAGCTGTGTAGAGGCAGCTGAGCAATGTTGTAAGTTATTGTTGAAACTAATATTTGGATAGAATCCTTGTGTGGACTGTTTGTTGAATACTCATATTTATAAAATAAAAAGTCAAATTTAAATTGAGAGATAGAAGAGAAAACTAATTTTGAACTTCCTTGTAACTTGTTTGAGGCTTAATAGATATAAACTTTCCATTAAGAGAAACACCTTATCAAAACACTTATATCAAAAATAATTTAGCAAATCTAATTTGATCCATTAATTAATTCATTTATATCTTTTTATTGTGTATACATTAGTATATTTTTAAGATGAAAGCTATCAAAATCTAATATGATCTACCTATTTCTTTCCTTTCTTTGATTATTGGTATAGGCCAGATGAGAATACATACCTTTACTTGTTTATCATTTAACATGAAAAGTGTTGATTTGTTATCAAGTGAGAATCCCATCTTCCTCCTCATATGTACCATCATCCAACCTATATAAAAAGATGGCAAATTTAATAAAATAGTGATTAGTATTATGATAATAGTATTAAAAAGAACCTATACACACAAAAAAAAAAAATCCTAAAAATAGATGTAACCATGATAATATTAAAAAATCACATGAAAATAAAAACATACACAAAATATGTGCATACCTTAAGTTAAGAAGCTGACCACACCATAAAGAAGCTAATCACAGAAAGGATGTCACACATGAGTCTCTATATGTTACTTATAAGTGGCAAAGTAGTACTTCAAGTACTTATCATTAACATAATATTTAAGAAATTTAAAAATTATCCAAATTTTATTAGCATATATGAAATTTATATTATTATCAAATTCAATGTCAATATAATATAATTTTTATATTACAAACTGTATAAACTTTAATCATCCCATAAAAATACTATGTAATTATTCAAAAATATTATACAAATCATAATATTTACACAAATTTTAAAGTTTAGTTCAAAATTTAAACAAAAAATCATAAAATTAATTTTACCAAATAAAAAGTGCATACTTGTCTACTCAATAAAACAAAAAATATCTATATGTTTTTTTTTATGAAAAATCCATGTAAATACTTGTCTACTAAATAAAACAAAAAGTATCTATATTTTTTTTATGAAAAATCTATGTAAATATTTTTTTATTTCAGAAGAAAATAAATATATTCACATAAATTGACTATAAATATATATAGCAAAAACTGTAAAATATAATTATATGGAAAGGCACAGATATATTCCAGACCTTTGAAAATAGAGTATTACACTGATATAATTTAACTGGAAATGGTTGCAATGGTAATGAGGGACTGATAAATAACAAGTGGTTATATTTTTATGAGAGCCTGTAGGTTTGTCCATAATGCCAAGATTGATATTAGAATTTAGCACTCATTAATCCAGCCAGGAATTAGAATTTTTATTTAAGATTTCATGTCAACGTCATGTTAAATTACAAGTTATATCACATTTTCATTTCAGATTTCATGTCAACGTCGTGTTGAATTACTCATGTCCCGTCGAGGAGGTCATCTTGCGGGCAATAGAAGAAAGCTAATTAGATGTGACATTTTTTTTAACTTCCTTCATAAAAGATGAGATAGACATTCCATTTAGATAGACATTCTATTTTAGAGACAAATTCTAACAAGACACATCAAAATAACTTATCAAATTTAATTTAATTTATTATCATAATATTAAGAAATGGATAACTTGATATATTATGATAATATTAAGAAAGAGATAAACCCTAAAATGAAACTATTTCTACTATAATAATATTATAGTATTAGGAATTTAGTTCAAATGAGGTAATGGAAAGCTCATTTATTAAGATAATATTAAGAAATAGATAATTTTTAATTAATAAAATCTAATTTGATATATTATAATAATATTAAGAAAGAGATAAACCCTAAAATGAAACTATTGCTACTATGATAGTATTAGAGTACTAGGACTTTACAGTCCAAATAAGGTAACAGGAACTCATAGCAGTTAAAGGAATCGAAAGTATTAAGAATTTACAGAAAAATAAAAATGTGAATAAAATAGAAAATCCTAAAATCAGTGAAATTATTTATCTAAAATGAAACTTAAAACTATTATTATAGCACTAAATAATTGTTATACATAAAATATGTGTATATTATAAAGAAGCTGAAGAAAGGATAGCAGAATATACTCTGGTTGAAATCGCAATCTCAAACTAAAAAGAATTGCGAAAATTTTGTCATATATATTATGAAATATTGATTAATTATTATATAAAATCAAAATCAACTAACCAAATAATAGATAAAAGTCCAATAACAATAAAAGTCTTGAAAACAAGAAATCTTAAAACTAATAACCATAAAAGTCTTGAAAACAACAAATCTTAAAGCCAATAACATTAAAATTGTTTTCAAAAATTGTAAGGAACAAATCTTAAAGCTAACGTCAATAAAAGTGTTTTCAAGAAATGTAAAGAACCCTCGTTTTGACAAACTATCATTATGATTCCAGCTCATTTAACCTCAAAAAGTTATGTTCCTACGGACGGAATTGTAATCAATGTATTGATTCTCGAATATAGCTAAAACTTTGGTCGAACTGATTGATCTATGCTTGGGAAAACAATATTATTGTGCAACTACATAACTACATTAAAAGTCTTTGATATAATTCTTTAACAAAGCATGAATCAAATTATGGGCTGTAAACAAAGTTATAATTAATTCTAATAAAGGACAATCAATCTGGTCGCAGCTGCATCTAAATGCGTGTATTTATGCACAAGTAAATATATATATGTTTATATTAAGCCCATGCAAACTGACGATAACAAACTAAATCTAAGAGCTTATAGAGTAGATCGAATATTTTATCTGTGGCAAGGAAACCTGTGTAAATTAGATGCATGCATGATCTAGAGCATGGATATGAAGTGCATGCTAAGCTAATAAATAAATAAATAAAATTGAAAGCATGACTATACTTGCATGACTATACCGTGAATTCAACAATCAAATATACTTGCAAGTCTGGCTAGTGATGAATGGACTCATCTAAATACGCCTACCATTAGATGTGTGGATCTAGACCAACAATGTGGGTCCATGCGAAAAGCATGGATATAGTTACACAAACATAATTAAATTAATCAAATATTTTTCTTTATATTCCGAGGATTGGCACACTTGGAACACAAAGGCCGTATACTTCATTAAACGCTTCAAGGGTATGAATGTACCTATTTAAGCCATGAAAATGCCTTTAAAACAAAATGACGCTGGCTGTATGCACTAATCATGGCTGTATGCACTAATCAGGATGACCCTCCCTCTATACGACCCGCACAAACAGTGAAAGAAACTCAAATAATTGTAATCACTTCGACCAAAGTTTACCATAAAGTTTCACATTAATGGTCGAATCAGTTGGTCTAAAGTTTAGCCTAGTGATATGATTTCAGGTTATCTCCTCTAGCAGATCTATGTTATCTATGTTATCTATCTAGCAGATCTATGTTATCTATGTTATCTCAGTTAAGAAAGCATGGCTTACCTCATTCAATATGGGGTCCTGGAGAAAAGCCGCGCAACATCACGACCGAGCGTCACATACCTGAAGATATAAACAAACACGACGACGATTCAAAGCATTTTATTACTAAGCCCTGATTTTTAAACCGTGAATAGAGAATTTCAAACAATCAATAATTCAAATGCCTGGAAACCATAAATGTATCATACCTGTCCTCATAGATATCATCAAAGTATTTTTCAGAATATTGTATTAGAGACATTTTACTGTCCTGTTAAACAACAAAGAAAACCCTATGGTTTCTCACATCTGTAAGAGAAAAATGACTTCGGTCTTTAAACCCTAATTTTAAAGCTGAATCCGAAAGGAAATTATTATTGTCTTTATACACTAATTTTTATACCTTGAAAGGAGAAATTCAAAGACTATATAATCAAATGCCTTCAAACAAGAAATGTATCATACCCATATACTCATAGATATCATCGAAGTATTTTTCAGAATACCATATTTGAGACATTTTCCAGGCCTGTTAAACAAGAAAGTAAACAAGAAAGCAAACCCTAGGGTTTCTCAGCGTTAAGAATGGATTGCAGTTTTGATGAAAGAAACTAAATAAACATATAAGAACTGCAAGGGAAAAAATCTTTCACACATCAAATTTTCAGATACGTGATTGAAAATCGTCGAGAATGGTAGGATATGCTATATGGTAGAATGGTAGGATATGCTAACGGAAACGATATTTATAATTGGAGCGGCAGCGAGGGCAATTGACATGAGATCTCAAAACAGACGATGTGAAAAGCCTGGCAGCATTTGGGAACCTCGTCCTCGTCCTCGTCCCGCGTTCGAACCCTCAAGAACCTCGTCCTTGTCCTCGTCTCGGGTTCGAATCCTCTAGAACCGTGGTTTGCAACGCTGGAGAAAATAGATGTAGTATGACAACCCTGCATTGACAGAACCTGACAGTTCTTAGCATTTAGAAGGGAAAGAAAACACATGAATATATACACATATATAAAACGCCCAGTATAGGAATGAATGTGCAGATAGTCCACAGACACCAGCTGTCTGGCTCGAGATATCTTAACCATAGCCATTTATCACCAGAGTCACGGCAGGGGCCGAGAAGTTGGCAGTTGTTCAATGTCTCCACGCCGCAGAGCATTGTGGAGGAATCGCTCTGAGCATTGTGGAGAAATCACTCTGATCATGAAGAGGGCAATTAATCTCCACTGATATATTTAACACAAGGAATCTATCTGATCACCGCCACGATGACGCACTCTTCAATCAGAGCATTGTGGTTACCGTCGAAGATCATCAATGTGCACTAATCAAGAATTTGAGGATCTTCGTCCGCTGCACACACAAACCCATCAGCTATTTCGGCTCCATTTAATGAATGGACAAATACAAAATTAAAGAATAGAATGAAACCCTAACTGATCAAAACAAGAAGAAAGGACTACGGAGACTCTCCTCCGTCTGAATATCAATATGTGTATGAATATTGCTCCTCTTCTCCTCCATCACACAACAAGCGAACACAATCAAGAACGCCGTTAACGGCTAGTCGAAATTTGAAATGCTTTTCTTTTTCTGACGTGGATAACGCACAAACAACATCTTTTGCAGTGCCAGGATTCAAAAGTAAAATTTAACATTCTATATAGGTATATAGGTTTTTTCTTCACGAAAGCACTAGATATTGATTCGTGTAATGACAGCAAGGATAATTTTGAATAAGGTATCAAAATAATTGAGGCCTTATTATATTTTTAAGAGTTTGTGAAATCGGTATCCACCCGTTCAATTCATGAGGGAGGAGTACCAGTTATCAATCCAAATAGCGCTGCAATTTATACCCAATTTGCCTCCGGAAAGGGACAAACTTGAAACTACTAGGAGCATTAAAATTTAACTTGTTCTAAGTTTCTTAATAATAAATATTGAAAAGGTAATTATGTTATACATTTAATTGTTAATAATTGATAATTAGAATATTTAGTTGTTAGGACTGAAAGTATTTATTTTGATTTATAAATATAAATTATTTATTTATATTTAAAAATGAAAAATATTGTAAATATGATTTTGATTTTTCATTTTTCATGATATTTAAATTTTAAAATGTAAAAGATTGTAAATATGATTTTGTTTTTCCAATTTTCATAATATTTTAATTTTAAAATGTAAAAAATTGTAAATTTGGTTTTTGTTTTTTTAACTTTTTCTGTATGATCAAGGAAAAACTACTTTTATTAGATCTTCAACTATAAAGTTATATTGACAATTGTTTTTGGTGTACACAAAATTATTGTGTATTTATATTAATCTATTTATAAATTCCGTAATATATTTTATGAATAGTTATGATTATTGAAAGAATTAACTTTTTATATAATGTTATATACATACAACTTGATAGTTAAATGCATTTGTTATAATTATTAAAATTTTGAATTTTTAATATAGTATTAAATAAGTATAATTTATAATATATTTGGGTTTGATTTTATGTTTGATTCTTGTGTTATAGTTAGAATTTATTTTATTTTTCTTGATACATTTTTATAGTTTTTCTTTTCATTCCATGCTTATGTTGAGCATAAATTTTTTTAGAGTTATAGTAGGACTTGAAGTCTTTTGTGTTACTACCTATTATTTTAAGTAGTTATGTTTTGTCTAAAATCTTGATATAAATGGAGATCAAAGTGTTAACATTCATATATAAAGTAGACAAAACTATGACTCTAATATGAACATTTTCTTCTTAAAAAGATGTTAAAACACTTTAAAAAGTTTTTTTTTTTTAAGATAAATATGTATAAAAATAAATAATAAAATTTAAAGACAAGACTTTTTATAGATAAAGAAAGATTAATTTGATAATAAAAGAAAATTAATTTGAGGATAAAAAGTTCTACCCCTTATTAACTTGCATTCTTGCTTTTACTAATTAAATTCTCAAAATAAGTACTATATACATCAATTTAACAAACTTCAAATTCCAAAAGTTTTGAATGTTAAATAAAATTAGAAAAAAATGTTATTAAAAATTGCATTGATTTATATTATATAAAATATATTATAAAATTGTATTATATAAAAGATAAAATATAAAATTAAAGTATTTTTTATAAATAAATTTAAATTTCATAAAAAATTTTAAAAATATTTTTTTATTAATTTTTATTTAAAAAATAATCTAAATTAATTCTTATCAATATTGTTTGGTAACAAATATATATAACATATTAATTTGTCTAAAAGCAATTATTAGAATTCTTATTTACATATATGAAAAAACAGATTTACCATTTTTAAAATCATTCTAAACAATTTAATTTTTATATTAATAAAAATTTAAAATTTATATATGATAAACTTATATTTAGACATTTAAATTTATTTTATATTAAATAATCAATTAGTGAGTTGGCTTAGCGAAATCAACTTATTTTTATTTTTTAGTTATTTATACAAGAGGAGTTACTTAAAGCTCAGCGCAATTTACAATTCTTTCATAAACTTACGAAAATATAAAGGACTATATTTAGTAGGCATAAAATATGTCATATCTTTCTTATATACATAAGTCATAATTCATTTATGGCTACATGTTTTAATTTGTTAACCCCTTTACATTAACCAATCACAAGGCATGTAGATGTATTATATGGTAACATATGTAATCTTGATCTATCTCTTTAAAGAACAATATAACTATATATTATCATTAACAATAAAATAACGTATAGATTCACATTTACATATATTAACTTCATCACCTTATACAAACTTAAACATTTGTATAAATGCGAATCTTCATAAAAATAACATTTATATAATTGAGAATCCTCGTAAAAATAACAATTTCACATAACCTATAACATTATTTCTCCAAGTATATATATATATATATATGGGTTTTTCAATATTTTCATTACCAACCATTTAATACCTATACTTGTTCATATGATAAAATCCATGGATAAACATCTCATTTATTTAACTATGATTTGATCAAAATATTTTAAGATATTAATTCATTTAATTTCTCTAGTTTGGATATCTACTAACTAAAATTCGAATATATACGTATATTTTTTAGTAGGATTTTAATTATTTTAATTATTAATCATTTTAAACTTATGGGAGGGCACACAAAGATGCTTTTCAAAAGCATTTCAATGGGGCCACGCTAATGAGGAAAAACAAAACATGCGCACACGTTGTAAGGTTCGGTACCGAACCGAGGCATGTGCGCACTAAAACGTGTGCGCGTTTCTAGCACGTATGCACTCAAAAGCGCGCACATGCCCCTCCTAAGATAATTAAAAAAAAACAGGATAGAGGCATTTTATTTCCTTCCATTGCAGCCGAGCCTCACTCACCCATTGCGTGCACGGAGCTATAGACCACCATTTTCACCATTTCCACTCAAATACTCTCACAATCCATCCACCAAGTGATCATCAAGTGCATTGGATAGGTAAGATCAATGTTTTTTGTCATTTTATTCATTTTTTTGTAATTTTATTGATTTTTGTTTGTTTATTAAATTTTTAATAGTTCCCAAATTAGTAAAATAATAGAGAATTTTTCATTTGCAGAGTGTAAACCTTTACAATGAATGAACAAAATGCTAACATGGAGTCCAGTGGAATACAAGAAAACACAAATATTGGAACCAATGAAAACCCTCAAAAAAATCAAAATGCCCAAGAAAATCAAAACCCCCAACAAAATTTCGACCAAGATGGCTTGAACCATTTTGTAAATGAAATGAGAGTGCACACTCAAGAACTAAGTAACACATGGGAACCATCTCGAGTGTCCCTTTCTACCTCAATTGACTCCCTCATCCATGCACATCGCCAATTGATTGACATGATTGAATATAGAGCTAGGATGCAGGAGTATTATTCTACAGGCATTTCCAAGGAGGAAATAAACGATTTGAATATTACAAAGGCCCAATTATACAATATGTTCACCAATCCAAGAATACAACAACCACCGGATATTAGAAAGTCACATGTTTGCATGGATTGGTGTCAGTTCCAACCATGGAGGGACAATTGGATGCATAGGCTCGGTTCATGGTTTATGATAAACCTCCATGCAATAATAGGAAGGTTCCACAGTACTTTCTTCGGCAATTATGGGCTGAGTTTGCGCTCAGTTAACATGTCAACTATTTTGATACCAGGAGGAACCCACTGAGAGGGCCACCATCTCCTAGGCGCGAGCCCAACCCCTCTCCCCATCCACCTCAGTTACCCAACAAACTTGATCAGATCGATGGGGCGATGAGGAGTGTTGCACGTGGACTCCTTAGACACATCGCCTTTGTAGCAGTGACTACAGTGGAGAGATAGGTTGACCCTGATAGAGACTTAGGTGCAGGGCCTTCATGAGAGAGTCACAATAGACCTGTGACTGGTGGTAGCCATGATGGGCCCTCTATTTTGACGAGGACACTGCCACATCTTTGTCCCCATTGTGGGCACACTTGCCCTGGCCCGATCGAGGGATTCTATATGGAGCAGGTTAGCACTTTTTTAAATGTGTTTTCAATCATCACTTGATAATTTGTAAAGTAATTTTAAAGTATTTGTGTTGACTTAAAATATTATTTCAAGGTACAATTATTTAGAGCTGAGACACCATCATGGGAGAACGTAGGATCTCCCAACATGGACACAGCAATGGTAGCTGCAACTGAAATTGTGACACCTCACATCGACGTATTTTCAGTACCTCACACAATATTGTTATTACTTATGGAAGTTCTATTTTTATGTTTTTATATTTATGACATACATGATGATAGTTCGTACAATATTTTTGAATATTTTGATTTCCTAAATAATTACTTGCTTAATATGTTCATAGCGTGCATGTATTTTGGTGTCCACAAGTATTGCTAGACTACAATGATCATCCATCTCCACCAGGGATCAGAAGATCACCATATACACAGGTACAATGTGTAGTTAAAAGCATGCTCTTAATTTGAATTGTTACGACTTACTATGGTTTAATTTTTTTGTTTTCTAAAATATGATATTACAAATGTGTATGTAGTGGCCATAAATAGCTGCAGGTGGCATAGTTCCCTGCCCCCCATTTAATCCCATGTTTCCACCCTCTCCCATGAGTCGTCCCCCTCACTTCCATCCTTACCCCTCCCTCTGTCCACCCCCTCCCTTCCATCCATCCTCCCCTCTTCGTCCATACTCCCCCCTCCATCCATCCTCCCCTCTTCGTCCATACTCCCCCCTCCATCCATCCTCCCCCCTCCATCGATTGTCCCCCATTCTTCCATTCTCCCCCATCTATACATACTCCCCAATTCATCCATGCCCCCCCATCTATCCATCCTCCCCCATTATTCCACGCGCCTCCTTCCATCTAGCTTCCCCCCTTCATCCAAAACCTCCCTTTTATCCATCCTCTTCCCTCTATCCAAGACCGCCCTCCCATTCACCATCCCTCCACATTCCCCCTAGAACTTTTGGGTCGATACCCCCTACCGTATAGCCTATAGGGATTCATCATCCACGACATCCTCCTCCACCCCATACCACCATATCCTCTTCCACCATATCTTCTCCAGTTCTCGCCAGTATTGGGGAAACTACTCTTCTAGTATCCTCCCATGTATCTACAGTGGTTGCAACCCCCCCCCCATGATTGCATCAGAGTAGGTTGTCCAACCAACTACTCGACCTGCTAGCCCTGAAGCCTAATCATGTCCATTGTCGGAGGTGTTCACGGTGAGAATCAAGTTAATTTATGAAAATATTTTGATTCATTAACGAAAATTAACTTGAGCAATTACTATTTTTCAATGAAATGATTGTCGTAAATGTTGTAGGTTGGAATTGTTGAGAGGCTCAGGGTCAGTGCAAGCTAATGAGGGTCACTTTTGGCATGTTAGATGCAATAGAAAACTGAAAAAGCAGGCATCCCTCAACTTACTTGGATTTTTTGATCTATTTACGCAAAATATCTTGCATTGAGTAAAAAAGATGAAATGTAGGAAATTGAATCACGTTTCTGAATATATAACTTTTATGTATTGAAAATTTGCATAGCTATGTCAAGTTTCATTTTTCCTAACAGACACTTTTTATTTTTCAGGCAAATGATAAGGTATATGTTTTTGTGGGTAGAGCCTTTGAGGGCCTAAATGATGGAATCAAGCTACAAAAATTGGCATGCATGTAGAGAACACATAGCACTTGTGCGCCATTATTTTTTGAAAATTAAATTAGTAATTTTATAATTTTTTTATAATTGTCTAAGTGATCAAACCTCGAAAATAGTACCTCTTTTGTGGGTAGAGCCTTTGAAGGTCTTAATGCAAAAATCTTGAAATGGGTTTTTCATAGAACGTGGAGGTTAGTGTCCTCTTGTGCACCATACAATTTTTTTTTGAAATGATTGAGAATTGAAAAAGTTATGGAAGAAACACTAACAGTGTGTTTCATGAGTTAAGGAGGTAGGACAGACAAGAAATTGAAAGAAAATAGGAAAAATTAATATTTCAAAATAAAAGTTAGATATTTGGAATCTACAGAAAAAATGCTATTTGTGTCTAATATTTCGTCAAAAATGACTCTGTGTAGCATATTGTAACGAGTGGCTAAGCACAGGCTTCTCCAGAAACTGGAAGAAATACCCAATTAGCTTTGGTTTTTCATTAACATAGCACAGGTTTGGAATTACCGAAGCAAACTCCAAAGCATACACATAGGATTATTGTTGACATGTGAGCATGTGACTCATCCTATTTAAATTCAAAAATATTGCCGCGCTTTTAGATGTAGATAACGCGTGCGTGTTATATAACTACATAACGCACGCGCGTTATATAAATACTCAACGCGTACGCGTTATATAACTACATAACACGTACGCGTTATATAGTTACAAAACGCGCTCGCATTATTCAAATCATAAAATACATGTTTAATACTTGAGAAAGAGGGGGTGTGGAAGTCAAGGGAATTTTTGTTTAATATTTGAGAAGGGGTGGGGAAGGGTCAAGGGAATCTATGGTTAATATTTAATAGGGGTGGGAAAGGGTCAAGGGATTAGAAGGATGTTGGAAGCTTGAGTGGGGAGAGATGAAGGGAATGAGAACATGATGGGCTACAGGGGGTGAAGGGAAGTGGAGCTTGAGAGCACTATTAGGAGTAGAATAGGTTCTGAAGAGGTATAGGGTTAGAAGTTGAAAGTGAGACTTGAGTGACAAGGGGGAATGCATGGAGGCAAGGGGGATGTGAGAGAGAAATAAATAATACAAGGGGGGGAGAGACATAGAGCGAGGGAGGGAGAGGGACAATGGGAAGGAATGGATTTGGAGGGAGTGAGAGATAGATGGGGATAGAACGAAATAAGAGATAGGAAGGGAGGGACAGAAAGTGTCGGTGGGAGACATGCACAGAGTGGTGGCGATGGAGAGAGAGGGAGTGATGGAGAGATTGGGATAGGTTGAGGGAAAGATGAGGGAGGGATATAAGGTGAGAGACAAGCTATGAGAGAGGGAGGGAGAGAAGGTAGGGTGAGGGATGGAGGGATAAAGTTGGAGATAGATATGGATGGAGGGGGGATGGGTTTGAGAATGGAAAGTGACATAATGTGTGTGTATGTGTGTGTGTTTGAGAGAGAGATATTGATGGTTGGGTAGAGAGAGACTAGAGGGAGTTGTGAGCATCATATTCTCCATCAGCATCATATTCTTCATCATCATCATATTCATGACCATCATCATCATCATCAACATATTCATCATCATCACCATCATCATCATCATCATCATATTCCTCATCAAATCAACATCTCCATCATCATTATCATCATCTTCTGAACATCATCATGATCATCATCTAAACATCACCATCACCATCATCATCAACATCTTCATCATCATCACCATCACCATCATCATCAAAATCTTCATCGTCATCACCATCACCATCACCATCACCATATTCATCATCATTGTCATCTCTAGGTTCCCCATCAACATCAACATCTCCATCATCATCATCTTCTTCATCATCATCATTTTCATCACCATCATCATCATCATCAACATCTTCATCATCTTCACCATCATCATCATCATCATCATCTTCCTTGAATCAGATCAACATATCCATCATGTCACCATCATCTTCTTCATCATCATCATCATCATCTAAACATCACCATCACCATCACCATCATCATCATCATCTTCATCATCATTACCATCACCATCATCATCAACATCTTCATTGTCATCACCATCATCATCATCATCATTGGCATTTGTAGGTTCCTCATCAACATCTCCATCATCATCATCTTCTCCATCATCATCATCTTCTCCATCATCATCATCTTCATCACCATCATCATCAGCATCAACATCTTCATCATAATCACCATAATCATCATCTTCATTGTCATCAGGTCAACATCTCCATCATCATCATCTTCTTCATCATCTTCACCATCATCATCATTATCATCATCTTCATCGCCATCTCCATCATCTTCAACATCTCCATCATCATCACCATCACCATCATCATCATCTTCATGACCATAAACATCTTCATCATCATTGTCATCTCCCCCTTCCTCATCAACATCTCCATCATCATCATCATCATCATCACCATCTGAACATCACCATCACCATCATCGTCAACATCTTCATCATCATCATCATCATCATCATCATCATCATCATCATCAGCAGCATTAGCATCATCATCAAAATATTCATCGTCATCACCATCACCATCTTCATCATCATTGTCATCTATAGGTTCCCCATCAACACATCTCCATCATCGTCATCTTCTTCATCATCATCATCTTCATCACCATCATCATCGTCATCTTCTTCATCATCATCATCTTCATCACCATCATCATCATCATCAACATCTTCATCATCATCACCATCATCATCATCATCATCTTCCTCATTAGATCAACATCTCCATCATGTCACCATCATCTTCATCTTCATCATCATCATCATCATTACCAGCACCATCATCATCAACATCTTCATCGTCATCACCATCATCATTGGCATTTGTAGGTTCCTCATCAACATCTCCATCATCGTCATCATTGGCATCTGTAGGTTCCTCATCAACATATCCATCATCGTCATTTTCTCCATCATCATCACCATCATCACCATCATGATCTTCTGAACATCATCATGATCATCATCTAAACATCACCATCACCATCATCGTCAACATCTTCATCATCATCGCCATCAGCATCATCATCAAAATCTTCATCGTCATCACCATCACCATCTTCATCATCATTGTCATCTCTAGGTTCCCCATCAACACATCTCCATCATCATCATCTTCTTCATCATCATCATCTTCATCACCATCATCATCGTCATCAACATCTTCATCACCATCATCATCATCATCAACATCTTCATCATCATCACCATCATCATCATCATCATCTTCCTCATCAGATCAACATCTCCATCATTTCACCATCATCTTCATCTTCATCATCATCATCATCATTACCAGCACCATCATCATCAACATCTTCATCGTCATCACCATCATCATTGGCATCTGTAGGTTCCTCATCAACATCTCCATCATCATCATCATTGGCATCTGCAGGTTCCTCATCAACATATCCATCATTGTCATTTTCTCCATCATTATCACCATCATCACCATCATGATCTTCTGAACATCATCATGATCATCATCTAAACATCACCATCACCATCATCGTCAACATCTTCATCAGCATCACCATCAGCATCATCATCAAAATCTTCATCGTCATCACCATCACCATCACCATCACCATCACCATCTTCATCATCATTGTCATCTCTAGGTTCCCCATCAACACAACATCTCCATCATCATCATCTTCTTCATCATCATCATCTTCATCTCCATCATCGTCCTCATCAACATCTTCATCATCATCACCATCATCACCATCATCATCATCATCTTCCTCATCAGATCAACATCTCCATCATGTCACCATCATCTTCATCATCATCATCATCACCATCATCATCAACATCTTCATCACCATCATCATCAACATCTTCATCATCATCACCATCATCTTCATCAACATTATCATCTTTATCATCTTCATCTTCATCATGATCATCTTCATTGTCATCACCCTCCTCCTCCTCATCATCTTTATCATCTTCATCTACATCATGATCATATTCATTGTCATCACCCTCCTCCTCCTCATCATCTTGTGCACTTATGCACGCAGGGATTAATGTTTAGAAGAGGGTCTAAAGGCCTTTATGGGGGAGGGGCTCTAGGAACAAGGTAAGACAGAGAGGGCAGGGGGGAGGGATAAAGGCGTAGAGGGTTAGTGATTAAGGGAGAAGAAGGGAGAGAGTGCTATAGGGAGGGATAATGACGAAGATAAAGAGAAGGTGGAGAGATGGAGAGTGGGGTGGTAGAGACATGGCTGGAGTAAGGGAGAGAAAGAAACATGAAAGAAACATGTAGGGAGGGATGTAGGGAGAATGAGGGATAGATATTTAGAAAGAGATAGGGGGTATCTAGGGATTATTGGGAGAGAGCTAGGGGGTATTAAACCATACAAAACATTTGTTTTGTATGCAACCATATAAATTATTAGTTTTCTTTGATTTTGTTCGTTGCCCTAGCCGTGCACCTAACCTATTTATTATGCTTGACTATATCGCGTTCGCGTTTTTTCACTACATATCGCGCACGCGTTTTGTACTTCTATAACGCGTGCGCGTTTTGTACTTCTATAACGCGTGCACGTTTTGTAACTCCAGAAATAATGGTCTGTTGTTGTCCAAGAGCAACTTCACTCTGTCCGAACGAAAACAACAATCCAGTGATTTTTCGAACAGCACCAGCCCGCGTCTGAAAATTTTCACATTCTACACCAACTCCATCATTTTTTTTTATGCAGGTGCAGCATTGAGGACATCTTTCATGGTTTCTCACTGTGGTGTTGGGTTATATGGCCATATTTGAAGAAAATAATCAGCAAGCTTGAAGAATCTCCAATTGAAGAACACCAAAGATAAGGCCTTTGAAAAATTCATTTTGCCTATATTTGAGGAGCACACAAGATAAGATATCAAGCTTCAAGACCAACAAAGAAGAACTTCCATTTGCTTATTATTGAAGAGCTTGTAATTGAGGAGCAACAAAAACAAACTATATTGAATTGATCATTGTGGTGATGGGGAATGCACGAAACCGAGTAAACAAATCAACAAGGAAGAAGAGACCTCAAGAAGTCATTGAAGAAGAGAAAGAAAAGAAAAGAATATACATGATGAATCGGAGGCTTTCTTTGGAAACTAATCAAAATCCAATTGTCGAGGATACCATGGTTCATCCTATTAATCCACGACAAGAGGGACCTTCAATTTCCACAATAGTTGTTGAACAAGCACCCCATGGAAGTAATCAAGAAGCAAAACGTAGGTGCTCATTAGGGGATGTTTCAAGTCCCACTTCAAGTCAAAGTGATAAGTTACCATCTCAAGATGAAGCTCACGAAGAAACACCCAATTTGCTATCCGGATGTGGTTATACAAGCGATGAAGTTAGAGAGGCGTTGGACATTTTTCCTACTATTGAAGAAGAGAATGTTATCCACACCATCGATGAGGATGTTGGACTTCCACAAGGGGATGTTGGACTTCCACAGACCATGGATGAGGATGTTGGACTTCCACCACCCAACTACCAGGAAGAGAATGAAGGACACCAAGCTACTACTAAAACGCCAGAGCATCTTGGTGATGCACTACATGGTACAATTCCAACCCCCTTACCTCCATTAGCAAGCACACGTCGAAGAACTCCGAAGCGTATACAAGTTGATGAAAGACTTATCAATTCCATTGAAGGTACGCTATCTAAACGTAGTATTGCTTATCAAACTCAACAGATACTTGATAAATATTTTGTTTCTAAATGTGATGGAGATAAATGTAGATTATTTTTATCATTGTTAAAATCTAGGAGCATGAATGTTGTTAGGAAAAAGTTAGGGATAAAGATGATAAAGAATTCTGAACCAAGTTCTCATACAGTTAAAAGCCTAGTAGATGCATTTGGTAAAATTGGTAAGAACACACGTTCAAAGGACCGCAATGCTGCTCGTCGTGTGTTGTCACAATCAATTGCAGATAAGAACACTAGGGCCCTTCGTATTCTAAGGCCTACATCCGAACTAGTTAATTTGAATGTAAAAACCCTCCGTAGGTATTCTATTAGAAGAGAACATCTTGACACAACCGATCAGACAGATTTTTGGGCCTTTGTTGGTCGGTTGCCACGTCGTGACATGAAGCTAGTTGATGTAGTAAAGGGACTAGTGCACAGTTTTTGGCATGATCACACAAGGCCTTCTTCAAACCGAAAGGATGTACTAAAACTAAGAAGGGATTCAAAGGATCGTGAACCACATACTAAGCATCTTCTTGATATAACACAGACAGAGCTTTACGAGAAATTTAGGATTGAGCATAGACAATTGAACTTGGGGCAAAGATCTTTTGAGAAATGTAAGCCATGGTATGTTAGAATAAATACTCTTCGTAACACTTGTTGTTGTAGATACCATGTAGAATATGAATATTACTATGAAACATTTTTGTACATTCGTCGTGTGTTGCATACTAACATTGTGCAGGATTGCTCCATGACAATACCACCGACTTCATCAAGAGAATTCATTCATAGCATCATGTGCAATAGGACCGAGGGGAAAACATACTATGCAAAATCTTGTTTGGAT
This sequence comes from Larix kaempferi, assembly GCA_027924585.1. Classification (NCBI taxonomy): domain Eukaryota; kingdom Viridiplantae; phylum Streptophyta; class Pinopsida; order Pinales; family Pinaceae; genus Larix; species Larix kaempferi. Next base: position 36,821,334 of record BSBM01001051.1, read on the forward strand.
GGAGCATGCTCCAACTGTGCTGGAATGGCATTATTGAGCCAATGTATGCACGAGAATGGAGACAGTGAATTTGGGAAAATGGTTACAGATATGAAAAGTTTCAAATATATCAACTATGAAATAGTCCCAGGGAAAGAAAGCAAAAGAATACAATTGGTGACATCTCAGGTATGCATTTATATCTATAAAATTATGTTGTAACGGTTACATTTCAATCCTTACTTACAACAAAAAACTGACATTGAGATCATTTTGTGTCACCAGGTACAAGTTAGTGACTTCATCAAGGAATTTATTGAAAAGACACATCAATATGTTCAGCATGTTTACGTGGAACGATGGCGGGATGAGAAGTTTAGAATATGCAGAGATACATTTCCCCTTGGTACTATACTTTTAGTTGTTGATTTTGCCGAGAACTACACTCTGCAACCTCAAAATGAGATCCAAAGTCAGTATTATCACTCTGAGCAGGTTTCCTTGATGGTCCATATCACATATAGGCATGGCCCAAATAGCACTAAAGAGCAAAGAGAAATTCTGAAGGAATATCACTTCTACATAAGTGATGATAGGTGCCACGACTTCCACTATGTACGTCATTGCTTCATCATGTTCTATGATCACTTGAAGGGAAGGAACATACAGATGGACCGACACTGGATTTGGTCTGATGGGTGTGCTGGTCAGTTCAAAAATGCACACATATTTCAGTGGTTGTGTTCATTGCATAAAAACTACAAAGTGCCACATATGTGGAACTATTTTGAGACTAGGCATGGTAAAGGAGAGCATGATGGAGCCGGAGCATGTGTCAAAACAGCCCTACGAAGAGAGGAATTTAAAGTATCTACAGAATCTACTATTCTAAATGCTCAATCTATAGTCAGGTGGTGTACGTCAGTAATGGGAGAGGAATCAACTATACGAGTAGAATCCACAAGAAAGAGACATATGGAGAGATTTTTTTGGGAGGTGGTAGACATAGATCGTTCACATGCATGGGAATGCAAGACTGTGCCTGGGACTCGTGGCTTTCATTCGGTTCGAAGCTCTGATAACCCAGTATTTGAAATTTGGACCAGAAAACTCGCTTGTTTTTGCCCGCCTTGTTGTGATGGTGACTGGGATGGGTGTGAATCATTGGATTGGGTTGATGGATGGGATTGCATATCACTTCCACTTGATCAGCATGCAATTGTTGAGTTAACTCCGTTGGAAGAAGACCAATCATCTATTTCTGCAGATTTTGATCATGTCTCAGACCTTGTACAACCCGGTATGATGCATTTCCTCAACATTTTTTGTTTGTTTACGTAGTCTTCAAATGCACATTAATGGCCTTGTATCGCACGAAAAATATTTTGATCATATACCTACAATCATATAATGCAGGGCACATATACGCAGTGGTTTCCTCAAAAGATACTGAATGGGGTGATGAATACTGGTTGGCATGCTGTATAGATGGAAAGCAAACCCTCATTGTGTCCATGAATGATGATGAAAACAACCACTTTCCAACTGGGTCTATGGTTGTTAAAGGTGAATACTTGACACGAGACAGCAATGGAAGAAAGAAGGGTGGATATGTTTACAGGGATTACAAACTAGGTGCAAGTGTGTATCACTTTACCAACTTAATCATTGGCACAAACCTTCAGGTACGAACAATGCCTAGTCGAAATACATCGAAGGTACGCTACTTCTTACCGGATACAGAGCACGAGACACTAATGGATACCATCAGTATAAGAGATGATCCGGAGGGCTTGGTTGTATGATAATAGGTGGGATCTAGCATGATGAGGTACGTTACATACTTTTAATACTATACTATTTATACTATTTGTAATTGAATATTGATATATGCTCAATTTTCACATGTATGTTTCATATGAATATGTCAATTTTGCGTTCTTGATATGCCAAATTTACGTTTACGTTGTTTATAAATATGCCAAAAGTTCTCTTGTATGTCAAGTTTATGAATATGCCATTTTTTACATATGATCAGTAAACCCTAAAATTATATTATGTTCATCATGTTGGTTATTGGCTTCACCCAACAAAATTAATTCAATTCATGCTCACTATATTAAACAATACACTTATATTAAATTTAATTCATGTCTTGTTAAATATTTCATAATGAATTAGCTATTTGAGAGCACCACCTTAGACCAAGCCATCATCATCAACATCTTCATCATCATCACCATCATCATCATCATGGACCTGCAAAACCCTAGTTTCCAAAGTGTCTAGGCAGGTTCGGGTTAGGAACACTAGCCATACCCGCCCGGTGGATGATTTTCCAAAGTTGACCCTTGTGTGCAAAAATTGCACACTCCCACACTGAGCAAAACCCTAGTTTCCAAGATGGACGTGCAAGGTGACACATGGGCCATCGGGTAGGAGGGGAGGGGCACCCTTGGCACTATCCCGGTGTGCTGAATCCAACGGAGTCGATGGTTCATTGATCTGAGCCATGGTCTTCATTCTATGGCTCGTCCCATCTCACTACCAGAAGGCCTTCAGGGACACCTGCTAGATACCTACCGGGGGCATAGAACTCCAACCATGCAACAAAACCGAGTTCCGGGGAGACCTGCAGGTGTGTCTAGACAGGTTCGGGCTAGGAACACTAGCCATACTTGCCCGGTGGATGATTTTCCAAAGTTGACCCCCGTGTGCAAAAATTGCACACTACCACACTAAGCAAAACCATAGTTTACGAAATGAATGCACAATGAAGCCACTGGGCCATGGGGAGACGAGAGAGAGGGCCCCCTAGAGGTAATCACACACCAGGAGACCAACGGAGTCGATGGTTCGTCGATCCGACGTCCGATTTCCGAGTTATGTCGAGTTGCAAGTCGCATGAAAATGTCGTTCAGGGACACTTGGTGAATTTCCGTCCGGGAGCCAAAAAGCAAACGAAGCAGGAAGATTGCGTGCCATTGGCTCCTGCAAGTGTGTGTGGGCAATGCCGATGTGGGAACACTGCCGGGAGCCATAAATCCATCATAGTAAATTAATTCATGACAAAAAAAACTGAATTATTCCTTTCAATGGATGTGGTTTTCAATTTCCTATGTTGTTAGGTCAATTTGGCACATTCATTGAAAGAAATTGTAGACTTTAATGATGATCACAAGAAGTGTGTTTGTTAAAACCTTGTGAAATAGAGCATCAAAAGACCTACATTGTAGGCCATATAATTGTGTTTGTTTACCTTTTGTTTGATGGACCATGCACAATAAGTAATAAAATAATTTTTGAAGTAGGTCATTTCATTTTTCTGATTTTTTCTTTGGTGGTGTTGAAAAAGACCATTGTTCTTATTGATGGGATTTCATGTGCTTATGATTCTTTGGATAATCTGGACACATACATGGACACCATTATTAGACTAATTCATTATGAACAATTTAATATGAGTAATCTACATAAATGAATTGAAAAATTAACAAAAATAACAAACAACCCATATACCTTGGAATATAACACAAGAGTGACCATGTTAGGAAATCTTACTTATCTACTTACCTATGGTCATTTAAGTAGACCATTTGGATCATGTCTATTACTAATGATCTCCATTAACTTTTCATGTTCACAATGAGGCTTGAAGTATCATACCTTTGATGGGTGCTTCCTTGGCATTGTTTGTAGTTTGAGGTTTGTATCGAAAACTAAGTTTGTAAAGTGGTATATAGATTCACCTAGTCTAATCTTGAAATACATAACCAACCTTCTTCCATGTTTGGTCATCCAGTGTTAGATATTATCCTTTAATAACCATCAAACTGATTACAAGTTGATCACCATTGTCATCTATTAGTGAGACATGAGGGTTTGGTTCGCCTTTAAGGAACATGCCAACAAATAGTGAGTGCCCCATTCATTATCTTTCAGGGAAACCATTGCATATATGTTCATTTTAAAAAACATCAGTTCCAACATGTGAGTCCACTAAATAGACAAAATGTAATGTATTCATGCTAGTTGATAAGATTTAAATCTCATATTCACTAAACTTGGTTGTACAAGATTTGAGACATGATCATAATGTGGTGAAATGGTTGATTAGTCCTCATCCAACTAGGATAATTCAATATTTATACCTAGAATAATGGGGAGTGATAGAATATCACATCTATGAACCCAGTCCATGGATTCACAATCATCGCATTCACTGCTACTACATTAGCCACATAAGTAATACAATTTTCTTGTCCATATTTGTACTATAACATTGTTTGAGTTTCAAACTAAATGAAATCCACAAATTCCATGCATTATTCTATGTGATTGATCTACATCAACCACCTCCCAAAAATATCTTTGCACATGTCCTTTCCTTATTGAGTCCTCTTCTCGTCTTCTTGTTCCATATACAATTATTGAAGAACACCATTCAACAATAGATTTTGTGTAACTAATGAGAGAATTTCTCGTAAACTTCCATTTTTACCTGCAGAATGTAATTTTTATGCACACAACATCTCGATCATGATCCCCTTTCCCACACTCAGTTTCAAAAGTCCTGTAAAGGCAACCTTTACATTTACATTTGCATTAACATGACAACCAAGTCTCAAAAATGAGATTGATGGTGTTTATTCTCATGCAATGTATACAGTTAGTATTAAGACAACTGTTTTTTCCAGGTGGAATTTATGAATGCATGTTGCATGTACAACAACTAAGAAACATGTAGCCGGATGTGCTTTGTAATTATAAACACGTTAAGTGTCATTATAAACTGAAGTATTAATCCATTAATCCACTAAACAGAAATATAAATCTATGGAATTATAAATGGAGATATTAATCCAAAAGGAAGCCAATGTTGGCCTTGCCAATCTTTTCTTCCCAATGCAAACGAAATATTAGATTCTATTTTGCTATGTTTCCATGTAAAATATATTTGAAAAAAAACATATATTTGGATTATATGGAAATCCTTCTTACCTTTGACATTGTTTGGGATCTGCAGGATGGGAATGAAGTATTTTTTAGGGATTAAGAGGAGTATTCAATTACGCAAACTTATGAATGCCTATTGTGACAAGCAATCCATTGATTTCAACTCCATCACATTTCTGTTTGATGGATGATGTTTGCAAGGTGAGCAAATTTAACCCACCAATGCGAGATTGCATGCAATTACACTGAGCAAAACCCTAGTTTACGAAATGAATGCACAATGAAGCCACTGGGCCATGGGGAGACGAGGGAGAGGGCCCCCTAGAGGTAATCGCACGCCAGGAGACCAACGGAGTTGACGGTTCGTCGGTCCGACGTCTGGTTTCCGAGTTATGTCAAGTTGCAAGTCGCATGAAAATGCTATTCAGGGACACTTGGTGAATTTTCGTCTGGGAGCCAAAAAGCAAACGGAGCAGGAAGATTGCATGCCGTTGGCTCCCGTAAGTGTGTGTGGGAAATGCCGATGTGGGAACACTACCAACACTGGCTCGGGGGAGGTTTTTGCAAAGTTGACCCACCAATGCGAGATTGCATGCAATTAAACTGAGCAAAACCCTAGTTTACGAAATGAATGCACAATGAAGCCGCTGGGCCATGGGGATACGAGGGAGAGGGCCCCCTAGAGGTAATCGCACGCCAGGAGACCAACGGAGTCAATGGTTCGTCGGTCCGACGTCCGGTTTCCGAGTTATGTCGAGTTGCAAGTCGCATGAAAATGTCGTTCAGGGACACTTGGTGAATTTCCGCCCATTTTATAATCTAAGCCACTTTTAAATATTTGAACTTCCATATTATTTTTGAAAGAGTATAATATTTCAAAACTCCTAAAGAGACAAAAACACATGATCAAAACTCCTAAGGCTGCAATTTAGAGTAGCAATAATGGGGGTGATGGAGTTGAATTTGATCCTATGGAAGATAATGATACTAATATTATTGAGAATAAAGGGATAATAGGTTGATCCATGACACCTTTGTTTGCATGGATGAGGATGCACCTATGTATGAGACCTATGATAATATTCATGATGTACATCTTATTGATAAGGCACACAAAGGCCTATACAAGAGATCAAAGATGAGTCACTTTGTCTACTAATTTGATGTTGATAAAATTGAAGGTATTGAATGACATTTCAAACAATGGTATGACAAAGATCCTAATGTATACACAAGGTTAATATATAAGGTGCCCCATAAGGTTCTTTGTCATATCCCTATAATTCTAGGTTTTTGATGATTGTTTAGGTTAAAAAACATAGCACATTATATGGATTATCATGTACAAAGAGAAGTGAAGATGGTATTATATGAGTGGCTACAAATGGTTCTCAATTTACGATCATCAAGGAAATATTACCCATTTTTAAAGAAGAACCTCATAATGTTAGACTTTCATTGGTAGTTGATGGCAATGGGTGTGCATGAGTGAGTTCGTTGAAACCTTGAAAACATTGTATTGCATTTAGTTTGTTTAAATTACACGAGCAAGAACTTTGACATAACTTGTAATGATTATCCAAAATCACAAATTTTAATTAGATACCAATTAGTGCATGCATGTAGTGAATTTGTTGAAACCTTTGAATATAATAGTTTGTTCTTTTGACATAGTGCATTCATGAGCAATAGATAATCCAAACAAATCAACACATTAGATTGACACAAGTACATGTATCCAAAAGTACATATATATCCAAAAGTATCCAAAAGTGCATGTCTCCAAAAGTACATGTATATCCAAAAGTCTCCAAAAGTGCATGTCTCCAAAAGTACATGTATATCCAAAAGTATCCAAAAGTACATGTATCCAATGAAGTCAATGTACATGTCTCCAAAAGTACATGCACAATAAAGTCAATGTACATGTCTCCAAAACTGAATGTATCGAAAAGTACATATATATACAAAAGTATCCAAAAGCACATGTGTCCAAAACTATCCAAAACTATCAAAACTCAAGCTTTCTCTTGTTCTTTCCCGACGTTGATCCTCTAGGCACATCCCTAGGATCAATGTCCATCCCTGGATCCTACAAATTAAATATCAATTGTTAAATTCAACTAACTATGTACACTAATACATTAGCTCAACAATTATCAACTGGTGCATGGAAAGTGCATGAAACACTTGGTCACTGAAGGACATCTCACCTCAACAGACAAAGGAGATTGCGTTGCTTGTGTAGCAGATGGAGCCGTCAGTTGAACATCCAGGATGGTCGAACCAGGGGGGCCAGGCACTGCTCCTGCTGGTGGTGGCTACAATGAAAAAATGTTGAAATAGTTAGAAATGCATGAATAAACAATAGGTCCAACAATAATAAACTATGTAAAGATAATGTTGAAATAGTTACATACCTGTGTGTGATCAGTCGCCACTGCAGATGCGGCACTAACTGCTGCATCAACCATCGATGCGAGGTTCTCAGTAGACAACTCAGGTTCCTGATGCAGTAAACATGCAATTCAAACATTAACAAAAACAATTTATGCACTGGATTTCAAGTTAAACAACAAATATCATCGAAGGATATACATTACCATGGTGTGAGTAAGCCCATGGTCGTGGGCAGCTGGAGTCTTTCTAGGAGTAGAACACCTCACATACACACGACCCTTGTTCACGAATGGCCTGGAGGGAGATACAAATCTAGGCAATGGGCCAGATGTCTCGGATGGTGCCTACAGTCAGCAAGTGTTCATGTAGTTAGACATGCATGATTCAACAAACAAACATGTATTTAAAAAATGTCATTTTTAATTGTTTACCTGGAGCCCAGATGTTTCAGGGGACGGTATGACCATGGGTACTACCTCCACATTACCTTGCCCCAGTGAAGGATCTGCCATCTGCAAGTTTAATAATTGTAAATATTAGACCGTAGATAGCATTAATGAACTAAAATGTAAAGTATGTGGAAATTAACAAATTAACAAGTATTAAAAAACTGAAATTTTAAAATGTTTACCTCGGTGTGAGATACGGCAATAGGTGGTATATAAGATGGGCCTATCAAATGGGTAGCATCATGCCCCCCTGTAGATTCTGGAACATCCGGCTCTGGGGCATCACTACCGGCATAAAGCATCAACTGCAAGTTCACAAAATTAATATATTAGCTCAAACTATATATATGTGTACAAAGACGAAAATAAATGAAGAATTTATTACAATTAACCATCAACATACCTCTCTCAAAAACCCACTGAAAACAACATCTGAGGCAATACCATAGCAGGGACGACCACATGATGTGCACTCGTGAGGATCAGTACTAGGATGGGGAATAGTCGATGGTCCTGCACTAGTGGATGGTCCTGATGGTCTTGCACTAGTGGATGGTCCTGATGGTCCTGCACTAGCTGATGGTCCTGCATGGTGATGAGCTGGTGTATGTACCACACCAGGGACAGATGTCCCTTCCTCACCCATATGTTGAACCATCCTGCCATGGCGAACAACCGCCCGTGCCAAACTCAAAAATGCATCCCGTGTCTGCGGAATAATGCGATGTGCTGGTGGGACATCTGGCCCAGGCAACTGCCTGCGAGGTGCAGGGATAGGGCGATCCTAGTCTCGAAGCCTGGCATTGGGTCAGTTTTGGGGCATCCCCCCACCGATCCCCTGAAACTGTAAGATGTCAAAATAGTTAACGTGTCAAAATAGTTAACGTGTTTATGCAACACGAACTCTGCGTACATCTTTCGAAGGAAATATAAGGGAATTTCCTTGTTGTTGTGTGGTGGCATATCAAAAACCATGTACCATCTGTCTATCCAGTTATCAACAAATGGTTGAAACGTGCACCACTCAATGGAGATATGCGGCTTGCTTGCATTTGGGATTTCCCCCATCCGAGGGTCCCTAAACAATGCAAATATAAGCTCTTTGGATATTTTCAACTTTTTTATTGCATTGTAATCTAGCCCATCAGCATATTGTTGTCTTTTTATTTCTCTGTAAGATGCAATATCATATAGGACATTCGTAGATTGTGAAATGGTGTCCACAATTGCATCCAAGGTTGATGCAAGTGAACGGCGAATCCTGTCACCACCACTAAAAGCTGCACTTATGCCCCTCAATTGGGCAAGCTCAATCAATATCTCGGCATTGGTATCCATAGCCGCAACTGCAATAAAGACATTAATACGAAAATCATTAGAAACATATACATGGTATATAATGACGTCTCTTCAAAATCGAACATGTATTAAATCAAACTCACATAAGCAATTTAATGGCATTCACTTACATACATTTAAAACTTAAAATTAAACATTTGACAATTAAAAAGTAAGTTAGTCAGATTGGCAGAGAGGAGGAGGAGGAGGATCGGGGCAGTGATGAGTTTGTTGATTCAGGCATGGAGGAGGAGGATCAGGGCAGTGATGAGTTTGCATCTATGTGTCTCAATGTCTCATTGTGATTTGTGATTGTGAATGACAAATGTGTTGTGATTTGTGAATGATCTAATTTCTATTGAATATTTCATATTAGTAATTGTAAATGTAATTTCTATTGAATATTTGTAATTGTAAATGTTAAATTTTATTGGATCTATATGTCTATATTTTTAAATTTTAATATATTTTAAAAATATATTAATTCCGGGGGTCACCGTGTCCTACGTGTCATAATTCTGGGGGTCACCGTGTCTAGTGGGGACCAGGGATCAAATTTGAATGGTGGGGTCCCATTTCACTATGAAGGGCTACGAGATATTGAACACTATTGAAGGGCTATGAGAAATTTATTAATATTTATTCTATGTGTATATATGGATGTGTTCATGTTGCATGGATTGGATTCTAGGTTAATCGAGGCCTTTTTAGAGCAAAGAATGGGGTAATTACTATTTGGGAACAAGTTTTTTATCAAATGTAAATTGCGGTGATGGAAGATATTGAGGGTGCCACATGTTGTGGAGAAAGTAGTATTGATTCCTATGACGTAATAGGGAGTTCAAAAAGTCTGGTTTCAAGTATTGTCATGCGTAGCTCGATTGATTTTTCTCGCGCTAGGGTTGTAGCAACTGTTATGGCCATTACTGTTAAAAGGATTGATGGGGTGGAATCCCATGAAACGATGAGTTCTTTTGTTAAGACGTAGATTCAGTGAAATTTGGTGGGAGTCTTATGTTCATTTTATGCACAAAATTCGATTACTTGATTTTGTTGCATTGTTAACTCTCCTCCTAGTCATAGCTACAATCTCTTATATAATTGTGAAGGTTATCAATCCACTCAATATATTAAAGTTGTAGTAGGCCAAAATCATCAACATATTTATTGTACTCACAAATGTTGACATTCCAATTTCTATGTAGAGCGCCCATTAACATTAGATTGTATGGGACATGTTTTTGAGGCATGATGTCATTATCTCATAACAACAAGCTTTTTATCCATAAATATGTCATCTACAAGCCAACAGAATTGTTCCTAATCCTTTATAAAACTTTGTCATAATTATATCAATACCAACATCCCTACCTATTGACTTAGCTTAGAAGATATTACACCTTCGGATAACCAAACTTGATTCCAAGGTTGGTAATCATAAACGTAAAAGCATCATCATAAGGAAATAGCATGTTGTGTTGAGGAAATTCCTTTTTTTCCATTTCCTTCTCAGGATAATATTTGGTAGTGGATCATTTAAAATGTATAATTTATTTTAATATTGGGAAGCTAAATTCAAATTCATTAATATATTAATATGATTTGATTTTTTTATTAATAATAAGTTATTCTTTTCATTTGAAAATGTAATAGTACATCAAAATTTCAATGTTTACTGATGTAGTAAAGTTGAGAGGCTTTATTTTTCAGTGGATATAGCAGACTTGTAAATTCATAGGATGTCAAAAATCTAGTCATCCTTGAAGTTGAGCTCCTCAAAGAAAACGAATTTCTTTAAATATGTTTATGGCAGGCTGGCATTGCCAGCTTCGCTCCACAAACTATCCTGGAGGACTGGAGGAGATAGGGTAGGTGGAACTTGGAAGTAGCTCAACCACAGTGGAATAGGGGTATGAGAAAAATCTTGTTTCTATTCATGCAATATTATATATTGATGGTCGGAGCCATGGAAGCATGGAATTCGAGCATTGACTTGATACAACAAAGAAAACAAAAGGTGGAACTCGGGAGCTGTAGGATTGACTTGATACAACAAAGAAAACACAGGGTGTGAGGCTGGTAGTCATAGACGGTAGGATTAACTTGATACAACAAAGAAAACACAGGGCTATAGGTAGGGGCCACGGGCAGGAGCAACAACCTGCAACATTACAAGAAGTTTATGCATTGTGGATTTTGTCTGAAATGCCAAATTCGCGGGGGCACATTAACATAATATATTATACATTGAATACTCAATTAACTCACGGAGTCAGCATTCACGAATTGGTATGTGATAACTTGTAACTTGGTAAGTCCGCTAGCAACAACACATATGAGCCACCTTCCAGGTTTAATAATTTTGTTGATGCCATTAAATGTGTTAAACACGTAAGCGCTCGCTACAAACACGAGAACTTCGAAGCATTCAAGCCATGGGCTGCTCAGTGTAAGCCCGTCCACGTAAGTTGATCAATGATATTATTAGAGGCCCAATGGTCCATGATCCATGGATGATCGAACACGTGGATATTGGAGAGTAACCGAGTCCCACTCCCAAGTCACCTAGCTAGTAGCCGCATTCCCAATTTCCCACTAAAAACTGTTGATGGGTGAAATTTGAAGCTACCCTTCTGTTGCAATTTTAAACAGTAGTGGTTAATTTAATTATTGAAGGGCTTACCATGAAATTAAATTTTTTTTGCATGGTAAAATTTGAAGTGGCCTTCTATGACGTGTAAAATGACCTCTAAAGGGCCCTCAAGGCTTCAAATTTGAAGCCTGGTTACAAGGAAGCGGGCTCAGAGCGCGCTTCATGCCCGCTTTTTACCTCCATGTGCGAACCCTATCTGGCTGCACAAAACCACTGGTAACTCAACACCTGCATCCACCCAATAGATCTCCAACTCAGACTTGTGGACGTGCTTGCTTGACTTTATTGAGTTCAAAGATGCTGCCTGACATAATCCCTTTCGAGGAAGGGTCTGCGGCATGCTTCCCCTCTCCGATATTTCATAATTCCCGTCCTGGCGAACTCATCGACACATTTTCCTGGCATTGGCCTCCTGATATCTATCGGTAGGAGAGTGTTACATGAGAAGCAGAGGCATCTGAGAAATCAGAAGTGAAGTAATTTGTTGTTGTTTCTTTTCTAACCTTTCTTTCGTCTCCATTTCTAGCAATTTCTCTTCTTTTGCTTTTTAAATTTCCCACTGTTCATCAGGGGTTCGATTCTCGTTCAGATTGTTTTATTCCACAGCAAAAAGGGCTTCCAGGCTGGATGGTATTATGAAAACCAGCTACGGGATGGGGTGTACTGCGTTATCTGTATCAGTTGTTATAAATTTCCTTTCAATCGTTTCAGCATTATATGATAATTGTATGTATTTGGATTTGATGTAAACATGCATGGTGCAGATGTACCTATCTCTTGAGAACGACTGCAAGTGGGGGCCAAACTGCCAGCAGTCGCCACACCTGATTCCAAAGCAGTAGTCGCAGTCTCTCCAATTGGTGCCTCATAAGTTCAGAGTATCATTATCTTTTCACATGATACAAAACATTTTCACATGATGCGAAACCTTGCCAGCTAATGAAAAGACATGAGTGCACTCATTTTCATTATATTTAGTGAGTTGTGGCTGGCGGCGGGGACACTCGTGTCCCATGTCCTCGTGTTGGGTGACTTAGATGGATACATTGTAGAAAGGGGGTCCGAGTTCTATTTTTTTCAATTTTAGGTTGGATTATGAATTTTTGAGTTTTTTAAAAGCGATTCATTTTAATTATTCACTCATCTTGGTTGAGGGAGATTGAGGGAGATGTGAATTTAATGAAAGATTGGGTTATTCCCAATTTTATCAATATTAAAAAACTAGGTTTTTTCAAACAAAAAAAATAATAATTTAGGTTAAAAATGATAAAAAAAGAGTATGGGTGAATGAATTACCTGATTGGATGACAATCTATCGGTGAATTTGTCCCCTCCAGCTAAATCGAGCAACACCGATACTTGAGTGGGCCACAAACCGTCCTCGTCTAGGGTCTATTTCGCGTTTCTGATGCGTGAGTGCCGCGGGTGGTCGGCAATCATCGGGACTGTGTATTTAAATTGTTTTTTAGATTTACATAACGCGTACGCGTTTTGTAACTACATAACACGTACGCGTTTTGTAACTACATAACGCATACACGTTTTGTAACTACATAACGCGTACGCGTTTTGTAACTACATAATGCATACGCGTTTTGTAGTTATATAACGCGTACGTGTTATTGTTACCTAGCCTACATGTCCAATGACATGTTAGGCTCGGGTCTTACCACGGAAGGTGCTAAACATCAGAAACGCGTTATGTTTTATGTATCAGGAACGAGTTTTGAAAAAGTAGCATTGCATCTAAAGTGACCCTCATCTTCTTGCACACACCCCTCAGCAAATCCAAGACACCTGCCTCACATCTCCCACTCGCATCAGCGGTGAGTTATTTAAGATTTGAATTCTACATTCATTTTATAAATGCGGTAAATGTTACAAATGCTTGAAAATGATGGTATCTTATATCATTTGCTTCAGATCCTTGAGAGAAGGTATACTCCTAGATGGAAGAAGACCCGAGATACCAGTAGCTCCAAGAAGAGGAAGTTCAACTTTTGAGATGCTCCTAGGAGTGATGGGGGTGGTCACAATTCTTGACACACCATGTTTTGTACATTAGCCATGATGTGGCACTTTTGGTAACAAGTTACCATGTACTTGGTATCTACGACACGATTTGCCATGTGTTTTGGATCTACAGCACGAGTTGTTGGATTTTGTATAGGGCACAAGTTGCCATGTATTTTGGATCTACAGCATGAGTTTCCAGATTTTTTATAGGGCATGAGTTGCCATCATATGTACATTGGGAACCATGTTCCACTATTTGATAATAAAATTTATATGTTTGTTCGAGTATTGTAGCCTTGATGTACATGGATTTCCAGTTATGTGATTTATATATCGCTTGTCTACATTTGTATCTTGTTGTCTCATGGTGTGTTAGGGTTTGTTTAAAAACCATTGAGTTATGGAGTTATAACATGGACAACTTTAGAAACATAAGCATTAAAACAAAGAACATGTGAATAATAAATCTAAAATAAAACATACATAGTCGTATACCTTGGGATCCTTTCTTGTAGGATAAAAAGCATACATATTTAAATGGGTATATGCATAATTTACTAAAGGAGATACATTAATCTATGAATTCATGAGAAGGTGGAAGTCCCATTCATTCATATATTATAAACATGAAAAAGTACTAAGGATAATAAGAATAAAATTCATCAATCTAACATATGAAATAAAGCCTAAATCACATATGAAGCCTAAATCATTATATACATCATTATTGGATATTCCAATCACTCTTGAATATAATACGTTCACACTTGATTGATGATCCCCTTTCCTATTTAACACATCTCAGATTCCTCATTCCAACAATGGCATTCATCTCACATTCCTCATTCCAACAATGGAATTCATCTTCTATGCAAAGGTGAACTAAAGCATCATGGCATTCATCTTCTATGCAAAGGTGAAGGAATGGGTTGGGTTTTAGAGGAAATATATGTTTGCAATGCTTAATTAGACTAGGTAAGATAAAAAAAACCTACAAATCAAATACTTGTGCTGTAAATTGACCATAATTAATACAAGGTATATCATTTCATTTTTTCCTAGAGGACAACTAGACATTTAGACTCTTCTTTCCTATGTGAAAGAACTAGTTGGGATGGATTTCTTGAGAGACTGTACAAAAAAGAAACAAAATTCTTGAGCTTTCATTGTGATTAGTTGAAAGAGATGAGAGGTTCAATGTTGATTGAAGGTTAGTTGAGGTTCCTAGAAGAGCATGCAATGTGAGAATTTATGGTATGTGTATGGCTATAATTGAGTCTTTAGCATTGCCGATCGGGTTGATTTACATATAGAGACCAATAGATTTCTTTTCACCCTTCTGATCACATAGCCAATATTGGGGCTGGAATATATAACAAATATGTATGGTTGGGAGGTGAATCAACCCTTTGTAGTTGGTTTGGTAAATAAATTTTGAGAGAAAAATAAGTATGTCATTCTATTGTAGTACTTAATTATTCTCTATTTGTATTTTTCCATTCAACTTCTTGAATTATGTTTCAAATTGCATGGTTGAGTGATATTTTTTTTAATATCGATGGTTAATTGGTATGTAATATTCCTATACCTTCGTAAATCATCATGTAGTTTGAATTAATAGTTTTATGGGTATCCTTACAATGCTCAATGTGATTTACACTTGTATAAATTTGACCTAAAATGGAGAATTGTGTGATATGTTGAATCAGGTAGCCATTGTATAACATGTTTGACGTAGGATTGCATCCCACAATATTGATGTATTACCCTTATTTGTTGGTAGCCTAACCTTAAGTCAATCTTTGTGAAAGATCTAGCCCTGTCTAGTTCTTTTTACAATACACGAGTACATAGATTTAGTAGTGCTTCACATGTTTTTCACAGATGTTTTGTGTATCTTTTTTTTATAAATTTTAACCTCTATTCATTTTTTTAACCTCATGTTCTTATTTAATTCCCTATAATTAACACACATCCTTTAAAGTCTATCGTTATTAAGTTTTACAATGATATTGGTGGGAAAAAAGGATGTAGTGTTCCTATGAGTATATAGCCCATTTAAAGTAGCTCAACTACATTTTTTTTCTTCAGATTCTTCCTTCCAATATAGAGGATAATGACAGAGAGTTCAATATATTAGGAGTACTTGGAATCTATTTATTGACATGATCCACCCAAATATCTAATTGTAGTGCATGAGATAAATCACTAAATACACATTCAATATACTTATTCAATGATTTCTGAACCTCATCAAGTACCCCATGGTTTGTATATTACTTTTTCAAATTCTATAGGTGTAGAAATCATATCTTGTAAGAAACATAGTTGAACACCAAATGCACATTCTTCTTTCTTACTACATCTTTCCATCTCATTATCAAAAATTATCTTCTTTAGTGATTTCTCTATACCCAAATTAATGGACAAGATTTATCTTATTATCCATTAAGAACATTTATGCTCAAGTTCTAAGATAAAATCTAAATATGCTAGCCATGCATCCCTAACAAAAAAATATCTAGGCCCATGTGTGTTCCTCAACAATAATACATTAAGAATATGAACATAAGCTTACAATATGTTAAACATTTGTATTTGGTACACACACCTCAAATTATGATATTGGGGTCACATTAAGTCCAAGAGAAGTTACAACTACTAAAATTGGAAAATTACGTGAACCTATAAAATTAGTAAGCATCAATAATGGCCTTTTTATGAGTCCACCAAGCCTTAAGGTTTATTTTTAAGGCACTTTTGTAATAGTTTCATATAAAAGTTACAAGCTTTAGTTTTTTGCAATATAGGATTAATTCCATATTGTTCATCATTGTGTTATTCTTGAATTCTAATGCTAATGTCTTCATTTAATGTAGGAAAAAACTATTCAAGATTATTATTTAACCATCAAGGAATGGAGTTTTGATGGTTTTTGCACACATGCCAGCTACCCCATATTTCAATGTGACACTTCAAGCTCAATACATTAGCAACCCTTCTTTCCCACTCCTTAGATGTGAGCATTAACTTAAGTGGAAAGGTGGAAGGTCCTTGAAAATGATTTAATTGAGAAGGCTTAATACCTAGAAATGGGGTTTCCATAAATAGTTCCCTTTAAAGTTGTAGTTACATTCTCAATTGTGCCATCTCCGGAACTAGGGTTTTGCTTAGTGAAGGCCATGCCAATCTTGCTCAAGGGGGTCATTTATGATACGAAGGCTCTCACGCGTGCATGACCATCGTGAAAAAATACAAAATGGACACATGCATGTGTGGGAGCTGATAGAACCCAAGTTCGCTCGCCAGTTTGGGTTCCGTGCGCTCGGAGCAAATCGTCAAAGTGTCCCTAAATGGCCACAGGGTGCCTGACCAAGATTCCTGTAGCACCAAATCCATGACTCTGATTGTGAATCCACCGATTCCTATGGATCCGAGACGATGGGTTTCATATAGGGGAACCCCCACAACATGCCTTGAATGCTTGTCAATGGTGCTATTGTGCCATCTTCGGAACTAGGGTTTTGCTCAGTGAAGGCCATCACAATCCTGCTCAAGGGGGTCATTTAAGATCCGAAGGCTCCCGGGCATGTGTGGAAATCGTGAACACATCCAAAATGGCCACATGCACATGTGGGAGTTACTGCAACCCAACTCCACTCATCGGTTTGCGTTCTATGCCCCTGGAGCAAATCCTCAAAGTGTCCCTAAATGGTCGTGGGGTGCCTGACCAAGATTCTTGTAGCACCAAAACCGTGACTTATATCATGAATCCAATGATTCTGATGGATCCAGGACATCGGTTTTCATCTAGGGGCACCCCCACAACGTTCCTCGAAAGCTCGGAAATGGTGCTATTGTGCCATCTCTGGAACTAAGGTTTTTTTCAGTGAAGGCCATCACAATCTTGCTCGAGGGGGTTATTTATGATCCGAAGGATCCCGAGCATGGGAAGCCATTGTGGAAACATCCACAATGGCCACATGCATGTGTGGGAGCTGACGGAACCCAAGTATGCTCGTCGGTTTGGGTTGTATGCCCCCAGAGCAATTCCTGAAAGTGTCCATAAATGGCCATGGGGTGCCTGACCAAAATTCCCGTAGCACCAATTTGTGACTTTGATCATGAAGCCCTCGAATGCTATAGATATGGGACACCATGTTATAGCTGGGAGACCCCCCACACCATGCCTTGAATGCCCAGAAATAGTTCCATTGTGCCATTTCGGGAACTAGGGTTTTTCTCATTGAAGGCCATTCTAATTTTGCTTAAGGGGGTCAATTATCATCTAAAGGCTTTCGGGTGTGCGTGGCCATCATGAAAATGTCCACAATGGATATGTGCACATGTGGGAGTTGATAGAACTAAAATCTGCTCGCCGATTTGGGTTCCGTGCCCTTGAATCAATTCCTCAAAGTGTTCCTCAATGGCCACGGGGTGCCTGACCAAAATGCCCATAGCACAAAAAAAATGACTCTGATCATGAAGCCATCGATTACGGTGGATTCGGGACACCATTTTATAGCTGGGGGACCCCCCGTACCATGCCTCCAATGCCCAAAAATGGTGCTCTTGTGCCATCTCCAGAACTAGGGTTTTTCTCAGTGAAGGCTATTCCAATTTTGCTCAAGGGGGACAATTCTCAGCTGAAAGCTCCCTGGCATCCATGGCCATCGTGAACATGTCCACAATGGCCATGTCCATGTGTGGGAGATTAAGGAACCAAAATCTGCTTGTTTGTTTGGGTTCCGTGCCCCTCAAGAAATTCATGAAAGTGTCCTTGAATGGCCATGGGGTGCCTAGCCAAAATGCCTGTAGCACCAAATCAAAGACTTCGATCGCTAATCCGTCGATTCACATAGATCTGAGGCACCAGGTTCTAGTTGCCCCCCCACACCATGCCTCAAATGATCGTAAATGTTTCTATTGTGCCATCTAAGGAACTAGGGTTTTTCTTAGTGAACGCCATTCCAATTTTGCTCAAGGGGGTAAATTCTCATCCGAAGGATCCCAAGCATGCATGGCCATTGTGAACACATCCAAAATGGCCATGTTCACATGTGGGATCTAACGGAACCAAACTTCGCTTGTCGGTTTGGGTTCTGTGCCCCCGGAGCAATTCCTTAAAGTGTCCCTGGATGGCCACGAGGTTCCTGGACAAAATTCTTGTAGCACAAAAAGAATGACTCCGATTGCAAATCCATCGATTCTGGTGGACTCAGGATGTCAGTTTTTGGCTAGGGGACCCCTGACATTTTGCCTCCAATGCCCATAAATTATGATATTGTTCCATCTCTGAAACTAGTGTTTTGCTTAGTGAAGGCCATTCCAATTTTGCTCAAGGGGTTCAATTCTCATCTGAAGGCTCCCAGGCATGCGTGGCCATCATGAACATGTCCAAAATGGCCATGTTCCTGTGTGGGAGCTGAAGGAACCAAACTCCACTCGCCCGTTTAGGTTTCATTCCCCTAGAGGAATTCCTCAAAGTGTCCCGGAATGCCCACAGGGTGCCTAACCAAAATTCTCGTGGCACCAAAATCATGACTCTGATCATGAAGCCATCGATTCTGGTGGATTAAGGACATCAGGTTCTAGCTGGGGGACACCCCACATTGTGCCTCGAACGCACGAAAAAATATTCTATTGTGCAATCTCCGAAACTAGCGTTTTTCTCAATGAAGGCCATTCCAATTTTGTTCAACAGGGTCAATTCCCATCCAAAGGCTCACATGCATGCATAGAGATTGTGAACATGTCCACAATGGCCATTTTCACGTATGGGAGCTAAAAGAACCAAACTCCTCTTGTCGGTTTGGGTTCCGTTCCCCTGGATCAATTCCTCAAAGTGTCCCTGAATGGTCACGGGGTGCTTGACCAAAATTCCCATAGCACCAAAATTGTGACTCCGATAGAGAAGTCATCGATTTGGGTGGATCTGGGATGCCATGTTCAAAATGGGGGACCCCCCACACCATTACTTGAACTCCTAGAAACGATGCTATTATGCCATCTCAAGAACTAGGGTTTTGCTCAGTGAAGGCCATTCCAATTTTTCTCAAGGGGGTCAATTCAGATTTGAAGGATCCCGGGCATGAATGGCCATCATGAACACATCCACAATGGCCATGTGCATGTGTGGGATCTTACCGAACCAAACTCCGCTCACCAGTTTGGGTTTCGTGCCCCTAGAGCAATTCCTCAAAGTGTCCATGAATGGCCATGGGGTGCCTGACCAAAATTCAAGTAGCACCAAAACCGTGACTCTGATCATGAAGCCATCGATTTTGGTGGATTCGGTATGTCATGTTCTAGCTGGGGGACCCCAACACCGTGCCTCCAACACCCTAAAATGGTGCTATTGTGCCATCTACGAAACTAGGGTTTTGGTTAGTGAAGGCCATTCCAATTTTACTTAAGGGAGTTAATTCTTATCCCAAGGCTCCTAAGCATGTGTGGCCATTTTGAATATGTCCAAAATGGCCATGTGCAGGTGTGGGAGATGACGAAACCAAACTCCGCTCTCTGGTTTGGGTTCTGTGCCCTTGGAACAATTCCTCGAAGTGTCCCTGAATGGCCATGGGGTGCCTGACCAAAATTCCCATAGCACCAAAATCATGAATCTGATAAGGAAGCCGTTGATTCTAGTGGATCAAGGATGCCGATTTCTAGATGGGGGACCCCCCACACCGTGCCTCCAACACCCGAAACGGTGCTATTGTGCCCTCTCCGAAACTAGGGTTTTGTTGAGTGAAGGCCATTCCAATTTTGCTCAAGGGGTTCAATTCTCATCCGAAGGATCCCGGGCATGCATGGGAGTTGTGAACACATCCACAATGGCCATGTACATGTGTGTGATTAATGGAACCAAACTCCTATTGCTGGTTTGGGTTCCACACCTAGAACAATTCCTCAAAGTGTCCCTGAATGGCCACGGGGTGCCTGCACAAAATGCCCATAGCACCAAGACCATCACTCCGATCGTGAAGCTGTTGATTCTGGTGGATTCGAGGCACCAATTTCTAGCTGGAGGACCCACCACACCATGACTCTGATATCTAAAAATGGTGCTATTGTGCCATCCCCGGAACTAGGGTTTCTTTGAGTGAAGGCCATTCCAATTTTTCTCAAGGGGGTCAATTCTGATTTGAAGGATCCCAGGAATGCATGGACATTGTGAACATGTACAAAATGTTCATATGCATGTGTGGGATCTGAGAAAACCAAAATACGTTCTTCAATTTGGCTTCCATGCCCCTGGAGAAATTCCCGAAAGTGTCCTTGAATTTCCACGGGATGCCTAACCAAAATTCCCGTAGCACCAAAACCATGACTACGATTGTGATTCCATCGATTCCAGTGAATCCAGGATGTTGAGTTCTAGCTGGGGTACCCCCCACACCGTTCCTTGAATGCCTAAAAATGACGCGATTTTTCCATCTCCGGAACTAGGGTTTTGCTCAGTGAAGGCCATTCCAATTTTGTTCAAGGGGGTCAATTCTCATCCAAAATCTCCCAGGAATGCGTGGACATCGTGAACAGATCCAAAATGGACATGTACATGTGTGGGAGTTTACGGAACCAAAATCTGCTCGTCGGTTTGGGTTCCATGCCCTTGGAGCAATTCCTCAAAGTGTCCCTAAAAGGCCACGAGGTTCCTGACCAAAATACCTGTAGCACCAAAACCATGACTCCAATCATGAAGCTATCGATTCCAGTGGATTTGGGATGTCGATTTATAGCTGGGGGACCCCCCACACCATGCCACTAATACTAAAAAATGGTGCTATTGTGCCATCTTCAGAACTAGGGTTTTGCTGAGTGAAGGCCATTCCAATTTTTCTCAAGGGGTCAATTATCATCCGAAGGCTCTTGAGCATGTGTGGCCATCATGAACACATACACAATGGATATGTGCATGTGTGGGAGCTGACGGAACCAAACTTCGCTCATCGGTTTGGGTTCCGTGCACCCAGAGCAATTCCTCAAAGTGTCTTTGAATGGCCACGTGCTGCCTGACCAAAATTCCTGTAGCACCAAAACCGTGAATCTGATCACAAAGCCATCGATTCCGGTGGATCCGAGATGCTAGTTTCTAGCTGGAGGCCCCACCACACCATTCCTCGAACACCCAAAAATAGTGTTATTGTTCCATCTTCAGAACTAGGGTTTTGTTCAGTTAAGGCCATTCCAATTTTGATCAAGGTGGTCAATTCTCATACGAAGGATCACGGGCATGCGTGGCCATCGTGAAAAAATTCACAATGGCCATGTTCATGTGTGGGATCTGACGGAACCAAATTCTGCTCATCGGTTTGGGTTTTGTGCCCCTGGAACAATTCTTGAAAGTGTCCCTAAATGGCCATGGGGTGCCTAACCAAAATGCCCATAGCACAAAAACCATGACTCTAATCATGAAGCCGTCAATTCCCAAGGTTTCGAGACACCTATTTATAGCTGGGGGATCCCCCACAGCGTGCCTCCAATGCCAAAAAATGGTGCCATTGTTCCATCTCCAGAACTATGATTTTTCTCAGTGAAGGACATTCCAATTTTTCTTAAGGGGGTCAATTCTCATACTAAACTTTGCTCATCGATTTGGGTTTTGTGCCCTTGGAGTAATTCCTCAAAGTGTCCTTGGATGACCCAGGAGGTGCCTGACCATAATTCCTGTAGCGCCAAAATGATGAATCTGATCGTGAAGCCGTCGATTCTGATGGATCTAGGGCACTGAGTTCTAGCTGGGGGAACCCCCACACTGTGCCTCAAATTCCTTGAAACAGTCCTATTGTGCTATCTCTAGAACTAGGGTTTTTCTCAATGACGTCCATTCTAATTTTTCTCAAGGGGTTCAATTCTCACCCGAAGGATCCCCGATGTGCGTGGCCATCGTGAAAATTTACACAAAAACCATGTGCATGTGTGGGAGAGGATGGAACCAAACTCCGCTAACAATTTTGGGTTCTGTACCCCTGGATTAATTCCTTAAAGTATCCTTGCATGGCGATAGGGTTCCTAACTAAAATGCTTGTAGCACCAAAACCGTGACTCTAATCATGAATCCGTCGATTCGGGTGGATTTGAGACGTCGGGTTCTAGCTGGGGGACCCCCACATCATGCCTCCAATTCCCAGAAGTGGTGCTATCGTGCCTATCCAGAACTAGGGTTTTGTTGAGTGAAGGCAATTCCAATTTTGCTCAAGGGGGTCAATTCCCATCCGAAGACTCCCGGGCATGCATGGCCATCGTGAGCACATCCAAAATGGCAATGTTCACATGTGGGAGATAAAGGAACCAAACTATGCTCTCTGGTTTGGGTTCCATGCCCCCAGAGAATTTCCTCAAATTTTTCATGAATGACCATGGGGTGTCTGACCAAAATGCCCGTAGCACCAAAACCATGACTCCGATCGTGAATCCGTCAATTTTGGTGGATTCAGGACGTCAGTTTCTAGCTGGTGACCCCCCATACCATGTCTTGAATGCCCATAAATGGTGCCATTATGCCATCTACAGAACTAGGGTTTTGCTAAATGAAGGCCATTCCAATTTTGCTCAAGGGGGTCAATTCTCATCTGAAGGCTCCCGGGTGTTTCCTACTCTTGAAGACTTCATCCAGTCTCTCAAACAAAAGGAGGAGAAATTGATTCAAATGGGGATGATCAAACTCAATATGGATTCAACACTTGCATCTGCTGAAGTGAAAAGAGTGAATGGAAAAGTCAAGAAAAACGTTTATGACATAAAGTCAAATGAGTAGAAGCAAAAGGAGGCTCCCTATTAGTCTGAAGGGGATTTGAATTCCAAGAAGGGAAATCAACCTCCTAAGGAGAAATACAAATGCACCTATTGCAAAAGAGGATTTCATCCTGAGAGTGCCTGTATGAAGAATACTATAGATTTGATGGATCAGTTACTTGAAAAGAATAACCTTTCAGTACCTGCATGTGCTAGGAAGAAAGAAGCTTAATATTCAAGATCTGAGGACAAGGAGAGATTCCATGCTCTCATGGCAGGTGCATAAAGAGAGTCCTCCTTCATCATTGATTCAGGAGGATCAAGACACATTTCTTCCTCCAAATATCTCTTTTCTAGTTTCGAATGCATTGTTGGCCCTTCCATCATGTCGGGGAATGATTCGTAGGTCTCCTCTAAGGGGATTGGAAGGATCAAAATTGATCATGGGTACTTCTCAGAGTAGACCTCAAAGTCATTCCCCAATATGATTGAAGGGCCAAAAGTGCATTCGAAACCAAAAAAGAGATCTTTGGAGGAAGACATGTGTCTTGATGCTCCTGAATCAATGATGAAGGAGGACTATCTTAATGCACCTTCCATGAGAGCATGGAATCTCTCCTTGTCCTCAGATCTTGAATATTCAGCTTCTTTCTTCATAGCACATGAAGGTACTAGAAGGTTCTCCTTTTCAAGTAACTGAGCCATCAAATCTATATTATTCTTCATACAGGAACTATCAGGATGAAATCCTCTATTGCAATAGGTACATTTGGATTTCTCCTCAAGTTTGATCCTTCCAATCCCCTCAGAGGAGACCTCAAAATCATTCCCCAACATGATTGAAAGGCCAAAAATGCATTCGAAACAGGAAAATAGATATTTGGAGGAAGAAACGTGTCTTGATGCTTCTGAATCAATGATGAAGGAGGACTCTCTTGATGCACCTTCGATGAGCATATGGCATCTCTCCTTGTCCTTAGATATTGAAGATTCAACTTCTTTCTTCCTAGCACATGCAGGTACTAGAAGGTTATTATTTTCAAGTAACTGAGCCATCATATCTATATTATTCTTCATACAGGCACTCTCAGGATGAAATCTTCTATTGCAATAGGTGCTTTTGGATTTATCATTGTGAGATTGCTTTCCCTTCTTGGAATTTGAATCCCCCTCAGACTTATAGGGAGCCTCCTTTTGCTTCTACTCATTCAAATTTATATCAGAAACTTTTTTCTTTCCTTTTCCATTTTCTCTCTTCACTTCAGTAGTTGCAAGTGCTAAATCCATCTTGAGTTTTATCATCCTCATTTGAATCAACTTCTACTCCTCTTGTGTGAGAGACTAGATGAATTCCTCAAGAGTGGGAAACTTCCATTTTGGGATGGATAGATTCACTGTCTGAAAGGTAGAGACAAATACTGAGTAGTTAGGGCCCAATTTTGATAGTATGGAAAGAATTAGTTGCTTATCTTCTTTTTCTATTCCATATCTCTTCAATTGTGAAATCATATTTTTGAACTTGGTAAAAACTCATTGATTGAGTAAAAAATGCAAGGGCTTAGTGAGGTAAGCTCATTTTCCAACTTGTAACCTTTCAAGTCATCCTTCTATCCAAAAAGAGATCCAAGCTTGTCCCAAAATTATTTAGGAGTGGCAAGATCAATGACATGGAAATGGATGTCTTTGCAAATGGTGAGGAGTAGAAGTCCCACTCCTTCATCAATTTTATCCAGGTACTTTGATTTCTCTACTACACCAGTGTGTTCGACTGTAGTCCCATTCAATACTCTAGAAGGAATTATGTACTTCATGAAGATGTCCATCTTGGATTTCCATTAAAAATAATTGAAGGGGTTTAGTTTTAGATCCATTGGTAGTTGTTGAAGTCGAATTGAAGATGAATTCGAATGATGGAATAAACCTGCTAAACAAATGAGATTGTTGATGGATATTTGATGCAAATCGAGAGAACACTGCCTAGGAAAATGAGCATATGTGATTGGATCCTTCACACCTGGATAGCCCTCACTGGATTGCTCCAATGAATTCAAGACAATTGCACCAGGAATTGTTGTGGAAATACAGAGGCTTTTGGTGCTCAATGAAAGACAGTTTCTCAATGAATTACTGCAATTGCTGCATTTCAAATAGCTGACTCCGTCTATGATACCATGTGAAATTATATAGGATAGATCTCACAGCTAGATAAAACCTCAATAATTCCACTCAAGAATTGCAGAGAAGAAGAAGAAGAAGAATTGAATCAATATTCACTCATAAAATTATAAATGGTGAAATTTGCAAAAGCAAAATGAGGCTCCCTATCAGTTTGAAGGGGATTTGAATTCCAAGAATGGAAAGCAATATCACAAGGATAAATCCAAATGTACCTATTGCAATAGATTATTTCATCCCGAGAGTGCATGTATGAAGAAGACTATAGATTTGATGGCTCAGTTACTTGAAAAGAATAACCTTCCAGTACCTGCATGTGCTAGGAAGAAATAAGCTGAATCTTCAAGATCTTAGGACAAGGATAGATGTCATCCTCTCATGGAAGGTTTATCAAGAGAGTCCTCCTTCATGATTGATTCAGGAGCATCAAGACACATGTCTTCCTCCAAAGATCTCTTTTCTGGTTTCGAATGCACTATTGGTCCTTCAATCATGTTGGGGAATGATTCTGAGGTCTCCTCTTAGGGGATTGGAAGGATCAAACTTGATCATGGGTACTTACCAGATGTGCTCTATGTTCCTACACTTACTACCAATCTACTTTCAGTCTACCAGATAACTCATACTAGATATCCCAAGAGGGTGATCTTCTCTCCAAATGAAGTCAAAATACAAGACATGGTATCAGGAAATATCATTGCAAATGGTGTTGAAAACCACAAGTCAGAACTCTATGAGTTCTCTCACTTTCTACCTGTCTCCAAACAGTCTTCTCTTCACACACATGCAAATGAAGAGAGTAGGCTATGACATGAAATATTTGGTCATCTCAACTACAAGTACCTGCAAGATATGTACACTCAAGAGATGGTTGTAGGACTACCCAAAATCAAGTTTTCCAAGGGAAACTATAAGGGTTTCTTGATGGGAAAGCATCCAGAAAATAATTTGAGAAAGGAAAGACAAGGAGAGCCTCTCAACCTCTAGATCTGATTCATAGTGATGTTGTAGGGCCATTTCCAGAGCTATCTTTGAGCAAGGCAAGGTATATTCTTACTTTTATTGATGATTATTCAAGATTTACATGGGTATACTTTATCATATTAAAATCAGAAGTGTTTGGATACTTTAATTTTTTCAATTATTCTGCAGAAATATTTTCAGATAGAAAGATCAAGGCCCTTCACACTGATAATGGAGGAGAGTATGTCAAGGGTGAATTCCAATCCTTTTGTGATGATGAATTCATAGAGTTGCAACATATTGTTCCCTACACACCACAACAAAATGGTGTTGTGGAGCGAAAGAACATAACATTAAAAGAGATGGCACATTGCATGCTATAGTTGAAAGGGTTTCACCCTAGTCTTTGGGCAGAAGCCATCAACTATGTTGCCTACCTTCAGAACAGATTTCCTCACAAAGGAATGAAAAATATGACTCATTTCGAGGCATGGATGGGTTACAAAATTGATGTATCCCATATCAAAGTGTTTGGATCTAGAGCATGGGCAAGGATTCCAATAGAGAAAAGGAGATCCCTAGATCCTTAAAGCAAACAGTGTATACCGCTGGGTTATGCATTGAGTGAAAAGACCTATAAGCTTATTGATCCTTCTACTATGAGAACATTCCTTTACATGAGTGTACAGTTTGAGGAATGGCCACTACATGATCATGCTCATCCCATTGAGCAAGAGAGCTTTCCTACCACACCACCACTTCTTAATGAGAAAGAGAGCAAAGCTTCATCCCATGAGAGTTTAGATTCTGAATTTGAAAGTGAAGATGATGAAGAGAGAATGCTCGATCCAGATCCACAAGAACATGAATATCTAGTAACTGACAGTGAAGATGAGCAAATGGAAGATGTAGATCCACTAGAACCTAATGATCTACAACCTGCAGATCCTCCTCTTCCTACATGGGAAACCACTACTCTTAGATCAGTTGGAAGAATTGAATAAGAAGAAGAATTGAATCAATATTCACTCATAAACTTAGAAATGGTGAAATCTGCAGTATAATCATACATCCGTTGTAAGCTGGCACTGCGAAACTGAATACAAACTCAATACTGTCAAATGAATTCAAATACACCTAAGGTCATTCGAATTCTCCTCAATGTGTGGCTTGGATAGCATTGGAGACATCACCCAATCAGTGGTAGTAGTCACAAATAGTCAAATATTAGTCAAATGAGTCTAGCTAAGTCTAACTGGGCCATGTGAGCACAAATCAAGGGAAGGAGACTCCAAGGAGGGGACATGAGGCTGTCAGTAGGTCAAGTGGCACTTTGATACAGACAATTGGAAGCTACAGGTAGTTAAAATGTGCAATAAATGCATGAACTGGGAAATCAATGCTGCAACTGACTGTTGGAATCCAAGTAGGGGTAGTAGGGTTCATTTTTCATCTAGGTGAGGAAAACAACATGCACTTGGTAGGTAGGAAGGCTACTAAGGGATAAACCTAGGCTCTAAGGGGTTGAAAATAGGCTCTAGGTGCTGGGGAGACTACCATACTGATGACTGGATGCATGCAGTATGTATGCATGCATGTAAAGAATGCAAATGCATAAATGATGGTGAGAATATTCGAACACCCCTTTGCAAGCCAAAATATGAGGAAGTAACTAAAAAATAGTAGGGCCCTGGTAACTGAGACCATAGGTCACCCCGTACAACAATCTAAATAAATAAAGTGAGGAAAGAGGAAAAAACCAATGGGAAGAAAGCCCCCCCTCAACAATGCTTGACAAACCATGGTATGTACATTAGCCACAATGTGTCACTTTTGGGCACCTCTTTCCATGTACTTGGTATCTACGGCACGATTTTCCATGTATTTTGGATCTATGACATGGGTTGTCGGATTTTGTATAGGGCATGAGTTGCCATTGTATGTACATTGGGAACCATTTTCCACTATTTTCCAAAAAAATTATATGTTTCGATGAGTTTTGTAGCCTTGATGTACATGGATTTTTAGTTATGTGATTTATATCGATGTTGTGTATATTTGTATCTTGGTGTCTCATGTTGTGTGTAGTTTCCTAATAAACAACATCATGCTTTTAAAACAAATGGTTGAGTTTGAATGGATTTTGATATGATTTCTTTTGTTTAGGTTTAAGTGTGACTTTAGATTTATAATTGACATAATGAATATTATTTCAATTGGTTTATATTATGAAATGTATTTTTATCGTAAAATGTAATTCTAATAAGATCCAACTAGTTTGTATACATCACAATGAAAGGATGAAAGTTCGATGGTAAAATTCAACACATTGAGTAGTTATTGGAGAAATTTTATGGGGCCCTTTGTTGGCTCGTATACTCATTGTTTATCTTTTCAAGATTGACCAAAGTTCTGCGCGGTTTAGGGAACCAACAAAACCCCTTTCACTAGCCCTTTCAATAACATTCTACGAGTAGACTAAGGTCTCACCCGAGGCAAAGTTATGGGGAGTTTGTTTGAAATTTAGTTCACACCAATATCTGATCAAGATATTACACTCACTCCCAAATATCTCACACAACTAGTCAAAGAACTCAGAAAATTACTCACAATAATACAAACTGTATTAACTCTCAAGAATAAAATACATCAGCCAAGATTTGGAAAATAATAGGCTGTTGTTATATAACATTACAACAGAGATTCAAATTGCTAAATATTCCATTTGGATCCTCATATCATCAGACTTACTAAAATTGTGCACATCCCCCCTAGTTGGCAAGTGTGTTCTCCAAGTCACTCCAAAGGCTCACGAATTTCTGAATTAGTGACCTGTAGCTGATGTGTAATGAAACAAAATGTTGATGTATATGTAACTTCGGGATGTATTTCATATATGTATGTTGTATGTACTCCTATAGAGATGGTATTATTCCTCTATACGGAAGTGTCGTCATTTATATTGTAAATGTCGTAACTTATACTTGATGGGTTATTAGACCACCTTGTTGGGGTCGGCCCTATATAAGTCATGTGGGTCGAAGGGTTATTAGACCACCCTATTGGGGGTCGGCCATGTGGTTCGAAGGGTTATTAGACCACCCTATTGGGGGTCGGCCCAGTCAGCATTATGTTATGTCATTAAGTTCGAGCCTACATGATTTATGTAAAAGGCAAGTCAAGTCAAGTATAAATAGAGTGCGGGAGGCACTCTATTTGATCATTCTATTCTCTCACTCACACTGTGGAGAGTGGTGCACTTATGGAGGAGGAGGCTCTACTGCTATGAGAAGACTATCTCTTGTATTATGGTTGTATCATTGCTCTAACTATCTCTGAGGAAGTTATTGGGGTTTTTCATCTTTATGGCTTTCCCCAAGTAAACTCAATGTCTCTTCTGTGCTTGCATTATTGTGTCCGTGAATGATATGCTATAGATTTGCTGTACATGTTGTTCTCTCAGTTAAGATCCTAGATCAGATTGAAGTAAATTCTAAAAATTTAACATGGTATCAGAGCTATCCTGAAAGAAGGCATGATATGGCATGTATGACACTTGTTGCACTTACGATGCTAGGGCTTGATATAACAAAAACTAGTCATCGTAGCACTTTCGCTATAAATCCGTTTTGGAGAAGTTTTCGGATCTGAAACCTTTACAGGTCAAATATTAAATCCCCATGTACCTTGTGTCCAAAGGAAAACCTATAATTCGTTGTACTTTGTGATTTATGATCTGTACAATACAGGGTTTTTGCCTCTTCCAGATCTGAGTCAATATCAGGTGACCTTGGGAAAAAGGTCATAACTTAATCTAGGAAGCTCC
This sequence comes from Larix kaempferi, assembly GCA_027924585.1. Lineage (NCBI taxonomy): Eukaryota > Viridiplantae > Streptophyta > Pinopsida > Pinales > Pinaceae > Larix > Larix kaempferi. The sequence goes on from BSBM01001051.1 coordinate 36,851,824, forward strand.
GAATGAAATTTTGTAAAAAGTGATAGGTAGTACACAGACTGTACTATCGCAAAAAAAAAAATTAGAGGTCGAAGATGAACTAGTGACACATGGCACGCCGTACAAGTTCGCTCTCCTGTATTATCCCATAAACAGGTCACGTTGCGACACTTGGCATAAATATCTCTCAGAGAATCCAATTGAGGTTAGACCTATCAAGATGTAAATACAATAGGTCGGGCTATCTCAGGAAGCTTTTTCAAACCCTATGGATCGAAAAGTTTGGAGTTACACCAGAAACAATTAGGTACATATTTATGTCAAAACAAAATTATTTTTGAGTACCTTCATTCATTGCTTCCAGAATTTAGGGCTTCGGAGAAAGTTGGAATTTTTGAAATATGTGACCATGGCTGGAAGCTCCTCATAAAAATAGAATCTTAGAGCTTTGAATCAAATCTTTTGGTTGGGTGAAGCTCCGGGAAACTCAAACCCTAGTTCAGGGTCCTCCCAAGTGAATCCGAAAATCTAAAAGGCAATTTCGAGGGGTGAAACTTTGCAGTTTTCAAATTCTGAATATACCAACTTGATCAGCTCATCAAGGCACATATTTCTATCCTTTCAGAAGTTTGAAATTCAAATTTTGAATTTTTGGGGTTTCTTTGACAAACCCTAATCCAGGTCCAGGTCCAGTTCTTGCAAATCAAGTGGATTGGGTTAATCCTAGAAGAAGATGGATTGGTCACCTGCATAAGTGAAGAAGTTACTGTCTCAGAGGGAGATGAGGCTAAGGCCTTCCATAAGAAGATTACAAGCAATCTTGATAGGTATGGATTACAGGTATGTTTCATGGTTAAGTTTATCATATGTTTGTCTTCATATCATTACAGTACAATCTTGATTAATTACTGGACTTGTCATATCACCTTAATAGAAGATATTCATTGATTAAGGTTTTGACACTTATGATTGTACTAATGCATTATGATGTTGTATGAGGTTTATGTTGTTTGCTAACACAAAAGGTACACCAAGAAATACAAATCATGTTCTACTTCAAGAATGTATGATCATGGTGACATGAAGGCAAGGATTCATCCATTGTCATGGATCACATAGAAGATCTACTTTTGAGGTATGTATAACTTGTTTCTACAGTGGTTAACTTATGAGACATGCAGGTTAATAGCACAAGTCACTGAAGAGAACCAGAAGACATTATGCGGGTATGTTAGACATAACTAGCTAGCATGCTAGTCCAGGTATGTTTTTCCTATATCAAGCTAGAATCCTACCTTGTGTTAGGATCTTGTACTGTTGTGTTGTTGATAATGATTATTCATGAAGTCATAGGTTTGAATAATCATGGTTGTATGCATATTACGTTTCTTACCATAATTGATGATATGACTAACCAGAAGAATCATGAAGGTATAGGTTTGAATAATCACGGGTTTTATGCATATTATATCTCTTATCTTGATTGATGATTCAACTAATGAGAGATTCCTATGATCAAATAAGAAAATGTATGAGTAAAAGAAGACTTTCCTAAAACCTTGAATACTAATGTTTATTATCTGTGAATGATCATGAATATACATGTTTAAGATTATTGTGTTTTGATAGTATTAAGATTATACTAATAAATGTGTGATTATGTATGAGACCTCAAGGATAACACAATGATCATACTAATAAGCATGCATAGTGGTTAAGGATGGATGTAAGTTCAAGGACAGGTAATCCAGGAAGCAAAGATCAAGAGGTAGCACACTCTAGTTATTGCTGCAAGAAAGCAAAGGAGCACACTTCAGTAGTTTCTGCAAGGATGCAGATATTCAGAGGGAGTTGACCACTTCTCACAATCCACATAAGAATGGAGTTGCAGAAAAGAAGCAAAGACTGAGAGGGAGTCAACCCAACAAACACACAAAGATAAGTATTTGAATTGTCATTACTTGCATATTTTATTGTTTAAATAATACTGTTCAATAATGTATATAATGATGTTCCTAGAATTAGGTTATTTATTATGCATATTAGAATAGTTGCATTGATGAACAGTATACTACTAATATGCATGGGTAAGTAGCCTATGGCACTGTACAACATTCCATTGCCACTTATCTAGAATGAAACCTCTTTGCTGACATGTTGGGAGTTGTGCACACTCTTAACAATGTTCTGGTAGAGATTGGAAGGCATCTAGAAAGTTACGGGATATGGATAAATGTTGTATTGAAGCATTGGCTAAGATAATTGCATGACTGTATGACATATTTCTTTATGTGTAAGAATTTGTTCTGAAAACTATGAGATGTTTTCTAATGATGCAATTTAACTTGTTGTGTAGGAAAGATCGTATGCCATCACCTACAAACGAAGAACTACAACATTTGTTCAGCAACAAAATTATCTATTGAAGATATTGAAGTTCCCGGGATATGGGAAGAATTCCATGATCCGTTGATCATGAAGAATGATGTTTGGGATGTAGTCCCAAGACCTGAAGGGAAGTTTGTTATGACTTCCATATGGATCTGTTAAGATCAAGCATGCTGTAGATGGCAGCATAGAGAAATATAAAAGTGATGAAATAGAAGATACACCAGATGGATTTCAAGACAGCTTTCTTGAATGGTGTAGTTGAAGAAGAAGTGTATGTGCAGCAGCCACTTGGTTCTGAGACACATGACAGGAAATCATATATGTGCAGAACTTGGTATGGTAGGATAGGCAGCTTTCTATCCAGTTTGGTCTTTACCAAGAGTAAAGCGGATTCCAACCTTTTCTACAAGGTTGAGGAAGAAAATCCAGTGATACTACTTTTGTATGCGGATAACCTGTTTGTTACAGGTGAAGATAGATTGATTGCCGACATGCAGCAGAAGCTTGCTGTTGAGTTCAAGAACTTGGGGATGATGCACTATTTGTTTTTGACATGGAGGTGTGGCAGAGTGCATATGGAGTCTTCCTTGGACAAGGGAAGTATGCAGTAATAGATCCTAAAGAGGTTCGAGATGATGGATTGCAAGGCCATGGCCACACCTATGACATCGAATCTGAAGCTTCATTGTGATGCTTCATCTGAGCCGGTTGATGTCTCTATGCATTGTCAGATGATTGGGTCCTTGATGTACTTGACAAACACAAGACCAGATATTTGCTTTGCGGTGAACACATTGAGCCAGTTCCTGACGGATCCAAGGAGTGTTCACCTGGTTGCTGTAAAGCATGTTCTGAGGTACTTGAAGGTTACAGTGGATTATGGGCTCAAGTATGAAGTGAATCAAAAGTTTAACCTACAGGGTTATGTTGATTCAGATTGGGCAGGCAGTGCTGTAGATAGGAAGAGCACATATGGGTGCTGCTTCAGTATGGGATCAGGTGTGATCTCTTGGTTCAATAGGAAGCAGTCTTACGTAGCACTGAGTACAGCCGAGGCAGAGTATGTTGTAGCCTGTTCAGCCAGTTGTGAGGCAGTATGGCTACGGAAGCTACTTTCTGAGTTATTTGATCTCCCGTTGGATGCTATTGGTATCTTCTGTGATAACCCGAGTTGTGTGAAGCTGCCTGAGAACCCAGTGTTTCATGACAGGTTGAAACACATAGAGATCAAATATCACTATATCATGGATATGGTGTAGAGAGGAGCCGTGAAGCTCCTGTATGCTGCAGCGGATGAGCAGATTGCAGATGTGTTGATGAAGCCACTAGCCAGGGTGAAGTTCAAGTACTTCAGAGAGAGGCTTGGTGTTCTTCAGATCAAGGACACTTCAAGGAAGAAGTAATGGACACATTTGCTAAAGCCATTCCAAGCATGTTGGAAGGAGGATCCTTCACATGGTTGTGGATGTAAGCGCTGGATGATGAGAATTAGGATGATGTTCTGGTTTCTGTTTGGATATGATCAGTTGGATCATTTTTGTATGTATGTATGCATCATGTTGGATGCTGGATATGATCAGTTGGATCATTTATATGTATGTACGCATCATGCTGGATGCTGGATATGATCAGTTGGATCATTTATATGTATGTACGCATCATGTTGGATGCTGGGTATGATCAGTAGGATCATTTGTATGTATTTTGTATGCATCATGTTGGATACTCGGACCATGTATCTATATATGTATCAGGTGGATCATGTATGGTGATATGTATCATGTAGTTGTATTTGTATCAGGTGGATACATTGTATGATCAGGTGGATCATGTATGATGATATGTATCAGGTAGATACTTGGTATGCATCAGGTAGATGAATTATATGATCAGGATGATCGTGGATGACGAGCTTCAGGATGTTGCTCCAGATGACATGCAGTAGGATGTTGCAGTGATGATGATCAGGATGATCATGTGTACATCAGGATGATGTATGGTGAGTATCAGGTTGATACTCTATGGCTGTGGATCAGGTTGTTGTTGGTGGGCAAATCTACCCTATAGCAAGAAAACTAATGCTATCAACTTGGTTGGGGTGACAGGTAAGTGTATTGATGCTATTACAGAGACATTTACAAAAAAGAAAGAAGTTGTAGATCTTGGGAACACACCTTTCAATCGAAGTTTGATCCTAACCTTGACTTGATCTCGTGTTCAACTTCCAAATCCACCTTTCCTTCAGCAAACCTGCAATAACAATACCTTTCTCAAAACATTTTGGGCAATATATAAAGCTTGAAAGAAACAAAAACAATGTTTAACATTCAGCATTGACCAAAATAGATCCCAATTAAGATGCCATTTCATAACACATTTAAATTGGAACAAGAAAGACACTTCAACCTTTATTTGTCAAAAGTAGAATGATGTACAAGTATACCTAATCATGAAACAGGCTCCTGCAACTTGATTCTGGGCTCTTGCTCTTCTCTGGCTTGGCTGTCTTCAACATCAACTCCTTCAATGTCTTAAAGTTTCTCCTTCAACTCATCCTCTAGGTTCTCTAGCTATAATTTCTAACCCTTCTCCTTTAACCTTCTTTGTATTTATAGGTTTAAAGAAGTAGTTTAGGTCAACATGTAGTTATGGAGGAAGTTGGGGGAGTTAGGAAACTACTATCAACTAATCCTCCTCGATGAATTAATTTATTTTTTAATCATCTTTTAAGATGTACACGACTCTTATTCAGTGGAGTAGCGTATAGGTCGCTACCCTAGTGTTTAACAACTAGCGCTCATTCAATTTTAAATAGTGAGCGCTACTATGCTGAGAAGGAGTAGCGTATACTTGGATATGGGCGCTACTATGATACACTGGAGTAGCGTATGGGCACTAGTCTCTTTGAGTAGAGTAGTGCTCAAATCTCAAAATGATATTTTTTGGGGTTTACCAATAATGTCAGGAAAATGGAATGAGTTGACATATCATCCAAGGTCAACATGCTCCTCCATACAAATTGTCCTCTTGTGTGATCAGCAGCTCAGGGTGATCACGGACGGAGAGGTGCAAGTTTGACCTATAATAGATGCCCCCTAATGTGTGAGGTCAGAGGGAAATGATGGCCGAAATACATTGTAATCCAAATCCAGAAGAGGAGCAAAGAACCGCAGAAAACAAGTCACAAGAAACCTGCAACAAAGATCAAGGTCAATGAGCAATTACATTTTTGACATCTTATAGATGTGTAGTGTGATACAACATGATCTCCGATACATAACAAGGAGATGTATATAAAAGCATGGCCACTTGAAATACAAGCGTGGATCCATGTCAAACTAAGAGATCATAGCCATAACAACAAACTGGATCTATGTCTCATGGAGAGCCGAATATAAGTGAGGCTCAGTCTTGCGCAACTTGGGTGATAACAAAATGAGGTAATGTCATCCAAAATCCCAAGGTCTTCATCCCACAATAACCCTAGGTACAAACCCTAACCATGTGAATAGATGAGCTGATAGTCGAACATGGGGGGTATCGTTTGATTATCGGTCATTGCTGTATATCGTTAACAAACGCGAGGACTTCCACCGATAATGATGATGGGGTCCAAGGTACCAAGTACGATTCGCCAAATGTGAATAGATGGACTTGGAGTCGAACACTTGGGAATCCTGTCGAAGAAGAGACATTGATGTATTCTCATCATTCAACAGCGAGGAAAATTGCCACTGGTGACTGCAATCTCCAAGGTACTAACCGAAACTCTAAACTTCAATCCCAGAATAATGAGTTGATGTCGATGGGAAGAAGTCCGTTGGAAGGGAGGCCTTAAGGCATCCTCCATCATCCAACTCGAGAAACACTCAACTGGTAAGAGCTGATATCGAATAGTATGTAACAAGACTGACACTAGGAAGGCCGACACATGGGGTCAAGGTAAACTGCAGAATGGCCGACACAGGGTATATCCTTGAACATTGAGCATGACACAAGGTGACTCAGGCAGTTTCTGACAGAATGGGGTAAATAAGTCTGAAATGTAAGAGACATTAGCAGACCCTCCATATGGTTGGAAGAATAACCAATAGGGGGAGTAAATAACTCGGAGGAAAGGTTCACCCCGAGGCCAAAAACTAAACCCAACCGACAAGATAGACTCAAGTAGGTGCTGTGTTCAAGGATAGAACTTGACTGAAAACTGCCTTTGACAATGAAGATATGATATATCTTTCCCGTTCCTTATTCTTTTTAGATAAAAGAATATCCTTCTTGTTGTTTTAATGAGTCCAAGAAAGAATGAAAACTCAATAGATCCAACCATGTAAATAGTTTAACGAGCCCATGGGAGGAAGACTCGGGACCTTCTTCATTATTTATAGAGTTCGAAGAAGAGATAGAAGATTACTCTATATGTACTGATCTCTGGATTTTAATATCAAGCTGAGATCCGTTCTTGCTCGCCGGTGTTTTCAATTTTAAGGAGTCTGAAAAACTTAAACAATAACTCCATATATCTGCTCGTGGATTTTAGTATCGAGCCTAAGCAGATTAATGCTCGCCGGTGTTTTCCTATTTATAGAGTCTAAAAAACTTAAACAATCCTCTTTTCACCTATCCGTGGATTTTATATCGAGCTCGGATTGGTCTGTGCTCGGCGGTGTTTTCTTGTTTATAGAGTTGAAAAACTTAAACAGTGCTCTACTTAACCTCTCGTGGATTTCACATCGAGCCCGAGTAGGTGAATGCTCACTTGGTACTTTCATGTTTAGAGAGTCTGAAAACCCTAAAGAGAGACTCCAAAAGGTCATTTTTCGTACAGTTGGTCTCCTCCCCCGAAAAAGTATAAAACAATGAAAGGAGAACTCTTCTAGCGCATACAGGAGTATACCTAGAGTATACCTTTTCCGTAGTTAATCCACTTAGGCCCGGAAAAGGGGTAATTCTATAGTTGAGTGGATGAGCCTTCGATTACTTTAACGAGCTTGAAAAGGAAAAGTTTGCTCAGCAATCTTGTTCAGGTTTAAATAGTCCAAACAAGAGCTTAAAATGACTTAAAGGTCAGCTTCTAGGATCATAGCTTCAAACCCTGCCAAAACTAGGTCTTCAACAAAATATTAGTCGATGCGGCAAAAATCTTGAATGATATATGAATTTGGAATATTTAGCTAGCTGACAAGGTCTATCATCAAGAAGTTTGAGCTTAGGAGACGAATCCAACAACAATTAAGTGAAAAATGAGCTTGGATCAGTGTTATACCGTATTGTGTGTTTCAATTGATTAATTAGGGTTTTTTGAAAATTTTGAAACTATAGAAAATTAACAATTATGGGTAAAAATCAAAATCCAATTTATATATAATTTCATTGTTTAAAAATCAATTTTCAATTTGTGTTGTAGGGAAAAAATTGGGGCAACATTTTGCAAATTTCGAATCTCCATTGTGATTGAACCGAGCATCCAAACATCAAACTACTTCCACCAAGTAAGTTGAAATCTCCCTGACTTGCAATTTCATGGTTTGTTTTTAAATTTTTGAGCAAAAATAGCTTGCAACGCAATGCTCATAAGTATTTATGCGTGGGTGCTACTGTGTAAACACAGGAGTAGCGTATAAACTCGATGGGCGCTACTTTGCTCAAACAGAGTAGCGCCTACACGCTGCTGTGTAGTATACACAGTAGCGTACATACTTGAAAACTTACATACAAGTGCCGAGACTCAAAAAATTTTGGTTTTTTGTGAAGGATGGTCCTTCAATGGAGGGAGAGGGAGCGTGAGGACATGGATAGGCTGGCCATGCAAGATCCGGCCACCCTCCATGCGCTCAAAAGATGCGGTTTGTTGAAGTTTTATCGAACCGTAAACATGAGGGCGTTAAACAAACTGTTTCGAAGACTGATTCAGTATTGGGATGTGGATACCAACACCTTTGTCATCCATGGGAAAACATTGGATCTTACTGTTGATGACATATACTTTATTACTGGTCTCTCAAGGAGAAGAGATGTAATCAATCTGATAGGGTCTTCTCATTTGGGTGCACGATCAGTGCAAGAATATGTGAATACATACTGTGTTGCCGGAGCGGAAAAATCGGGAAGCCAAGTCTTGATTTCAACTATTGATGGTCTCCCTTTGAAAGTGATAGTGAGCATGATCAACCGAGTAGCCGGTAGTGCATCACAACACTTAGCTTCCAGGCATTCCATGCATATTGGTGTACAATGCTTGCACGGTCATGTTTATGATTGGAGTACTAGTTTACTGGCAAACAAGAAATCTCAATTGACAGGTTGCAAATCTGGCACAATGAAGAATTTTGGGTACGGAAGTATTTTGTGTACTTTCTTCTTTGAGAGGATGCCTTCTATTAGTTTGGGGATGCCTCTACCACAAGTTAACCCCTGTGAGCCCAGAATAGGCCATTGGGGTGACATTTTCCTCCGCCAGGGTGGTGGGGAAAGTCACTATTGTTACCATACTGATGACTTCTGGGGGTGGTGGGAGAGGCAAGTACCCGCTTTTGAGCAGTTTCCTTATGCTAGATTGGATTTCCGTCATGATCCAGAGCTGGTGCTTCCGCCAGGTGGAGCCTGGGGAGATATTGGTATGTTTAAATTTTGAGAATTTATTTAAATTTTTCAAACTTTTTCAAGTATTTGATTTTTATGAATGAGTTTTGAAGTTCTAATCAAGTGTCATATGCAGATGTTGGGCCTGTTCGTCCTGAGGGCCATCCTACCATCTATGTGAGGCCACCTGATATTACTGCAGCAGATGCTATGTTGGGAACCCTGGAGAGGAAAATGAGTCGGTTGACTCATGAGATTCCTGCATGCCACATGGATCAGATACCTGTTGACATGCAGGAAGATGTTGTTGGGGTGCCCCCAGCATGGCTTAGAGTGCTGCAGAGGGTTGCTAGACTAGTCATATGCTATCACAATGCGGTAGATGATGATGAGGTCCCTCCTTCTCCATAGGAGAAGAAAACATTCTATGTATATATTTTTGAGTCTACTATGCCCAGCTTTTGTACTTTTATGAATTGGCTTGATAAACTCATGATTCAAAACTCATATTTTTTGATACAGTACCAGCTATATATAGTATCGGTTATTTACATGTGTATGCATTTTAATTTTATGTGTGTAATGTTGTTTATGACAATGTGTGATGCAAATGCCAGTCTAACACATAGTTTGCTAATGAATCAGCTAAAGTGTTTAAACTTCTCGGAATGTGTTCATATCTGATAGAATGAAATTGTCTTTCCAATAGTCTAACTCATAGAAACTGACGTAGCAATCCTGGATCCCTAATCTGATAGACACCTGTTAACTGAAAAACAAGTAATTGTGAGTCAAGCCTTACCTCCAGATATGAAATGCCATGACTGAGAGCATCTAGGAGAAGTTCTATAACTGCACTGTATTCAGCTACATTATTCGTGGTAGGTCCCAAACAAACCCCCCCTGAAGAGACAAGTTGGTCAGTGGGTGAATAAATGACCCAAGCTGCTGCAGCCAACTGACAGGTGTGGCAACTGGCGCCATCAGCAAATCCTAAGAAATGTTTGATTGACATCTGGTACACGAAACGAGAAACACACATAGGATTACCTAACGAGCATAAACAAACTAGCTTTACAAAAATATACAGCTATGTTACAAGAAAAAGTATTTCAGCCTAGGCGTAGTACTTCTTCAGGTAGAGCCCATTTCTAGGCTTGGACAACTTATTACCTTTGTGATCTACCAGTTTGTAGGCACCTTTCTTCAACACTTTAGAAATTATAAAAGGTCCGAGCCACCTAGATTTGAATTTTCCAGGTCCTAAGGGTTCTTTGTCTTGATCCCAAAGTAAGACCAAATCTCCTTCAATGAAAACCCTAGGTTTGAAGGATTTGTCATACTGTCCTTTGACTCATTTTTTGTGAACCTCGTTTGTTGTAAGCGCATCCCGGCGCTGTTCATCTAGATGTTCTAAGTGTAACAAACGTTCTTCGAGTATTGAAGTATTGGGTAGTAACTGAACTGCTAGTTTTAGCGAAGGAATCTCGCATTCAATCGGCACAACTGCTTCTATCCCATGTACAAGTTGGAAGGGAGAGAAACTGGTAGCAGTCTTAATGTTGGCTCGGTAAGCCCAAAGAGCCGGGTACAGCATGATGTGCCAGTTATTTCGACTGGCATTAATAGTTCTTTGCAGTATGACCTTTAAAGTTTTGTTCACTGCTTCAACTTGTCCATTCGCCTGAGGATAGTATGAAGACGAATGTTCTTGTCGAAAACCAAGCATTGTATATAACTCAGTCATCATGCTATTTTGGAAATGACTACCATGATTAGTCACTATCTCTTTAGGTATGCCAAACCGTGCTATGATCTGATTAAACATGAAATAAGCGGCAGTTTCTCCATCCGCCTTAATAGTAGGCATTGCCTCTGCCCACTTAGTAAAGTAGTCAACGGCAACGATGATGTAATGATGTCCTCCAACTGAAACTAGATTGCATGTCATGAAATCAACCCCCCATTTTGTGAAGGGACCTGCTGTAATTACAGGATGAAGAGGAGCTAGGTGTGCCCTCATTTTCTTAGTGAAAAACTGACACGGTCGATAGTGTTTCACTGCTTCCACACAATCTTTAAAGATCGTGGGCCAAAAATATCCGGCACGCAGTATCTTCTGAGCTATTGCCAACCCGGAAAGATGTCCCCCACAAGCTCCACTGTGGGCATCATTTAATACTGCTTCAGCTTCTTCCCGAGTTAAGCAACGTCGTAAAATGGAATCTACCCCACGTCAATATAAAGTATCTGAGATAATAAGGTAGTTCTTCGCATGGCTTTTAAGCTTATGTCGCTCTTCTCAAGAAAAAGTGGTAGGACACCTCAAAGTTTAGAGATAGATTAAGATATCTCCGTACCATGGGTCAGAGGAGGCAATGACGAAGATATGTTCGTCAGGGAATGATGTTTCTTCTTCAACGCGTTCTAGGTCACTTGGAAATTCTGAGATTAACTCAGCGAACACTGGTGATTTTTTTGATTTGGCTGATTGGAATACCAAATCGAATTCCTGTAGAATCACGATCCATTTATTGTATTTCCCACCGATGATTCGTCGGGTGAGAACGTACTGGAAAGGATTGACTTCTGCTATCACAGTAGTAGTTCGTAAAAGTATATAGTGACGAAGCCTCTGTACCGCATAGACCGTAGAAAGTGCTAACTTCTCAACGTGCAAGTATTTAACCTCAGGAGCTATCAATGCACGAGAAAGATAGTAGACAACATGTTCTTGGAACATATCGTCTTCCTGAACCAAAACTATACCAATTGTAGTAAGAGACGCTGCTAGATATAAAAGAAAATCTTTTGAGTAATCTGGCGGGCTCAACAAGGGTGCTGAAAGGAGTGCCTTTTTTAAAGCTTCAAAGGATGCTTGAGCAGCTTCATCCCACACAAAGTGGGAATCTTGTTTGAGTAGCCTAATAAAACCTTTGGTAATTTTAGCGTAGTTTATGATAAATCACCGTAAAAAAATGGACATGCCTTGCAGACTTTGAAGTTGTCGCAAGGTGCGAGGAGGAGGCAGATTTACAATCACCTCTACTTTAAGTGGGTCAACCATTATACCACGATTAGAGACAATGAAACCCAGTAAACGTCCCGATTCGACACAGAACACACACTTATTCGGATTCAAACGAATATTATATTTTCTGCATCTTTCAAACACTTGTCTAAGGTGAGCCGGATGGTCCCGTCTCTTTCGAGATCGCGCCGGGAGATCATCCAAGTAAGGTTCTACAATGTATTTGATATCATGAAAAGCAAAATTCATCGCTCGCTGGAAGGTAGCTCCAGCATTCTTCAAGCCAAATGGCATTTTCCGATAAGCGAAGGTCCCCCACGGGAAAATGAAAGCTATTTTATGTTGGTCTTCGGGTTTAATTTTTATTTGATTGTATCCCGAAAACCATCCATGAAAGAGAACATCTCATGTCCCGCACAAGCATATATGATTTGATCGATAAATGGTGTGGGATAGTTGTCTTTCGGACAAGCTTTGTTCAAATCCCAGAAGTCAGTACAAACTCTAATAATGCCTTGCTTTTTATCAACCGGAACGGGATTTGAAACCCATTTCGTCATATCGATTGGATAAATGAAACCAGCTTTGAGAAACTTTTCAACCTCCACCTTGATGGCGACTGCTTTTCTAGGGTTTATGGGACGGAGCTTTTGTCTCACAGGTTTCGTGTTAGGGTATGTCGTGATGACATGCTCCACAATGGTTGGGTCCATACCTAGCATCTCCTCATATGACCAGGCAAAAACATCGCGAAATTCTTTAAAAAGTTTTGTATACAGAGCTATCTCGTATAGAGAATAGTCTGCACCAATAAAAATGTTTTCCACGACCCTGGGTTTGGTGGAAATTTTTATTGGAATTGTTCTCGATATACTGGCCATATTTCCTTCAGCATAAACAGCTCTCGAAGTAGAAGGAAAAGATGACAAATCAACCAATCCACCGGGTCTCACAGGGAATTCTCCTCTCTCAATTCTGTCTAGATCAGGAAGCATGTAGGACCTATGATGCATATGTTCCCAAGGTTGGTCCAGGCCCATCATAACTTCTAAGATGGCTTCATCAGATGGCAAAACCGTATCTAAACAATCGAACGAGTGAGTGGAATTCAGTGACCATGCTGGAGCATAGTCCATATCTGACTCAACAGAGACTGGTGGAGTCATGATATGTTCCATTGTAGCATGTTGACTTTCCATATAGGCTACCTCTGCAATGGAGGGAGGCACAAAAGGTTATGACGTGGTAGGAAGGATCCAAGGATCAGTTCTTAAACTGACTGTAAATGTTTCCGTAGCAGTACCCACATCAGAACGCATAAAAAGAACAGGGGAGGGGAGGTCGAAAGTGCCTATTAATGACCCATACAGCCCTGCTCCTAAAATCTCCTTAACTGGGGTGGTTTGATCAACCAAAGGAATTGTAGTTTCCGAAGAAGTCTGGTTGTTTCTCTGAGTGAAAGAAAGTTGATCGACTGTAACGATCTTACCTTCAAATGGGAACATGACCACTCGAAAAACTGCTGATGCAATGGCTCGCATGGCATATGTCCAACTCCTTCCCAATAACATATTGTAATCGAGCGGAGTGTCCAAAACTTCTACTTCAATAGCAACTGTCTTACCGGCCAAAGTGACATCAAATAATGGAAAAACTCCATGTGGACAGAAAGTTCTGCCATCAAATGCAGTAAGCAGTGTGTTGGAAGGGGCTAACTCAGGAGAACCTAAAGCTTTCCAACAGGAAATTCATTACGCAAGTCGACGCTCCCTCATCTACTACAGCTCGTCTGATGGTCATTGGACCATGAACGACCTCAATCTGAAGTGCAACGTGATAGGGCAACCAGTATTTGACATCTGTCATATCAAATCGCGCAGACATGTTGGAGGATTCCATACTCCCAATAGCTGCCAGAAGTGCATTTCATTGTAAAGGACAACTCTGCAAGACTTCTAGAGTAGACATGGAACAAGGGGTTTGGGCTAAATCTTCAACCACATTATAGTTAGAAGCAGCCCGCGTGTTGGGATTGTGCGATGCCCTCTTCAAGACACCTTTCGGAATCTTGGGCATTGGGTCCACAGGTATGTGGAGTGGAGTGGAGGATTCAGGAATCTCCTTATCCTTTTTCTGCGCTTCCGGGGTATAGTTCCTGGCTCTAGTTTGCAAAAGTGCATCCGAATTAACCATGTTTATAAATGTTTGATCAACCGAAGCGTGCGAAGTGCCCCCAGTTTTGGAGGTGCCAGAAGTTGAGCCTTGCCCTTTAGGAAATGGATCTTTCAAGACGGCAGGCTTCTTTTCTCTTAAGAGCTTCTGGGCTTCTTCAAGCAGAGGGCATTGATGAGTAAGGTGATTCTGCTTGCAAAGTTTACAAGGGAACTTAACCTTCTTTTCCTCTTTGTTACCCTCTTCGGCATTGTCTTTTTTGGGCTTTTGTTGGTTACCCTCTCCTTTCTTGCCCTTCTTTTTGTTGTTGGGTTGCCGAGGGCCCTTTTGATTGTTCTAGACCTGATTGACAGGTTCAGAAGTAGAAGGAGAGGTTGTGACGGAAGAAATATCTGCAGTCGATTGTTTGACAGCTAAGGCATGGACCTGTTTGGTCAGTGCTTTGAAGGCTGCAGAGTCAACTGAACCCACTATGCCATCAGCATGTCGTCCAGGTTTGGGTCTACTCAGATCAGTGTTTGATCTCAGTGCGTCAGGTATAATCTCGTACAGCAAACCAGATTGTGCATATACAAGGTCTAACTGTTGAGTCCTCAAGATGGCTTCTTCTTCATTGGATACTCCAGATGTAGCTACTTCCTTAGAAATATAAGGAAGGAGTGATTTCAAGTACCACTCAAGCAGGAACTCTGGAGGTATGTTGGCCTTAATGAGCCTCTTCCGTCTTCGCCACTCCTGAATGTGGTTAGATAAGTGAGTGGCTTTATTTTGTCTAAAAGTTGACAAAAGCTCTGTTCTGGCATCATACCGAATAGGGAGCTGGAAGTGATTCAAAAAAATGGTTGCTAGATCCCCAAAACTAGAGAAAGTAGCTGCAGGTAGTTCAATGTACCATTTGGCTGCAGGACCAGTTAAGGTCCTTTGGAACAATATCAATCTGATGGAATCCTCATTTAACGAATTGGAAGAACACCATAGGTGGAAGGTAGTGACATGGTCACCACGATCTTCACCTGCTTTTCCTTCGAACTTTGGAATGTCCAAAGGTAATTTGGTGGGGACTGATGGCCATGTGGCATTATGACACACAGGATCATTTGTCAATTTAGAAAGGTCTGGCAAATTCAAAGTTGCCAGAAAAGGTAGACAAGGCCGGTAAGATGGTACTTGATAAGGGGAACCACCCATCGTTTGTCCCATGAATTGTTGGTAGGGGTTGCCCCCAGCCATCTGGTGATAAGGGTTTCCCTCGGCCATGTGCTGATAGGAGTTGCCACCTACCGACTGTTGATAGGGGTTGCCCCCAGTTAACTGTTGGTAGGGGTTGCCCCCAGCTATTTGTTGGTAGGGGTTGCCCCCTGCCATCTATTGTTGTACGAAAGAGTTAAAAAAATTTCCCCACCCATACGAGAGTGGATTAGTGCTTTGCGGGTTCATCCACTATGGCTGGGTATTAGCCCCGCCATATTGCTGGTTAAAGATATTACCCCCTCCCCCTGAGAATAAGGAAAAAGGGGCATTATTTGCAGGCATACTACATTGGTTCATGTTAGGGCCTACAAAGGTATTGAAACTGGTAGAAGCTGATGTGGATGGTGCAATCATGGTGCCCATGACTGGTATGTTTGCAGAAGCACTTGGTCCTACCACAGGTGTGGAAACCCAAGTACTAGGAATATGATATAACGGTTGAGAAGCAGAAGGTGTTGCATAGTTGGCCATACTGCTAGGTCCAACAGTAGGTGTAGGAATAGATGCCATCATTGTAGAACTAGGCATACCTAATGTACTAGTGTTGAAACTGAAAGATGGAGTAGGCACAGATGTGGTTTGTGCCTGACTTGGCATAGCAGTCAAAGAAGGGTTAACTGTGTTGGTGTTCATACCTAAAGTGGGAGTTTGGGGAACCCCCTGTTCACCTCCTGAGTTAGACATCAGATGTCTGGGAAAGGAAATATCTGCACTGAAAAGGGGCTGCTGGAAACCAACAGGTGACAGAAGTGGAATTCTAGTATTAGTTAAAGAAGGATTGAAAGGAGTGCTATACTCCGCGGAAGTAAGATCTTCCACCTCGACTGTACTAAAGTGTTGCTGATCTGTGGTACCTGGTAGTGGTTCCTCAGGGACCTCAATTTCAAGGTTTTCTGTTACAAGTATTTCTTCAGGTAATTCAGTTTCAGGAGTAATTTCTGAAAAAATACCGGGGTTTACCCGCTGTTGTCTAGCTGGCTGTATAGGTTCTGTTCTAACTGGTGGAAGGTTTTGAATCCTTCTTGATCTATGGGGTTGTTGATTCTCCGTGATTATAAATATAAAATAACAAAGTAGAACCTAGTGGCCACTACAACTAGGGGGCAAACAGCACGCCAACTAAAAAAATCCTAAGTATACAAACCAGGCAAACAAAGATGCCTTCCGAAGAAGAGTCTGGGATGATGAGGGCCCAAAACAGATCAACGAAGGAAGAAAGACAATTACCCGGGGTCCACAATACAATGACGAAGGGTGCAAGCGCTGGAATCACCCAACCGCCCTCCCAAAGACCTGCAAGGGGTTTCCTCCCACGTCTGTCTTAGGTACAGCAGATATACCCTCTACTGTCACCCGTGTATAAACCTAGAGTCAGATACTATGGATACCACAACACCAAAAATTCCTGGGGGAATAGTCACCGGTCGAATCAGAAAGCGTGGGCAGGGTAGCTAAGCCCGAAACTCGAAAGAGTCCCCAATACGCAATATGATCCTGGCGTATGCTCGAACAGAAAGTAGGAGGAGTATTCCCACAAACTGATCTCGCAATGACCTACTGCATAGATCCCAGGCAAATTTTGAGTGTGGTAGGTTTACCTATGATAGTCTCACTACGATTTTTGCGCAATGTGTGATCTTGGGTGGTTTAAGGTGATTTAAACCCAAGATCCTAACCAAAACTAGTTGGTGTAGTGTACCCTAAAAAGAAAAAATGTTTCTAGTTCATTTTATTAACAAATTTTAGGGCTGTTATTACTCAAAAAGGGTAGTGCTTTTGTGTGACGTGGTTATAACAAGAAAACAAAAGTGCAATAATATCAAAACTTTCTACAACAAAGCTCTTTTCATTTTTTCATTTACTTCTTTCTAAAACTGAAAAATCGAGTAAACCTACTTACAAATTTTGTTTTCTTTTTTGAAATTATACAAAATATACTAAGTTATCTTGTAATAACAAAAACAAGTTCTATTTAAGCTTAAAATACCAATTTTTTTTGCTTTTTCAATAAACGAAAAAGAACTATATAAAAATGGAAAGCAAAATAAAAATTTATATGCAATGTGTGTAAGTATGGCTAAAAGTTCTTAGGCCTATAGCTGTCGAAACCCTAGCTCGAAAAAGACTTGATCTACAGGTTTTTTACTAAGAAAAATCCTCTAAACTTGAAAACAAAGTGGAAGAAAACAAAAGAGAAAGACACAAAAGGACTGGCCTAAAGTATCTAGCCCTAGAAAGACCACTATGCCAAGCACAAGTAGACAAGAAAGCGACCTTACTAACACAAAGAAACTAAGAAATGAACTAGCCTACAGCTGTTTAAAAGCACTTGCAACCAGCAAAAAAGACAAGAAGTCCCGGAAGAATGAAACTTGACCAAAAAAGAAGACACCCTAGAGGCTCTACCAAAGACCAAACCCTAAACAAAGGATGGGAGTAGTAGAGAGCAGACAAATGTCACCACAAACAGCAGATACAAGAGTATGCAGGTTTGTAAGCTAGCAACAGGTAGTCAGGGTCTAAAAAAGTGGAAGTGCTCAACACCAAACACTCCCTAGTCTTCCAAAAAGTCACAAACAGTACAAACTTTCAAAGGTCAACAAGTGATTCAAAAAGATGGAAAAAACTTCAAGAGAAGGTTCTTATGGCTTAAACAACAGTTAAAAACCTCATGCAACCATCAAAGGGATCCTACAGCAAAGTCAGCAAAACACCAAAGGGATAAAACACAAGCAAACCAAAAATAGAATGCTTCAGAAAGTGTACTCTACTATGTAGTAGAGAAACTAGCGCCCCTACTGAAATGGGCGCTACTGTATATATAGCACAGTAGCGTATGGGTGCTACTGTATATATAGCAGAGTAGCGCTCATATCTCAAAGGCTTGAAAAACTGACTTCGGAAGGTATCAAAAACTGATGAAAGCATGCAAGAAACAGGCAAGGGATACCTATAAAGTTTCTCAACACATCAAAGAAGTAAAAAAAAATCTAAGAAAACAAACAAGAACAAGGTTTCCTAGAGCCAAAAACTCTATTTCCCCAGCGGAGTCGCCAGTCTGTTAGCAGGAAAATCTACCCTATAGCAAGGAAACTAATGCTATCAACTTGGTTGGGGTGATAGGTAAGTGTATTGATGCTATTACAGAGACATTTACAAAAAAGAAAGAAGTTGTAGATCTTGGGAACATACCTTTCAATCGAAGTTTGATCCTAGCCTTGACTTGATCTCGTGTTCAACTTCCAAATCCACCTTTCCTTCAGCAAACCTGCAATAACAATACCTTTCTCAAAACATTTTGGGCAATATATAAAGCTTGAAAGAAACAAAAAAAATGTTTAACATTCAGCATTGACCAAAACAGATCCCAATTAAGATGCCATTTCATAACACATTTAAATTGGAACAAGAAAGACACTTCAACCTTTATTTGTCAAAAGTAGAATGATGTACAAGTATACCTGATCATGAAACAGGCTCCTGCAACTTGATTCTGGGCTCTTGCTCTTCTCTGGCTTGGCTGTCTTCAACATCAACTCCTTCAATGTATTAAAGTTTCTCCTTCAACTCATCCTCTAGGTTCTCTAGCTATAATTTCTAACCCTTCTCCTTTAACCTTCTTTGTATTTATAGGTTTAAAGAAGTAGTTTAGGTCGACATGTAGCTATGGAGGAAGTTGGGGGAGTTAGGAAACTACCATCAACTAATCCTCCTCGATGAATTAATTTATTTTTTAGTCATCTTTTAAGATGTACGCGACTCTTATTCAGTGGAGTAGCATATAGGGCGCTACCCTAGTGTTTAACAACTAGCGCTCATTCAATTTTAAATGGTAAGCGCTACTATGCTGAGAAGGAGTAGTGTATACTTGGA
The DNA here is from genome assembly GCA_027924585.1 of Larix kaempferi. NCBI lineage: Eukaryota > Viridiplantae > Streptophyta > Pinopsida > Pinales > Pinaceae > Larix > Larix kaempferi. Next base: position 36,871,100 of record BSBM01001051.1, read on the forward strand.
TATAGGCGCTACTATGATACACTGGAGTAGCGTATGGGCACTAGTCTCTTTGAGTAGAGTAGCGCTCATATCTCAAAATGATATTTTTTGGGGTTTTCCAGTAATGTCAGGAAAATGGAATGAGTTGACATATCATCCAAGGTCAACATGCTCCTCCATCTAAATTATCCTTTTTGTGATCAGCAGCTCAGGGTGATCACGGACGGAGAGGTGCAAGTTTGACCTATAACAGTTGTGCAGATGAGCATATAATTTGGCCCTGGGAGATTTGCAGATAGTCTTTCAAGGTTTTTCCGATGGCATGTAATTCGTGCCCTGGGATATCTGGCAAATGCTCTTTCGAGGTTTTGCTCTGGGAGGACATATAATTTGGCCCTGGGAGATCTGCAGATAGTCTTTCGAGGTTTTTCCTATGGCATGTAATTTGTTTCCCTGGGATATCTGGCAGATGCTCTTTCAAGGTTTTGTCCTATGGCATATAATCTGTCCCTGGGAGATCCAATAGGTTGGGCTGTGTACCCATAATAAGTCCTGGGATGCTCTTGCGAGGTTTTTCCATGACCACATATAATCTGGCCCTAGGACGTGTGCAGATAGTCTTTTGAGGTTTTTCCTATGACATGTAATTCGTGCCCTGGGATATCTGGTAGATGCTCTTTCGAGGTTTTGTGGTGACCTCATATAATCTGTCCCTGGGAGATCCTATAGGTAGAGCTGCATGCTCGTAACAGCCTGGGATGCTCTTGCGAGGTTTTGTGGTGAGGTCACATATAATATGGCCCTGGGAGATCCTATAGGTAGAGCCGTGTGCTCGTAACAGCCTGGGATGCTCTTTCGAGGTTTTGTGACGCACGTAATAAGTCCTGAGGATTCCACAGTATGGCCAATGATGACGAAGACCTGCAGGTGGTGGGCCTACATCCAGTATGAAAAAGGACTAGCTTTGTAGAACTTCCTATGACGAGTAGATTCAGAGATTGATTGAGATAGTAGCAGTAGTGACGATGATGATGATTCGATGACGATTATCCAGTGACGATGATCCAGAGAAGAATACTTGTGCTAGAATACCTGCGCTGAGAAATACCTTCCTAGTTAAGAGGGAGTGTTGATGTATATGTAACTTTGGAATGTATTTCATATATGTATGTTGTATGTACTCCTATAGAGATGGTATGATTCCTCTATACGGAAGTGTCCTCATTTATATTGTAAATGTTGTAACTTATACTTGATGGGTTATTAGACCACCTTGTTTGGGTTGGCCCTGTATAAGTCATGTGGGTTGAAGGGTTATTAGACCACCCTATTGGGCTTCGGCCATGTGGGTCGAAGGGTTATTAGACCACCCTATTGGGGGTCGGCCCAGTCAGCATTATGTTATGTGGTTAAGTTCGAGCCTACATGATTTATGTAAAAGGCAAGTCAAGTCAAGTATAAATAGAGTGCAGGAGGCACTCTATTTGATCATTCTATTCTCTCACTCACACTGTGGAGAGTGGCGCACTTGTGGAAGAGGAGGCTCTACTGCTAGGAGAAGAATATCTCTTGTATTTTGGTTGTGTCATTGCTCTATCTATCTCTTGAGACCCTTATAACACTCTAGTTGTCACAAAAGATAACAGTAGGAGTACTAAAGGCAATCTCAAACTCTGAAAGAATACCCTACAACCACACACACTGAGTAGCATCATTCACTTCTCCTCTGTACTCTGCCTCTGCTGAGGATAATGCTATGGCACTCTGTTTCTTGCTGGACCAGCAAACAGGACCACCTCCAAGCATGAATACAAATCCAGATGTGGATTTTCTGTCAAGGCTATCATCATCCCAATCTGAATTAGTGAAGCCTAGAAGATCTAGGCTATAATCTACAACATACTGAATCCCATCTCTCTTGGTGCCCTGCACATAGTGAAAAATGCTTTTTGCAGCACTCCAATGGAGCTCATTCGGCTGATCCATGTATATTGATGCCACACTCACAGCATAAGCAAGATCAGTTCGAGTGTGTGTCAAGTATAGCAAGTTGCCAACAAGCTGCTTATACAAGGTGTTGTAAACCAAGGGTGTAGATTCTGCTTCTTCCATTCTAACTCCAGAAAGTAATGGAGTATTAGAAGGCTTGCAATCATCCATGTTAAACTTCTTTAACAGATCAGATGCATATTTTGACTGAGATACCTTTGTTCCATTCTCTGTTTGAGAAATCTCAAGCCCCAAAAACTGCTTAAGAATTCCCAAGTCACTCATGGAAAAAGCTTTATGCAAAGTTGTCTTCAATGAAGCTATTTGATCAATAGAGCTACCTATGATTAGAAAATCATCAAAATATAGCACTATAATCATTATTGAACCATCAATCATCTTCATATAAACATTAGGATCAAATTTTCACTGAACATAAGATTGTGACAACAGAAAATTGTCCATTTTGGCATACCAAGCCCTAGGGGCTTGCTTAAGCCCATATAAAAACTTCTTCAACCTGCACAAAATATTAGGATCAGATGTATACCCTTCTTTATGTTGCATATAAATTTCCTCCTCAATATCCCCATGGAGGAATGCACTCTTGACATCCATATGGTGCACTTCCCAGTGCTTGGATGCAAAAATTGCCAGAACTAGTCTTATCGAGTCTTTCTATGCAACAGGTGCAAAATTTTCATTGTATTCAAGGCCTTGGAATTGGGAGAATCCCTTTTCTACTAGCCTATCCTTATATTTCACTTTTGTAGCATCAGTTGCACATTTTTTTTGTAGCTCCACTTACAAGTTACCAATTTTCTGCCTGCGGGGAGCTTGACTAGCTCCCATGTTTCATTCTTTTGCAATGATCAAAACTCTTCATCCATAGCAATATACCATATTGGGTCATGTGAGGCTTCCTCATATGTCAGATGATCATAATCTAACATCATATAACATTTCTCAGAAAGGTAGGGGTCATTCACATTGCGAGCAGTCTCAAATTGTGATCTAGTCCTCCTTGTGGCCTGAGGATTTCCCACTAGTTCACCTGCTGCTTGCAAGGTATTATAAGTCCATTTAGGCTTTGTTGGTGAATTAGCATCTACAATAAAATGGTCCACAATGGGGTGATGCATGGTTCGGAATGGATTGCAACGCGGAGATTCTTCTCCTGTGGCTCTCCGATTAGCGAGCAACGCGCTATAGGGTTTGCGCTACAGTAAAGCCAAATGTGCAAGGTAGCTATGCTACCTAGGACTGTGTAGATGGACACTTAGACACTTTCAGCATTCATCAGATCTGTGCAACTATGTAACTTATACCATTATCCATACACATTATTTAGATTTTTCGCATCTGATGTCTTCTGAAAGGAAATATGCATACATTCACAAGTATTGACCGCTTCTATATCTGACTTAGAGAAAGATTACTTAGACTTTAATCTTGTCATTGACATTCTAGAAATCTAGACAATAACACAAACATGAAAGAATAAATGTGCATAATCAAATTACAACATCATCAACAAAGAACATATTCACATAAGTCTCATCACACAACACAGGATTTAAAGTGGTTCATCCTCGGTATGGGAGATACGTCCACAGGAACTGTTGATTTTATTAAATGGGAAGGCTTAAACAATTCCAGTCTGCGCATTTAGTAGCAGACTCTCTTCTCTATGGGTATTTACGCACATAGCTGCAGAGCCTCTTTACAATAGTCTCTCAACAAAGATCAATAAAACACTAAAAGATCGATGTCTCAATACAAAATCCAACCCTTCCTTTTACAAAAATGACCCTTTTATAGATCGTTCCTGCAAGTCACACCTTCACATTCATGGTGGGATAAATAAAACCCTAAGGTACCTAAAATGGTGTGGTTACCACGCTAACCAAATCTGTTAGGTTATGATAGTGACTTCATCATCGTGGCCATCCTTCTACGCTATCTTTGGCTTTTGGCATCTCCTGACTGCGCGTGGTCACGTCACTTTCAACCCATATGATGGGCGCATGCCAACGGGTCGCTTTCATCCTATTGTTCCTTCTCCAACGACTTCATGCATCTGGTTCACTTAGTGTTTCCTTTTCTCATGTGATCGGTCGCTTTCCTTCTCTACCACTCCTTACCCACCTCCTGGGAATCTTGGAGCATCTTCCACAAAATAGATCACCGATCGATCATACTGAAACTTATATCATTTTCTTTCCAAAATTATGCCATAGTGGATCTTCGCGGAGCTGGCACTTTACAGCGCTGTAAATTTTAATTTGCCGACGCTGCGCTACGCTGTAAATTTTAATTTGCTGACGCTGCACTATGTTGTAACTTCACAGCTCTAAAAAGGACTTGTCCAAAAATTCCTTAACTTGGGTTGAGCCCAACAGGCCCCTAACACTTACATGTGGCTCATCCCCTAGCCACTTTTGGTAGGTTCATTGGGCTGTGCTTCTCCTTGCTGAGCTATCTTCGCAGTGAATTCCTGATAAGTTGTTCTTAGCTTTGAAATTGTGTCCTTAGCTTCCTGCTCAACTTCCTTGATAGTTTCCATCATATCTGGTGACAGGTATTCCTTTGCCTGTTCTTGTACTATTGTCTCCGATGCATGGAGTTACTGCAATTTCTCTTCAATCTCTTATGATATGGCAAGAGATTCTTCCTGTAGGGGCTGTGACTTTTTCGTGGTGTCAGCCTCCTTTTCTCTCAAAACTTGGAGTTCCCTCTTTAGTTCCATGACTTCCACAAATCATCCGAGTCTCTCTATTGCCGGTATGGTCTTCATCTGCACATTTAGAGAATCTAACTCTACTTGTGTTTACTGTAAGTTTTTATGGACCTGCATCAGCTTAGGGTCCTCTTGTAGCGTATTCCATACTCTAGTTGCTTCATCAATAACTTATGGCACTTAGTTATTTCATTGGATATATTTTTCTACGGAAACCTTCACTTCTGCTGCTCTAATTTATGTTTGATCTGGCGGTGTCTTAGGGAGGTTTTGTGCTTCCATGTTGGAAATATTTTCTTTGTATTCTATCTCCATTTTGGCCATTTCAATGTTAACATCGATTACCATAGAGATGATCTTAATAATGGTGTCTTTGAGTTTTGGTTGCTCGTCGTACTCCGGTCTCTTTGCGCAGACCGAAGCAATAGTCTATTCTATTCTTTGGTGTTGCTCATGTGCACTTTCAAGTTCCTTGGCCTTTTTCGCACTTTCTTCTTGCAACTGTTTATAGTTTACTTCTAAGCTATGGTGTTGGATCAAAGATACCATATCTCTATCATGGATTTCCTCCACAACCTACAAGTGCAGATTATGTAGACCTTCCAGTGGAAAAATTACGATATCAATATCCACATGTGCTAGCTTCTTTGTGCTTTCAGTTAATTCATCGCTTGGTAAAATTACACTTGGCAGGTCCACGTGGACAATGCGCGGTCTCGATCCCATGGCTAGAGATAATGGTTTTTTCTTTTGCTAAGGTGTGTCAGCTAATCTTCCTTCTGAATCAGATTCTCGAATCAAGCTATCTCGTAGGACTTGTTCGATCTTCGCTGCTATGCCCTGTAAGGTGGTGAGATTTTCTTGTAAACTTGCTTGAATCTCCACATTTTTGTTGTCTTTTAGGGAGAGTGCATCTTCCAAATGTGCGCTAACCCTATTCACGACGATCTCATAATCATCATCATACAAATTTTACTCTGATACGAGCTTTATGGCTTTCTGCTTCTTTTTCTTCTCTTTCTCCTGTACCAAGCCTTCTGGCTCCTTCCTTTTTCCCACTGATATAGACTGAGCTCTGCCGACTTATTTTTCTTGGTCATCGTTGGATTCTTCAATGACCTTTGTCGCGGTCAGATTACTTTCTTCTGAGTCTGTGTTGATGACCATCGGACCTTCGACCTTCCATTCGTCTAACAATTCGTCCATGATGAGGTCAATACTAGCTTCATCAAGCTGATAGTGTCTTGGGAACCACTTTGGATTATTTTTTGTACCTTTGGTGAGATATAAATAAAATGCATATCAACTTTAAAATTTAGAGTGCAGATATATTTTGTTGTTACCTCCTTTGAGATGTGTGGTGTGCGAACTATCACATCGCACAATTCTTCGTAATATGTGAGCAATACTTCTTTGGAGGTGCGTTGTCGGTTCAGTTGCAGATTTTCCCAAATATTTGCGGATTTGGGTCCTCGACAATCCTGGATGAGAGAGGCGAGACTGACATAATGCTTTGGTTCCTTCCAGCCTACAAAGGTGATGAGCACCATGAGCCAACTGTAGTAGAAGGAGGTTCCATTGACTTGATTTTCTCTAACATCCTCCAAGAACTCATTCAAAGAATACTTAGACCAGTTAAACTTTACTATCTAGGTTGTCTTCACAGTGAGGTGAATTGCTCCAGCTAGCACTTTTGTTCATTTAGCCTTCCATAAGAATTCTCCTCCGAGCAGCTGCACTACAAACTGCATGGCATCGTCTTGTAGCCAATATGTGATGAAACCTCGTTCCCTTTTGTAATGTTGAATTCCTCATTCATTTGTGCAGCGACCTCTTTGTCCCTGTTTTTTCCCACAAAGAACTTATGAGAGTCTTCACCTCCCTTATTTAGTCTTTTGATCCTATGGATCAAGTCTATGTTAATATCAACATTCCTGTCTAGCCAAAGGTATCCTTGGTGTGTGCGCGATATCAATGTTCACACAACTACATTGAGTTCGGGACTCCTGTCAAAGTGTGGAATCCACAATAGGTTCAGAAGTCATGATTCCACAACTTCAGAAAGCCAACTTTCGCTACCAGCAGTGGGTTGTTCTTTACATCCATCTTTTGGCACATGTACCTATCTAGTTGAAACTAAGGGTATTTTGTCTCGTCTGGATCCTTGAGTTGTTGCAGTAAATCATGATCTTCAAACTTGCAATCTAGGATCTTTCCCAACAAATTTTATTGCGGATTGACATGCCTGGACATTGGCGGAAGTGGTATCTCATATCGAGCGTTTTTGGCAAGTTTTAGGGCTGGTGCATCCTTTTCTCATGGAGAGATATACTCTGGTGTTAAGTATATAGGTATCTCCTTGCCTGCTGGTGGAGCGTCTAGTTTCTTGCAACCCATTACTTTTGGTTTTGTTGTCTTAGTTGCAGGTTCCTTACCATTGTGTTGCACTGTTGTGGGTTGGCGTGGTGAATGGCGTGAGCCCTGGCCTTTTTATGGAATGGCCTTATTGGCAAGGGTTCTCATCAACCCTGCAATCCCAATTTGTTTGGATTCGGGTGTAATGTCCCCAGTTTGACCCCATGGCATTAACATTATAAATGATGTAATATTGTTATGAAATCATGGTGAGGAGCTCAAGGCCAAAGCCCCGCCATCGATTTAGTGATGCATATGGTTTTCGTGCTAGCAATGCACATTGAAAATTCAAATATCATGTAATATGCATTTTAATAAAAAATACCCACAACTAGCTATGCAATGCAACAAAGAGATGGGGGCATGATTTCACAAGGAATTGGGAGGGGAAACATTCAAACCCTTGAGCCAATCAGGTCAAGCCAAGTGTCAATGAGAGAACCCATCAAACCCTCAACTACCCATGTTGACTTTTGTACCCAATCATTGATTTCTCCCAAGAGTTGGTTGAGGTAGTTAATGCCTTGGGGAATGGGAGGTATGGCTGTCCAAATTCGGGTATGGGAAAACCACCCTACATGGGAATTCACGTTTTGCTTCTTGGGCAAGAAAAGAGCCATGAATTTCTCCCCCAAGCCATTATCCATGATCATTCCTTCTCCCTCATGAGTTTAGAGCTACCTAGGCGTTTTGCAGGCATGTTTGTTGTATTTTCCTTCATTCTCCCAGTAGAGAAGGGCATTTTTGTGTTGTATACTAGTGGGGAAGAAGAGGAATGGAACGGGGGTTCCCTAGAGACCGTTGTTGTTGTTAAATGCTAAGAGAGTTGGGGAGAAAACGTTTTTCCTCCCTGTGGATGCATTTCCTTTCTCGCAGCTTGTTTTGGGTGAGCCACGATTTGGGGAAAATCTATGGCCATCTTGTTTGTGAATTCCCTTGCTGGAAATGTGTATCTATGCCCAATGTTTGTGCTTGTTGTGTGAGAAATGAATATGTTGGGGTTTCAGTATGGGTATTCATTGCTTTGGATTGAGCTTGAGAATAAGCATCCATGGTTCAATTGTAGCCTGATAAACCCAGCTATGGACTAGCTTGGCTCAGATGGAATGATTAATTGGTTGTGAGAGAGTGAATGTCCCCTTTCCTTGTGAGAATCATGCCCAACTCGGGGGTGGCCTTTAGACGGACTCGGTATAAGCTGTCTAAGAGCCTATGGCTGGGTGGAACATTGCAGCGACATAGCTAGTTGCTTGGGACAATTTCCTAATGAAGATAAGTGTTTTCTGTCTATGTATTTACTTCTGCAATGCATCAATTTGATGACTGTTTTGATATGCTGGATGGGCATGAATTGTGTGTGTGGATTAGTTTTAAATTCCATTGTGCATATTGCCTAATTTGTATCTGCACACCAATGTTTAAATTCTTATGATTCTAATTAGTGGGCTGAGTTTTATGAAATGCCCAGATTTTAGTGCCATGTTCCCTTCCTTGCATTGGGTCAACAGGTGGGTACATTACATCGGGCAGCACTTCATCTAGAGTGGACTCTTCCAACATTCACTTACAACGCAAATCTGAAACTCAAGGAGGTCTATGAATTCTTTCTAATACTAAAGCTGGAAAATCATGGTAACCGAATCACTGTGCAAACTGTGGTATTTATAGGTATTGGAGGTCTTACCCGCCTCCCTTAATGGTTATATTAGCATTAAAATCTATGAATGTTCATCCAAATCTCAGCAAGATCCATGTACTTTCCTTCCTTAACTACGCCTTCAACGGGCGATTCCTCCTTAAATGTTGAAACATGTAGTTTCCAAAACATTGTATAACGGTCACTTTTCAGCTCTAACAACTATATTTATGTGTTGTGTTGAACTGTGTGACAGGTTGTCACCATTCCTAGCGTGGTTTACTATGCATTTCTATATTTCTTCTTACTGGGCTTTGCATCCGTTATGCTTCATTTGATCTGCGCAACAACATTTTGAGCTTCGCATCTATGCGCCTCTATTTTTTTTTTCTTTACTCCGCACAGCTTCACTTCTCTACTAGTACTGTGCGGTAGATGCTTCCTTTTCATCGGGTTTCGCATATCGGACCAAAATGTGTACAGACTCTCTTCAATTTCTAGTGCCCAATTTCAACTATACTTGACACTTAGAAACTTCTCTTCTAATCACTAATGGCTCGGTGAAGTAGGACTATCCCTGTAGGGTTTTATTCTACTTCCATTTATATAAGACCTGGTAAGTTTTCTTCGGATAATGTGGCTAACTGAGCTGCACCACTGTTAGTAACATGCATAACAATATATGGCCCTAGCCAATGCATTTTAAATTTTCTAGGGAATTTCATGAATTTACTATCATATAAGAGCACAAGGTCTCCTACCTGAAAGAATTTGTGCTTGATATGGCGATCATGCCATGCTTTTTCTTTGTTCTTCTACACTTGTTGGTGAAAGCCTGCAATGAAGCGATCTTCCTCCAAGCCAACCAAGTGTAGGAATATTTCTTGCAATGTCTTCTCGTCTTCCATGTCTATGAATGCAACAATTCTTAAGCTTGGTACAATATACTCCATTGGCATCACAGCTTCATGTCCATAGGCCAAACTGAAAGGTGTATGACCTGTTAGTTTCTTACAAGTTGTCCTATATGCCCATAATACAGCTGGTATGCGCAGATCCCAATCATCTCTATTTTTGTTACATACTTTGGTCAATGCATTTTCCAGCACTTTGTTAAATGCTTCAATAGTTCCATTGGATTATGGATGGTATGGTGTACTCTTCTGATGATATATATGAAACTCTTCAATCACTGCTTCAATGGTTCTGTTCAGGAAGTGAGTGCCATGATCACTCATTAGAATTTTTGGGCATCCAAATCTGGTAAGTATATTCTCAAAGATGAACTACATAGCAGTAACTGTGCTATAGTCCTCATGTTCTTTTGAGTCTTTGTGGAGTGTAGGCCACCATAGCCTTGCTCTTAATATTTTCTGCGCAGTATCTCTTCCTGCGTAGTGACCTTTTGACACACCTGAATGTACCTTAGCCAATATAAATGGATTTTCATGTTCCAGCACACATCTATGCAGCACTTAATCCGGTCCTAACTTGTATAGTTGTCTTGAGATGATGGTGAAGTCTGTGGCTTTTACTACTAATTGCTTCTTATTCTACGTAGTGAATTCTATAGGTGTCAATACTGTAGTCAATAATTCTTCAATGTCTTTGTAATAATCATCTATGACCTGGATGGAAAATAACTTCACGTTAGGTAGATTGTCTTCAAGATTTGTAGGTTCTTCGCCTGACTCTATTCTTGAAAGATGGTCAGGTCCTAGGTTCAGTTTTCCTATCTTAACAATGATTTCAAAGTCATACTCTTGAAAGAGTAGGATCCATCTGCATATTCTTCTCCCTAACACTGGCTTATTGACTAGGTACTTTAAAGATGAATGGTCAGTCAACATATGGAATTGCACACTCAACAAATAGTGTCTAAATTTCTGCAGTGCATACACCATAGCTAGACATTCTCTTTCTATGGTTATGTAATTCTTTTATGTTGAAGACAAATTCCTACTTGAGAATGAAATGGGATGGTCAATACCTCCCTCACCTGGCTTTGCTAGCACCACACCAAGTGAAATGGATGAAGCATCGACATGTACATGGAATTGTTTGCTCCAATCCGGAAAGACTAGGATAGGTGCAGTTACCATTCTTTCTTTTAGCATGTCCAACCCTTTCTGGCAGTCTTCATTCCATATAAAATTCACTTCTTTCTTCATAATTTTCTCCATCAGTGCAGTTATTTTCACATAACCCTTGATGAACTTTCTGTAGTATCCTATATGTCCCAAAGTAGTGCGAAGTTTCCTTACTGAATTTGGTTCTGGCAAGTTCACAATTACTGCGATCTTTGTAGGATCAACCATCAGACCCTATTTACAGACAATGTGTCCCAATAGAATTCCATAAGGCACACAAAAGATGCTTTTGTTTAGGTTCAGGGAGATCTGATGTTTCCTACACTTTGCTAACATCATTCTGAGGTTTTCATAATGGTTTTTTATTAAACCAAATATAGTCCAATCATCAAAGTATACTTCTAGAAACTTATGGATAAAATCCTTGAATGCAGCAACAACAACTCTTGAAAATATAGCATGTGCATTCTTCAAACCAAATGGCATAACTGTGTATTGGAATGATCCCCATTTAGTATCAAATGTAGTTTTATGTCTGTCTGCTAAGTCAATTTTGATCTGATGGTATCCAGAGAATCCATCAGAGAAGGAGTAGGCCTCATTTCCTCCAACATTGTCTAGTACTTCATATGTGAATGGAGTAGGAAATGGGTCATGTAGCGAGGCATCATTGACCTTCCTGAGGTCTACATAGATTATGATTTCCCCTTTTTTTCTTATCGTAGATAACCATAGGACTTATCCATTCTGATTCTTCTACAGGATCAATGGTTCCTCCATCAAGCATCTTATTGAGCTCTTCCTTCACTCTTTCCTTGTATCTGGGACTCAATCGATAAGGTCTCTGCTTAATGGGATTCACATTTGGCTTGAGATGTATCTTCATGACTCCCAAGTCTCCCAAAATGCCTTTCATTTCAGAGAACTTTGTTGGAAACAAATCCTCATACTCATGCAAAAGCTCTGCGATCTGCGTGATTGTTTCTTCATCCCAGTAATCCCCAATAGATGCAAACTTTGGTTCTTCACTTGTGCCAATGTTAACTTTTCTTGTTTTGACAGGGCTACTAAGATCTGGAATTTCTAATGGAGGTCCCTCTATATCACACGCTCCTTATGATTCAGGTATATTTATATTGTGTGGGTCTTCATCATCGCTTTCTTATTCTTCTTCATCCAAAGCAAAGTTGTAACGTTCAAGGGTGTGTTCTATCTGTCTTGCCAATTCTGGTTGCTGATAAACATGTATATGTATGACTTCGAATATCTTTCCTTTGATAATCTATAGAGCCTCATTGATGCTTGGACATTCATATTCGAAGCTTAAAGTTCTTTGGAAGTTCGCAGTCATGATAGACTAGTCTGTTGTTCCTCTGTGAAGCTCTGTGTCTATATACCATTTCTTTGGTATCTGCTCTAATGTGTGTACAAATAGATGGACCCACTTTGCTTGAGGTCTATGTTCCCATTTTTTTGAACAAATTTATATGTGATCTCTTGGACTCATTTGTCCATTATACTTTACTAGTGTTAGTGAAGCTTTCTCTGTGAATCTGAGTTCCATCATGTACTTGCACTGTTCCCATGTTTTTAGATTGTGTTTATGCATGGCCCACCATCTAGTAGGTTTAGTGTGCAATGTTGAATCTAATGCTGACATCTTATATTCATCTGGAATTACAATATATTCTTGAAAATATACATGAATGCTACTCAAGCCATCATAGGTAGGAATTGGACTTACCTCTGCTCCAACCCAACGTAGTGATTTTGTGATCTACGCACATTGCCTAGCAAATACCTCATGCATTCTACTCTGCCAATTATCCAATCCTACGTCGAAGTCTGATATGCAAGAGTTATCGCAACGCCAACTAAACGTTCCATCAGTTATAGGATTGATGTAGTCGGCCTGATTCGTAGTCATCTTGTAGATGCAATCAAGGTCTCGTTCTCTGCATTCTTCTTGTATCGATCACTATATCTTGGTCCTTGTGAAGGGTCCAAGGGTGCGATGGCCCTAATATCATGTCCTTCGAAGATCATCTTTTTGGTTTTCAAATTGATAATTGCGAGGTTATCCATCGCCCAGTCTATCCCCAATAATGCTGGATATGGGTTACTATCATTGATGATCTCAATAACCTCGAAGTCTGCTAAAATTCTTACTCCATCAATGTCCACAAGTACATTGGAGAGTCTTCCAAAGGGGATAAATTTCTATTGATTAGCTAGTCTCAATCGGATAGGTGACCATGATAACCTTGGTTTCCCCATCTATTCCCATGTCTGCTTGGTCAAGACATTCACTTCTGATCCCAAGTCAAGGATGACCTGGTCCATTTCATAGTCTCCAATATGCGCACTGAGCCTCATTTCTTGGCATGTTCTCTTATGAATTTTTATGTGGTGAATTGCGCTATGAATAGTACTAGTGCAATTGCATTGTTCATCGTGGTTTCGTAAGTTTCGCAATTCTACTAGGGCATCTTCACTTTTCAGTAGATTCATACAGCTCTGTAGGAACTGTGCAACAAAAGTCTTTGTTTCTATGATGGTACATGTTTTATCATATGCTGTTGGCATATCCTTCATATGCATTATTTCACTTCATAGTTTAATTCTTAGTGTCACAGGCTCTGATTCTTTGAAGGTCTCCCTCGTTTCTGCGAAGACTTCTTTGTTTCTATCCAGAGTGAAAGCAGGTGCTTTCCCAATTTCTTTTCTTATCCAGACCCCCTCAGTAGGTGTCTGTTTATCTTGGTAGTATTAAGAAGTTGAGGATTTTTCTCTTTGATCTTGACCTATGGTAGCTCCACTTCACATCACAACATTAATGTTTGGATCTCTAGTTCTTTTCTCTGTTGCGATCATCTGAATGTTCGGATTTGGTGCTTCTATTCTCCTCTCTTTCACTTTTTCTTTCAAAATAGGGCATGATTCAATGACATGATCAAAAGACTTACAATATCTACAGGTAGTACAAGCATTGGTGCAGTCTTTGGAAAGATGTCCCGGTTCAGCACAATTATAACATATTAGCTTACCTCTTCCTCTTCCTTAGCCAGTGTTTCTTCCTCTTCTTTGGAATCCACCATGACCTCTATATGCACCTTGATCATACTACACATTATCTTTGTTATGTAGTGTTTCTTCTTGAACTCGGTAAACATCATGCTTTTCTTTCCATCATTAGTTCATATGCTCTACAGTTGGAATCATCATGGCCAGCTGATTTAAAGAATGCGTAGTATAAGTTCTTGGGTGTTCGCACATACTTTTGAATCAAATGAAAATATTTTGGGTGATGTCCTCTACATCAGAAAATTTCACACCATGGTCCTTGTTGCTGATTCAGTGGATTTGGTGCTCCAATATTGAGGTAATTTTTGAATACTATACAGAGTTGTTTCGGGTGTCCTCCTTTGCACTTTGTACACCAGAATTTCTCTCTGATTTCTTTTCTCTTATTAATGTCTTGTAATTGTAACGTCAAGGTTTCTAGCTGGTTTTGTATCTAGACCATTCCTGCGCTAGTCTCTCCTATTGGAGAAGCCTCTAGTTTCATCGCAATTTCTAGGGCCTCTGTTTGTGAAGCGACCTTCTGTTGCATCAATGGTATCGTGATATGTGACAACAGCGCAGCTATGAACCACTATTGGTGTTTTTGCGATGCTATATCAAAGCTTACTTGTTCTAACAATGCTTTGAAATTCTAGTCGAATTCCCATACTGACTTAGTCGTTTCTTGAATTCTCTTAGGAGGGCAGCCTTGATATCTAGTACGGTCTTATTCTAGCCAACATAATATTTCATAAACCAATTCAAGGCTCTATCCCTGAATGTAGTGATGCATTTTGCTTTCTTAATAGCATCATCCTGGACTTGCTTAACGTTCCACACGGCCTCGCATAGAAAATAATGTTGCTCAGGGTATTCTAGACCCGTTCCTTTGAATATCGGAAATTTGATATCGTTTTTCATTCTCCTTCTAGGAGGTGTAGTGTTTTGTGCTCTGCTCGAAATGTTCTGAGCACCTTCTTTTGCGGTGTTACTACTACTGATGTTCTGTGGATTAGCAGTATTTTCAACTAGTGGATTCTGTGGAGTGATGGGATAATAGGTAACTACTAGAGGTTCTTTCTTACTATCAGTATCAACATGTAACTCATTTTCTATAGATATGCGAAGTTCATGTTCATTAGGCCTCTTTTCGGAACTAGACATGTATATTTTACCACTTTTTAGTGTATGAATGTGTTCTTCTCTATCATTATCCTTAGCTATGAACATTACAGACTTAAAACTGCTAGGTATCTTACTGCATTCTTAAAACACCTTTATCTGCTAACAACATTTTAATGTATAGGCTAAGATTGTTCAGGTACTTACCTCTGAATCCTTTGAAGAAATCTGCCTCTGCTACACTCTAACACTTCAACATGTCCACATCTAATTTTGTAATGTAGCCTTCTAATATTCTATCCATCAAGAAGTCTACAGCTCTTGAGATCGGGCTATCCATCGCTTTAAGCTCTGGATCAGTTCTAGAGACCATGCCATGGGTTCTCCTCCTTAGTAGCATGTTTTCTGTTATGCTAGTCTCAACAACCACTCATATAGATCATTGTTGAATGCTACAAAGAAAATTTCATAAATATTAGAGTATAGATATCTCTGCAATCATTCTTCGTTAGAGAAACGCAGATGTTTGTTCTCCTTTCTTGCAAACTCCTTCTCTGTATTGTCCACCCAGTTTTGTATTTTCGTCCTATCTGGATTCTAATACTCTGAACACATCACCGGTTTAGTCCCAGCAATGGAAGCATTTGTTGGCTTGTATACTTGTTCTCTAGCTTTTCAAGATTGACCCAGGTTCTACGCGGTTCAAGGAACCAACAAAATCCCTTTTCACCGCCCCTTCGACAACATTCTACAATCTGACTGAGGTCTCACCCGATGGTAAGTTATGGGGAGGTTGCGAAACCAAGTTTCCATAACCAGGTGATGCACGATTCATACTGGCTTGCAACATGAAGATTCTTCTCCTGCAACTTTCCGACTAGTGAGCAACGTGCTACAGGGTTCGTGGTGCAAGGTAGTTGTGCTACCTAGGACTGCAGATGGACACTTAGACACTTTCAACATTTGTCAGATCTTTGCAACTATGTAACTTATGTTAAAATTCAATATGCTAAGACAGAAAATAGCAGCATTACATTCCATTTCACAATAATAGCATATACAGGATCACTGAAGAAACAACAAGCATAGCATAAACACAAGAGACAGAGATTTATCCTGGGAAACCCTCATGGGGTAGAAAACCCAGCAAAGCTTCCTCAATATAGATGACCAGCAATATACAAAGATGCAAACCCTGAGCATAAGCTCCTTCTCCTCCATAGCAGACCTCTCCTCCACAAATGCACCTTTCTCAAGTGAGTGAGTGTGTATAATGAGGAACACACCTCCTCTATTTATACACTACTCTGATATGTATTTTACACAAGTACATGTAGGCTCGTATTTAACCAATAGGTTAAATACCCCACTACAACTAACTGGGCCGACCCCTCTAGGGTGGTCTAATAACCCTTTGACCCACATAACACATACAGGGCCGACCCCTACTAGGGAAGTCTAATAACCCGAGTTACTACATTCCGACGGAGGAATAAACATCTCCGGATATACAATAAGATCTTCACGGAGGAATGAAACATCTCCGGAATAATAAAGTACAAATATAATATTCTTTGAAGTTACAATATATCAACACTCCCCCTTAACGAGAAGGATATTATAACAACATCTGCACGAGCAAGGAGTCATCAACATCATATATGATACATCTATAAATCATTGGAAGCTTTCTTCAATTTGTCTTCATCAGTAACTCAAACAGTTACTGGTACATCAATGTCAACATCAATATCAGCATTACGATCATCAGCATCGTAATCACACGATCAGTAGCATCATCATCACACTATCAACAGCAGCACGATCAGCATCGTCATCATACGATCATCAGCATCGTCATCACACGATCATCAGCATCGTCATCACACGATCATCAGCATCGTCATCATACGATCATCAGCATCATCATCATACGATCATCAGTATCGTCATCAGCATCGTCATCACACGATCATCAGCATCGTCATCAGCATCGTCATCATACGATCATCAGCATCGTCATCACACGATCATCGGCATCGTCATCGCACGATCATCAGCATCGTCATCATACGATCATCAGCATCGTCATCAGCATCGTCATCACACGATCATCAGCATCGTCATCATACGATCAGCAGCATCGTCATCACACGATCAGCAGCATCGTCATCACACGATCAGCAGCATCGTCATCACACGATCAGCAGCATACATGATCCTTCCTTTCGGAATTACTGGATCAATCTCATCATAATCATATTTAAGACTATCCTTCCTTTCGGAATTATTGGATTTACTGTCTAAGGATGATTAGTCCAACTACAATCATATTTAAGACTATCCCTCCTGGATTTGCTGTCTAAGGATGATTAGTCCAGTCACAATCTCATTTAAGACTATCCCTCCTGGATTTGCTGTCTAAGGATGATTAATCCAATCACAATCGTATTTAAGACTATCCCTCCTGGATTTGCTGTCTAAGGATGATTAATCCAATCTCAATTCATTTAGGACTATCCTTCCTTTCGGAATTACTGGATTTACTGTCCAAGGATGATTTAATCCAACCTCAATTCATTTAGGACTATCCTTCGTTTCGGAATTACTGGATTTACTGTCCAAGGATGATTTAATCCACTCAATTCATTTAGGACTATCCTTCCTTTCGGAATTACTGGATTTACTGTCCAAGGATGATTTAATCCACTGATTTCATTCTCGAAGACCTCACGTCTACGGCTCTCTTTAGGACTGACAGTCCAGGGATGATCCAATCCCCTCAAGTCCATCAAGGACTTCATTCTCGGAGACCTTACGTCTACGGCTCTCTTTAGGACTGGAAGTCCAGGGATGATTCAATCCCCTCAAGTCCATCAAGGACATCATTCTCGGAGACCTTACGTCTACGGCTCTCTTTAGGACTGAAAGTCCAGGGATGATCCAATCCCCTCAACTGTCCACTAAGGACTTCATTCTCGGAGACCTTACGTCTACGGTTTCTCTTTAGGACTGAAAGTCCAGGGATGATCCAATCCCCTCAACTGTCCACTAAGGACTTCATTCTCGGAGACCTTACGTCTACGGTTCTCTTTAGGACTGAAAGTCCAGGGATGATCCAATCCCCTCAACTGTCCACTAAGGACTTCATTCTCGGAGACCTCACGTCTACGGCTCTCTTTAGGACTGAAAGTCCAGGGATGATCCAATCCCCTCAACTGTCCACTAAGGACTTCATTCTCGGAGACCTCACGTCTACGGTTCTCTTTAGGACTGAAAGTCCAGGGATGATCCAATCCCCTCAACTGTCCACTAAGGACTTCATTCTCGGATACCTCACGTCTACGGTTCTCTTTAGGACTGAAAGTCCAGGGATGATCCAATCCCCTCAACTGTCCACTAAGGACTTCATTCTCGGAGACCTTACGTCTACGGTTCTCTTTAGGACTGAAAGTCCAGGGATGATCCAATCCCCTCAACTGTCCACTAAGGACTTCATTCTCGGAGACCTCACGTCTACGGTTCTCTTTAGGACTGAAAGTCCAGGGATGATCCAATCCCCTCAACTGTCCACTAAGGACTTCATTCTCGGAGACCTCACGTCTACGGTTCTCTTTAGGACAGAAAGTCCAGGGATGATCCAATCCCCTCAACTGTCTTCTTATCTATACAAGAGCAGTTATCACATTAGCATGTGTTCTCACCAATACATCAAAACATGTATACATCACACCAAAACATGTATACATCACAACTCGCATGTATTCTTACTAATACATCAAAACATGTATACATCACATCTAGCATGTATTCTTACTAATACATCTAACATCAAAACATGTATACATTACAACTAGCATGTATTCTTACTAATACATCAAAACATGTATCCATCACACAAAAACATGTATACATCACAACTAGCATGTATTCTTACTAATACATCTAACATCAAAACATGTATACATCACAACTAGCATGTATTTTCACCAATACATCTATCATCAAAAGCATGTATAAGTAAAGCTAAGTATTTTAATTATAAGAGTCCTAAATCTAAAAATTTCTAAGTAACTGGGTGTAGGGAATAGGTTACCTCATCAACGACCTTGTTGTTTGATGAGACAATCTCATCAGTAGTGACTATACTACTCCCCCTTTCGAGGAGGGTCCTTTTGAACTACACCAAGCTTGTCTCGGAAGTATTCAAACTTCACTCGAGACAGAGGTTTGGTTGGTAACTTCTTCACTTGACGTAGAGGCTTGGTTAGTACAACGGTAACCTAAAGCCAAACTTCTTCACAACTAGCAGAGCAAGCAGCCATATATTCCGCTTGTGCTGAGAGTCACACTAGACAGCTTCCATCTAAACCATGAGATCATGGCTAATCCCAGACAATAACATCCTCTCGATGTGTTCTTCTTGTCTGATACACTTCCTGCCCAAACAGAATCTGAATAGCCATCTGAAGTCATGATCTTCAAGATAGCATAGATCAAATTCTATCGCGTCCTTTATGTGCCTCATCACATACTTTGCAACTATCAGGTAAACACATCTAGTTTCCACTAGATACTAAATCAAGGTGTTCATAACAAAGCATATATCTAACCTAGTAAATGTTAGATATATCAAAGACCCAATAATTTGACTGTACAGAGTTATATCCACTAACTCTGATGAGTTATCCCCTAACAGCTTCAAGCTGGAATCCATAAGAGTGGCCATTCCAACACCTCAAGTCATATTTCTCATCATACTTTCCCTGGTTGAGAAATGTTCCTTCTGAGCCTTGCCATACTTCCAGACCTAGGAAGTAAAGCATTAATTTGAGATCTTTCATTTTTCATTTCTGCATTGAATGAACTTCTGCATATCTATCTGTGCCATCTCTCGTTAGGAGGGTCTACTGAAATGAGCCTCAATATCATTCGAACTCTGTGGTGAGTTCCTTCTTGCATCCATGTCATATGTGTATCTTATTCAACCTTGTAGCAAAGGTTGAGATCCACATCACCCATATTAAGCTTATCAAAATATTATCGATCCTAGGTACCTATACAGAACCTGATTCATGCTTCTTCTTTAATTACACCATACTTGGAGCAAACATCTTGTCGTGATTCTCTTCCCCTTTCTAAGAGAATCTTCTAGCCATTAGCCTTCTATATTTTGTTTGATTTGTAAATCTTCTTGTTTGAACATCCACCATTTGTACGGTGTCCATGACCTTTCCTACAAATCAAAATTAAGTACATGATTAGTAATACTTCATAATCATCAAAAGATAACCCATTATGCATACAGATATCATTTACATAGTGATGCAACTATTTTGACCAATACTTTGGCACAACACTTTCCCATATCCTGTATGCATACAGTGGCTATCTAGATGCCTTCCATCTCTACCAGAACATACTATCGAGAGTGTGCACAACTCTCAGCATGTCAGCAAAGAGGTTTCATTCTAGACAAGCAACAATGGAATGTTTGTCCAAGCAAATGCACATTAGTTGTATACTGTTCAATGCTCTATGAATGTTTACACTCAGCATTATATATTCTAGGAATACAAATATGCATGCAGGCAATATCATTACTATTTCAAATAGAAACTCAAATACTTATCTTTTATGTTTGTGTGGCTGCCTCCCGCTTGATCTTCTGTATGTCTTTTGAACTTCTATTCGTTCTGTACCACTGTGCATGCTCAAGAGTCATCCTCATGATCTCATACACAAACATACACTCACTGGTATATTCTAAATTCTATCAAAACATTATAGTACTAAATAATCTTGAAAACGTATAGTCATGATTATAGTTAATAAACATTAGTATTCAAGATTTCAGGGAAGTCTTCTTTTACTCATGCATATCATTGATAAGAGATATAATATGCATAATCCCTTGATTACTAACTTTATGAATGAGCATAACCAATCATTCCAAGTATACTTATATAAGGGATCCTAACACAAGGTAAGATTCATGGGAAACATACCTGGATTAGTATACCTACTTGGTTATGTACAACATACCTAAACAACCTCTTCAATGATTTAGAGATCCTGAGCTAGAACCTGCATGTCTCATAGGTTAAGCATAATATAACAAAGTCATACATACCTCGTAAGTAGAACAAAGATTATGGATGAGTCTTTGTCTTCATGTTTTCATGGTCATGAAGCCTGATTTGTCTTTTGTGATGTACCTGTATCTTGTTAGCAGACAACCTCAACCTCACACAACACCATAATGCATTAGTACAATCATAAGTGTCAACACCCTAACCAATGAATATCTTCTATCATGCATTCATAAATTTTGTTAAGGTGATACAACAAATCTAAAATCAAGATTGTACTAACTGTAATAATCATGAAGACAAACATACCATAAACTTAATCATGAACAAATCTCAAAACATACCTCGATGAGTCATACCTATCGAGATCGCTTGTAATCTCCTTATGTAAAGCCTTAGCCTCATCTCCCTCTGAAACATGAACTCCTTCACTTATGTAGGTGACCAATCCATCTTCTTCTAGGATTAACCCTATCCACTTGATTTGCAAGAACTGGACCTGGAGCTGGATATGGGTTTGTCAGAGAAACCCCAAAAATTCAAACTTTGAATTTCAGACTTCCGAAAGGATAGAAATATGCGCCCTGATGAGCTGATCAAACTGATATATTTAGAATTTGAAAACTGCAAAGTTTTACTCCTCAATTTTGCCTTTGAAACTTTCGGATTCACTGGACGTGACCCTGAACTGGGGTTTGACGAAGCCCACTCTTTTGCCCCATCAAAAAGTTTGAACCAAAGCTCTAAGCTTCTATTTTTCTGAGGAGCTTCCAGCCGTGGTCACAGATTTCAAAAATTCCCATTTTTACAGAAGCCCTAATTTTCCACTTTTCTGATCAAAGTCCCGAACTAGGGTCTAATCAAGCCCGGCCTTCTGCCCAACCAAAAATTCTGATCTTGGTCTCTAAATTTCTATTTTGATGAGTAGCATCCAGCCGTGGTCTCCCATTACAAAAATTCCAACTTTCTTCAAAGCCCTAAATTTCGGAAGCCATGAATGAAGGTACCAAAAAATAATTCTGTTTTGACAGAAATATGTACCTGATTGTTTCTGGTGTAACTCCGAAATTTTTGATCCACAGGGTCTGAAAAAGTTTTCTGAGATAGCCTGACCTGTTAGATTTCCATCCTGACAGGTCTGACCTCAATTGGATGTTCTGAGAGAGAGTTATGCCAAATGTCGCAACGTGACCTGTTTTGGGAAAATACAGGAGAGCGAACTTGTACGGCGTGCCACGTGTCACTGTTTGACCTTCGGCCTTTGAAAACGTTTTCTGAGATAGCTCGGCCTGTTATATTTCCATCCTGACAGGTATGACCTCAATTGGATTCTCTGAGAGAGAGTTATGCCAAGTGTCGCAACGTGACCTGTTTATGGGATAATACAGGAGAGCGAACTTGTACGGCATGCCACGTGTCACTGGTTCAACTTCGGCCTCTGAAAACGTTTTCTGAGATAGTACAGTCTGTGTACTACCTGTCACTTTTCATGAAATTTCATTTGGAGCTTCCTATCGCAAGTTATGACCTTTTTCCCAAGGTCACCTGAGTTTGACTCAGATCTGGAAGAGGCAGAAACCCTATATTGTACATATCATAAATCACAAAGTACAACGAATTAGAGGTTGTCCTTTGGACACAAGGTACCTGGATATCTTAGCTTCGTCCTGTAACAATTTCAGATCCGAAAACTTCGCCAAAACGGATTTATAGCGAAAGTGCTACGATGACTGGTTTTTGCTATGTAAAACCCTAACCTTCAAATTGTCGTAAGTAAAGCAAGTGTCTTTAGTGCCATACCTTGTCTTCCTTCAGGTTAGATCTGATACCATGTTAAAATTCAATATGCTAAGACAGAAAATAGCAGAATTACATTCCATTTCACAATAATAGCATATACAGGATCACTGAAGAAACAACAAGCATAGCATAAACACAAGAGACAGAGATTTATCCTGGGAAACCCTCATGGGGTAGAAAACCCAGCAAAGCTTCCTCAATATAGATGACCAGCAATATACAAAGATGAAAACCCTGAGCATAAGCTCCTTCTCCTCCATAGCAGACCTCTCCTCCACAAATGCACCTTTCTCAAGTGAGTGAGTGTGTATAATGAGGAACACACCTCCTCTATTTATACACTACTCTGATATGTATTTTACACAAGTACATGTAGGCTCGTATTTAACCAATAGGTTAAATACCCCACTACAACTAACTGGGCCGACCCCTCTAGGGTGGTCTAATAACCCTTTGACCCACATAACACATACAGGGCCGACCCCTACTAGGGAAGTCTAATAACCCGAGTTACTACATTCCGACGGAGGAATAAACATCTCCGGATATACAATAAGATCTTCACGGAGGAATGAAACATCTCCGGAATAATAAAGTACAAATATAATATTCTTTGAAGTTACAATATATCAACAACTTATAACTTTATCCATACACATTACTTAGATTATTTTGCATCTAATGTCTTCTGAAAGGAAATATGCATACATTCACTAGTATTGACCACTTGTATATCTGACTTAGAGCAAGATTACTTAGACTTCAATCTTTTCATTCACATTCCAGAACTCTAGACAATAACTAAAACATGAAAGAATAAATGTGCATAAGAAAAATACAAAATCATTAGAAAAGAACATATTCACATAAGTCCCATCACACAACACAATATTTAACATGGTTCACCCCCAGTATGGGAGATATGTCCACATGAACCATTGATTATATTAAATGGGAAGGGTTCAATAGTTCTAGTCTGCAAACTCAGCTGCAGACACTCTTATCTATTCAATGGGTCTCTGCGCACACAGCTGCAGAGCCTCTTTACAATAGTCTCTAAATAGAGATCAACAAAACACTAAAATATTGATGTCTCAATAAAAAATGCAACCCTTCCCTTTACAAAAATCCCCCTTTTATAGATCATTCCCACATGTCACGTATTTACATTCATGGTGGGCTAAAGCAAACCCTAAGGTATCAGCCAAAATGGTGTGGTTACCCCGCTAACCAAATTTGTTAGGTTAAGATAGCGAATTCATCGTCGTGGCCATCCTTCTGCATTATCTTTGGCTTCTGGAATCTTTTGACTGTGCATGGTCACGTCGCTTTCAACCCCTCTGCTAGGCGCATGCCGATGGGTTGCTTTCATCCTATTGTTCCTTCTCTAATGGTTTCGTGTGTCTGGTTCGCTTAGTGTTTCCTTTTCTCATGCGATCGGTCTCTTTCCTTCTTTGCCACTCCTTACCCACCTCCCAAGAATATCAGAGCATCTTCCCCAAAATAGATCGTCGATCGATCTTACCAGAACTTATACTGTTTTCCTTCTAAAATTCTTCCATGCTGGATCTTCGTGGAGTTGGCACTTCACAGTGTTGGATCTTCGTAGCGCTATAACTTTTACTTTTCCGATGCTTGGTTGCACTGTAACTTTGCAGCTCCAAAAATGACTTGTCCAAAAATGCCTTAACTTGAGCTGAGCGCAACACCCTTGATACACTTTCCCACAAAAAAATTCATTACATCAATTTGTGGCATCTTTAAACCGACCCCTTGGAATGCTAAGTGATGAAAATAGTTAGCATGTTTCTCCAAAACAAGTTCTAGATAGATTTACGGCAAGAAGCATATTGAGATTTCTCTATTGTTATGAGGTGGCACACTGAAATGCATTCATTCCATAACATTTTTGTCTTCAATTTTCTATTTTACTAGGCATACAATAATGCAATATTTTGTAAAAGGATATAAACTATGGGAGGTCTTTAAAGTAAAAATAAATGGATTCACAGAATGTACTATGGTTTTATCTCATGGATTTGACAATATGGTAGAATGTACATGTTGGCCTAAGTTTACTAATTTTATGACCATATTAGGTTTTCCATCCATTGAGAAGGTTGTCACAAGTGTACATATCCATCATATAAAAAAATTCATGCTACAATCAATTTCAAACCATTGAGGGGATGAACATACACCATGCACCCTAAATCTCACGAGGCCCCCCAAACATGTTGTAAACACTTTCAGAATAACCAAAAATTATACGCTCCCCTTTACAAGGAAAGTTTTTACACCAACACTTATCAAATCCCTTTACAACTCAGGCAAATCAATTATCTACAATAAATACTAGTTATGGTCCTAGAATCAACCACTATCATTTGCAACAAAATTGTCAACCATGCCATAAAAACATTTCAATTAAATTTCTAGTGCTAGGTAAAATGTTTTTCTAGTTGTATGCGCCCTTTCTATATATATGAGAAACTATGCCTATATGTGTAGAATGATTTGGATTCAAATGTATGCACATGAATATATATGTGCAATGAAAATGATATAATTTTTATGTGTTATAATTTAGGAAAGGGATTAGGATAGATAATAGGGTTTCATTGTGATTAGAATACAAACTAGGGTTTATGCTACCAACTAGGTTTTTTAGGCTAGGCTCTCGTGTTTCTAGGCTAGGTTCCAAGCTCTAGGGTTACCAACTTAATTTTGAACTCCACTATCATGACATCATTTTCACCAACACCATGCCCACTACCACAATCACCATCAAGCCTCATCATCCTCTTGCTCATGGTGCCACCATCCTCGTCCCCATCAACCTAATGCACGTTGTCTCATTGTCACTTTCACCATCCCTATCCTCATTCCCATTATCACCACCATCATCATTGGTCTCATTGTCACCATCATGATCATTGAAGTCTAGGCCATTTAGCCTCTCCATTTATGTATTTTGGGTCAAATTTGGATTGCACTTGATTTGTTTTTAGTTGTATGCACCCTTTCTATATACATGCCAAAAAATTTGCATATAAGTGTATAATTATTTGGATTCAAAACTAGGGTTTTTAGGCTAGGCTCTAGGGTTTCTATGCTAGGCTCCAGGAACTAGTTTTACGGGATTAATGTTGAACTCCTTTACCACGACCATAACAAAAATGTAACCCCCACTTAAGAAAAAACACTTATTAGGCATGGGAATCTTTTTATACCTTGTTTTAACACTTGCATTAGGAAGTCTCATCAAATCTTAGGGCATTGACTAATGTCCTTGGAGGAACACCTTCGAGATTCAAGGTAGAGGTGGGGACTAAATCCTAGAGGAGGGGACACATGGTGCTATTTATAAATAGAATCCCAATATAGGAAAGGACTTTTATATGTAATTATTTGTTGTAGCTTGAAATTTTCTAGACTCTATAGGACATTTAGATCATTTTCACCATAACGCCATCCCCATGTTCATAGTGACCATCCCCATTCTCAATTCACCATGACCATCATGATTCATCAACACCATTCCCATTGCCACCATCAATTTCACTACCATCCTCCTTGTGCCCATATTGTCACCATCAACACCATTCCCATTGCTACCATCAATATAACCTTCATCCTCATCATGCCCATGTTGTCACCATTGCCATTGAGAGGCATTGGAAATTTTTCACAAAGCAATGCAATTTCGTAATCTTGGATATTATTGGAGATATTTTTGTTGTGTGATGTTATGGATTGCACCATCCAGATATGTTTTCTTTTGGATGATCATTCAAGAGTCTATATATTGGCATGTGATATGCATAATATGCTTAGATATGTGCTCATATATGACAAAATGCAATAGCCTATTTGAAGAAATAAACGTTCCCAATTCCCATTTTCTTCTCATTGAATTTTGCAATGTTCATTCTCTTTTTTATAATAAAACAGAGTTAGATCAAAGAACAGTTCGTAGCAATAATTTTGAAAATTCTTCCACTTACATGTGAAAATTTTAAGACGAAATATTGAATGTCACATTTAATTCCACAAATATGTATTTCAAGTTGTTTTTCACTCAGTGGATCCAAAAGACAAGTGTAAGAAGCAATTCAAAAGACATGATGATAGCGGTGCATCACTTGGGTACAATTGAGCTCTATTAGCTCTATTGATACCAACAATAGTGGATCATCAAGTAAGGTAATTATAATTAGGCTTAGGGTGAGGCATATTCAAACTTATAATTGCAATTGTGCTAAAAGTGGATGTGAGGACAAAGGAAACCATATCAATAGTTGCATACATGTTCTTCTTCTTGAAGGTAATATAGTTTCATACCTGTTCTACTAATGAAGTATGTATCAACACTTGGGATCCAAAGAACCCTAAGACATGTCCTATATGGTAGTTTGAAAGCTCCTTTATTTCCCTTGATCGCCTTAGTTTGTGCATTTAGGGAATAACTCCTAGGTCTCTAAATTACCTTAATTCTAAGTGGTTAACCTAATCCTCTTATATTCCCACATAGAGAAAAAATGCACCTACTAGATGCCAAGTGTTATGTTCCAAGACCTTGCACATGGTCACCAATCCCTAGAAGCTCCAATACAAACTTTATAATTTTTTTTACAATTGTCTCTTGATGTTTTGTTGAGTTCTTATTACATTTGGTCCTTTTAAATATGGGTAATTGACGTAATCAAGAAAAAAGTTCCACTACGTCAATTTGTACATAAAAAACATACACATATACAAATATCTACATGTACATACACACATAAGCTCATGCACATACACAATAAATAAATCCTATCTTGTAGAAGGCCATGGCAATCTTGCTTAAGGGGGTCATTTATGATCTGAAGGATCCCGAGCGAGCGTGGCGATCAGGAAAAAATCCACAATGGCCATATGCACATGTGGGAGATGACAGAACGGTTGGAGTATTAAAAAACACACTTATACCATATTAGACTTAGGATATAACTAATTAATCATTTATGATTAATTTCCTAAGTTTTGACTAACTAAAAAGGGCCAATTTTTTCTTTTAGTGGACCACATGCTATCCTAATTCACCAAAATGAATTTGGATAGATTCTAGAGAAGATTTCCTTGCATTCTATTTGATTTTATTCTATCCCTGAATTAGAAAGATAGTTTCCTGATTTAGATAGCTTTATCCTATTTTTCTACTTTTTAGTGGATAAGGAAAAGCTACTTTACTTGGAAACTCTTACCACTTGGGAAATTAGACCTCCAAATATTTTCTTCTCCCTTAAATCCATCATTACATTCCATTTATCTCACTCATGAGATTCCCTACCATATTCAGCAAATTCATGAGCCTTTAGGCTGTTTAGGAAAGTGTTTTTTGACACCTTGGGGGTCTTTTTCCTTTAGTAAGCCTTTTCTTTTGTGCTTTTCAACTTGCCTCTAAGGCATTTGATTTTATGCATGGAAGATCAATTATATATTGTAATCATATTGATGAATAGGATACCAATTTTTTTCCACAAATTATCTTTTTTATTCTTCTTCTCTCATTATCAGAAATATTCCATGTGAACTTGTCTTATTGAATGTAGATCTAAGCCATTGAAAATCTCACATGGTGTAAGAACTAGATTGATTCAAAACAATTTCCAGTGTCTTTTTTGCAAGGTATTTCCATCACTAGGAGTGCATCAGCATGGATCAAAATCAATCTAAAGCTGTGACTCTCACCCCCTTCAACTACTTTGACTGGAAGGCGCATATGATCATCCAACTTCAAATAAAAGGATTATATAGAGTCATTATGGGGCTTGAAATTGAGCTAGGAAATGTTGCATTAAAATTGAAACGGTTCAATAGGCTTGATGAAGCTTATGGGTTACTTTGTCTCTCTGTATCTCCAGATCTTATGTTCCATATTGAATCTCTATGCACTCCAAATCTAGAGTCTCTCTTTGGAAAACAGGACGAGCTTAGAGGTCATTTATTGGAGATTGAGCTGATCTCACTTAGTCCAAGTAATTTAGATTCAATGGAATAATTCATCTGAAAATTCAAGAACCTAGTGCTTCAACTCAAGCAATGTGGCATAGATAAGAAGGATGAGCAACTAATCCTTACCATTCTGTCAAAACTGAGCTCTGAATACTCAGTATTTGTGTCTACGTTTCATGCTACAAGACTTGCACATTAGATGCACATAATAATCTTCTGCACATTTATTCTAAGAAAAGCAATAATAATTCATATGATTCTCCTCCATCATCATAATATGAGCTTCATGAGTCCTTTACACATGATTCTTTCCTACACCACATTGATGCATTAATGCATGATCATGACATTCACAATCTCTTCATCAAGTTTGCATGGGGGCTTCACTCAATAAACCGCTATCATAGCACGTTCATTCATGGCATATTAAACAATACCCCTAATTTCACAAAATATTGGAAAATACCTTCCAAAATTGTTTTTTTTAACCCCCTCCCAATATGCCTTCCCAATTTAAAAAAACCCCTATTTTCACTAGATATTGTATGTATCAATTTTTTCATTAACATTTTTTATAACCCTTTATATTTCTACCTAGTATATTGATATGACACCCCTCTTATGACCCCACATGCATTCTACAATGCACCTTGCTTCTTTCGATGTATATTGTGGATGCACATTACTTCACCCACAACGCAATTACTCAACCACATATCATTATGATTTGCAACATCTAATGGTCTAATGAAGAGATACGAGATCACTTCTTGTATGTCACTAGAGCTAATGGACATAGTACAACATTTAGATTGCATGTTGTAGTTCCCCAATCATTGACTAAGCTTGTTGTGGGCTAGGTATCCGACCCCCCAGGGCCTGTAACAAGCTCTAGGAGGCTGACTAAACCTCCCAAGGCATATAATAGGCACAAGTGGTTGGGTATTCAAGCCCCCAAGGCCTATCGAGGGCCTATAACAGGACCTGGAGGCTTAGAGCCTCCCAAGGCTATTGTTAACAACTAGATGAGTGATATTGGTAACAATTGGCTGTCAATGAACAATGTCTCTTGACTATGATCGATTGGAAACCCACTTCACCACGAAACCCCCTAGCCTCAAGCATGCCTCAAGACACGATTCCCCTATGTAGTGGTAAGCCCGAGCCTTTCCTCAACCTGATTTCTCATCTGGCCGTGATCCCGCCATCTCCATTTGGTAGATATTTGATAGCCCGCCCATATAAAAAAGACCCCAAATTATTTTTGTATTGTTACATCAAATAAAAAAACCCTTTTCCCTTTAATATATAAGCAATATAATTTTTAGGTTTTCATGAATATTTAATACCGCAATATGAATGAACGTGGTATTATATTGCCTTCTAGTGAATCCCCCATGCAAGTTTGTTACTCAGAAGCAACCCATTCAGCTCCTCCCAATGAGGAACAAGATAGTATGAAGACTTCCAAGCATGTCATTTTTTGAGGGACGATTTGTTCCCATGAGGTTTTCCCTATTTTCTCGTTTTACATGGACTAGTTATTTTTGTATTGGGGTGAGCATAATCCGTGTTGCTTGGGCCCTATATTTATGATATTTTTCTGATTTTCACCACATAAATTCAAGCTTAAGGGGGGTTGTTGGAGTATTAAAAAATCCACTTATACCATTTTAGATGTAGGATATAATTAATTAATCATTTATGATTAATTTCCTAAGTTTTGACTAGGTAAATAGGGCCAGTTTTGTATTTTAGTGCACCACATGCTATCCTAATTCACCAAAATGAATTTGGATAGATTATGGATAATATTTCCTTGGATTCTATTTGATTTTATTCTATTCCTGAATTAGAAAGACAGTTTCCTGATTTAGACAACTTTATCCTATTTTTTCTACTTTCTAGTGGATAAGGAAAAGCTATCTGACTTGGAAACTCTTACCACTTTGGAAATTCGGCCTCCACATATTTTCCTCTCTCCTAAAGCCATCATTACATTCCGTTTACCTCTCTCATGAGATTCCATACCATATTTATCTAGTTCGTGAGCCCTTAGACTATTTAGGAAAGTGATTTTTGACACCTAGGGGGTAGTGAGCATTTTCTTTTTGTGCTTTTCAACTTGACTCTAAGGGATTCGCTTTTCTACATGGAAGTTGTATTATATATTGTAATCATATTGATGAATAGGATACAGAGTGTTTTCCACAAATTATCTTCTTTATTCTTCTTCTCTCATTCTAAGAAATATTCCATGTGAAGTTGGCTTATTGAATCTAGATCTAAGCCATTGAAAATATCACAAGAACCTCTATCCGCTTGTGGGTTTGGGTTCCATGCCCCGGAGAAAAACCTCAAAGTGTCCTTGAATGTCCATGGGGTTCCTAGAAAAAATTCCTGTAGCACAAAAACCATGACTCCGATAGCGAATCTGTCGATTCCGATGGATTTGGAACCCTGCGTTTCAGCTAGGGTTCCCCCCACATCATGCCTCAAAGGCTCAGAAATGATCCTATTGTGCCATCTCAGGAACTAGTATTTTGCTCAGTGAAGGCCATACCAATCTTGATCAAGGGGGTTATTTATGATATGAAGGCTCCCTACTGAACTTGGCCATCATGAACACATCTAAAATAGCCACATGCACATGTGGGAGATGACGGAACCTAAGTCCGCTCGCCGGTGTGGGTTTCGTGCCCTCAGAGAAAATCCTTAAAGTGTCCCTGAATGGCCACAAGGTGTCTGAAAAAAATGATCTTAGCACCAAAAATGTGACTCCGATTGTGAATACGTCGATTCTGATGGATTCAGGACCTCGATTTTCAGCTAGGAGCCCCCCCACACCATGTGTCAAACACTCGAAAATGGTGCTATTGTGTCATCTCAAGAACTACGGTTTTGCTTATTGAAGGCCATGCCAATCTTGCTGACGAGGTTCATTTATGATCTGAAGGATCCTCGGAGAGCATGACCATTTTGAAAACATCCACAATGTTCGAATGCACATTTGCGAGCTAATGGAACCCAATTCCGCTCGTCGGTTTGGGTTCCATTCCCCCGAAGCAAATCCTCAAAGTTTGCTTGAATGGCCATGAGGTGCCTGACCAAAATTCACATAGCACCAAAACCATGACTCCGATCTTGAAGCTATCAATTCCAATAGATTGAGGACACTAATTTTCATCCGAGGGACCCCCCACACCATGCCTCCAATTCCGAGAAACGATGCTATTGTGTCATTTTCAGAACTAGGGTTTTGCTCAGTGAAGGCCATGTCAATCTTGATCAAGGGGTTCAATTGTCATCCGAAGGCTTTCGGGTGTGCATGGCCATTGTGAACACATCCACAATGAACATATACACATTTGAGAGCTGAAAGAATCCAAGTCTGCTCGTCGGTTTGGGTTCCATGCCCCCAGAGAAAATCCTCAAAGTGTCTATGAATGGACATGGGGTGCCTGAGAAAAATGCCCGTAGCACTAAAACCATTACTCCAATCATGAATATGTCAATTCCGATGGATTTGGGACCCCAGGTTTCAGCTTCAAAATGTCACAAAACTCAATTCTACTACCTAGTTCGAATTCTATGCCCCCGATAGGGATTTGCCATGTGTCCCTGAAAGCTTTTGGGAGGCGAGTTTAGATGGGCCATAAAATAATCACCGTGGCTTGGATTTATGAACCATCAAATCCGTTGGAATCAAGACATTAGATTAATGCTAGGAGTGCCTATCTCCTCTAAGCCTATTTTCTTGAATCTCCTCTTGTTTTACAATTTGAAAACTAGGGTTTCCCCTAGTAAGAGACATTGATTTTTTTGCACAAAGTAATTTCTTATATAATTTTTGTAGATTGATGATGATGGCGGTGGTGTTGGTGGTGGTGGTGGCAGTGGTGATGATTATGGAGGAAATAATGATGATGATGAAGACACTAGTGGCCACCATGTTAGTGACGATGATGGTAATATAGACAACAATGGGAACCATGGAGATGACAAACAAACATTAAAGTTTTTTTTCCAAGATATGAACATCATTATAATGTTTTGTACACAACATATGGGTCTTAAGAACTTGATCATAGTTGATGAGGAGCACCAACATATTAAGGCATAGATGATGTTTTCATGGCTCCTGGGACATGTTAGGATATTAATTCACCATACAAGCCCTATAAAGGAAATATTTGACTCATGAAACTAATATGAGAAACATTATGAGTTTTCTCATACCAAGGACATGTGTCATCTCCAATAACATGTTTTGGTGATGAAAAAAAATTCCTTGGGTCCCAAAACATTCTTTTAGGGTTCATTAGCCATGCACATGGTTTATAAAGGGAATATTTGGATGATCAATGTAATATTTACATCATTATGAGGATTTAGGCACGATATATGGGTATTGGGGCCACCTATATTAGGTAAGGTGGAACGCCAACATATTAAGTCCCTAAAATGTTATTTTATGGTTCATGAACCATGCATTGGGTCCCAAAACACCAGACATGCCCTATATACTGAATATTTGTTCCATGGGTGTAATATTGGTGTCAATACAAGTTTTTTTCCATAATTTATGGGTCTTAGGGACCACTAGTCTCATGGGGTCTAAAGCATGCTTTTAGGCTTCATGGGTCATGCACATGGTTCCAAGCCAATACATATTCCTTGCAAATAAAAAGTTTTCTCTATGGTTGTAATATGAGTTCCAACAAGGTTTTACATATGACATTTTAGGGCACCATTACAAAATTTATCATCTAAGGGATGGGCCCTAGCTACAATATAATGATGAAAATGGTTTTCATAGCCCTTAGGGACTAAAAATAAGCTTTTAGGTTCATGAGGCACACATAAGGTCCAAGAAATCAATGCAAGCCCTATATAATATTTTTTTTGCATATGAGTATAATATCAACACCTTTATAACGTTTTTTGCACCAGAAATGGGTCATAGGGACTCGAATTTGGTTTGAGGTTAACATTAGCATTTAAAGGAATAAATGATGATTTAAGGGCCCATGGAGAATGCAAATATTCCTGAAAAAACATAGATGCCCTATAAAGGGATTATTTGTCCCACCAATGAATATGGATTCCATGACAAGGTTTTTTGTTCCAAGGATGAGTATAAGGCCCTAGCCATGCTCTAAATATGTAAATCATTGTATTTTGACCTATCATATACTAGGGACCATGGGCAATGAGAATGGTCTGAAACCACCATATATTCCCTATAAAGAACATACTTGGCATATGAGTGCAATCTGGGTGTCATTACAAAGTTTTATCACCACAGATTGTTCTTTATGCCATAACTATGGTTCAAGGATGAAACCAACATATTTGGGATTAAAATTTTTGTGCACCACAAATATAGATTGGGAGCTTAACTATGCCTCAAGGAGAATATTAGTGTCTTAGGAGACTTGAGATTGTATTTGGAGACATCCTCGTAGTCATGCATGAGACCCAAGATTGTATTTGGAGACACTATGTATTTTGGTTTTCTAATTATGTTACGGACTATTAATTATGTATTTGAACTTGCTTCCATTTTTATTTTGATCATGGAATTATTTTTCATTTCACTAGTTTATTTTTTGCATACACATATTAATTGTGTTATGTTGTATATTATCATAGTTTATGAGATGATGTTATGAATTTTTGCATAGAATGTGGTTACTAGTATGAACAATATTTTATTTACTTATTAGCAATAAGATCCAATTATATATAGAGGAAAAATAATCATCAATATAATCATATTCATCATAATCATAATCATCATCATCATAACCATTCATCAAAACAAATAAACAAACACTTTGATCCATAAAAAATATGCGATGGAATTTACACACACACACACACACATGCCAGTCTTGCTCAAGGGGCTCATTTCTCATCCCAATGCTATTGGGCATGCATGGCCATTGTGAACTCATCCACGATGGCCATATTCACATGTGGGAGCTGAAAGAATCCAAATCCACTCGTCGGTTTCGGTTCCATGCCCCCGAAGAAAATCCTCAAAGTGTTCATGAATGGCCACGGGGTGGCTGGAAAAAATACTCGTAAACATTGCAAATACGTCAATTTTGATAGATTTGGGACCCTAGATTTCAGCTAGGGAACCCCCCACATTGTGCCTCAAACACTCGGAAACAGTTCTATTGTGCCATCTCAGGAACTAGGATTTTTCTTAGTGAAGGCCATGCCAATCTTGCTCAAGAGGGTCATTTATAATCTGAAGGATCTTGGGCATGCATGGACATCGTGAACACGTCCACTATGGCCATATGCACGTGTGGGAGCTAAAATAATCCAAGTCTGGTAGTCGGTTTGGGTTCCATGCCCCTAGAGCAAATCCTCAAAGTGCCCTAAATGGCCACGAGCTACCTGGCGAAAATTCCCATAGCACCAAAATGGTGACTCTGCTCCTGAATCTGTCAATTCTGATGGATTCGAGGAGCCAGGGTTCAGTTGGGGGACCCCCCACACAGTTCCTCCAAGGCTCAAAAATGGTGTTATTGTGCCATCCCAGGAACTAGGGTTTTGCTCAATAAAGGCCATTCGAATTTTTCTAAAGGTGGTCAATTCTCATATGAAGGCTCCCGAACGTACGTGGCCATCGTGAACACATCCAAAATTTCCATGTGCACGTGTGGGAGATGATGGAACCCAAATCTAGTCGCTGGTTTGGGTTCTGTGCCCCAGAGCAAATGCTCAAAGTGTCCCTAAATGGCCATGGGGTGACTCACCAAAATGCCTGTAGCACCAAAAACATGACTCTGCTCTTGAAACCATCGACTCTAATGGATTTGTGATGCCGGGTTTCAGCTAGGGGTCCCCCCACACTATTCCTTTGACGTCCAGGAACGATGCTATTGTGCCATCTTAGTAACTAGGGTTTTTATTAGTGAAGGCTATTCCAATCTTTCTTAAGGGGATCAATTCTCATCCAAAGGATCCCAGGCGTGCATGGCCATCGTGAACACGTCCAAAATGCACATGTGCACATGTGGGAGCTGATTGAACCAAACTCTGCTCGTCGGATTGGGTTTTGTGCCCCAGGAGAAAATCCTTAAAGTGCCCCTGAATGGCCAC
Organism: Larix kaempferi; assembly: GCA_027924585.1. Taxonomy (NCBI): domain Eukaryota; kingdom Viridiplantae; phylum Streptophyta; class Pinopsida; order Pinales; family Pinaceae; genus Larix; species Larix kaempferi. The sequence continues at coordinate 36,907,145 of BSBM01001051.1, forward strand.
GGGGTGCCTGACGAAAATTCCCATAGAACCAAAACTGTGACTAGGATTGTGAAGCCATTGATTCCAATGGATTCAGGATGTTATTTCATAGCTAGGGGACCCCCCACACCTTGCCTCCAACGTTCGAAAATGGTGTTATTGTTCCATCTCTGAAACTAGGGTTTTGCTCAATGAAGGCTATTCCAATTTTTCTCAAGCGGTTCAATTCTCATTTGAAGGCTCCCGGGCATCCATAGAAATCATGAATATATCCACAATGGCCATTTCACGTGTGGGAGCTGACAGAACCCAACTCCGCTCATCGGTTTGGGTTCCGTACCCCCAAAGAAAATCCTTAAAGTGTCCCTGAATGGCCACGGGGTGACTGAGAAAAATTCCCATAGAAAAAAAAATGTGACTCCGATCACGAAGCCATCAATTCTGGTGGATTCAGGACGTTGGGTTCTCAATGGGGAACCCCCAAAACCGTGCCTCCAATGCCCAAAAATGGTGCTATTCTGCCGACTCCGGAACTAGGGTTTTGCTCAGTGAATGCCATTCCAATTTTTCTCAAGGGGGTTAATTCTCATCCGAAGGATCCTGGGTGTGTGTGACTATCATGAACATGTCCATAATATCCATGTGCACAGGTGGGAGCTGATGGAACACAACTCCACTCGCTGGTATCGGTTCCGTTTCCCCAGAGCAAATCCTCAAAGTGTCGCTGAATGGCCATGAGGTGCCTGACCAAAATTCCCATAGAACCAAAACCATGACTTCAATCATGAATCCATCTATTCCGGTGCATTCAGGACACCTAATTTTATCTATCCCCCCCCCACAACATTCCTCCAATGCCGAAAATGGTGCTATTGTGCCATCTCCAGAACTAGGGTTTTTCTCAGTGAAGGCCATTCCAATTTTTCTCAAGGGGTTCAATTCTCATCCGAAGGCTCCCGGGTGTGCATGGACTTCATGAACACATACAAAATGGCCATGTGCAAGTGTGGGAGCTGACAGAATGCAACTCTGCTTCCTGGTTTGGGTTTCGTGCCCTTGGAGCAAATCTTCAAAGTGTCCCTGAATGGCAATGGGGTCGTTGACCAAAATTCCCATAGCACCAAAACCGTGACTATGATCATGAAGCAGTCGACTTCAATGGATTCAGGACATTAGGTTCTAGCTAGACCCTCCCCCCCCCCCACACCATGCCTCTAACTCCCGAAAATGGTGTTGTTGTGCCATCTCCGGAACTAAGGTTTTGCTCAGTGAAGGCCATGATAATCTTGCAAATTGGGGTCAATAAGATAGATTAGGTTCTATAGGGATATATTAGGTCTTCAGGGCTAGGTTAAGTCTCTAGGGATAGATAAGTATTATTTATTAGGTATCCATGGTTGTAGGTCCACATTAGGCTTTCCAGGGCTAGATTTGTTTTTATCTAGTTTCTAGGGCTAGATCAGGGTCTATAAGCTAGATTTGGTTCTATAGGACTAGATTAGGTCTACGGGGATAGGTTACATCTCTAGGGATAGATAATTATTCTATATTAGGTCTCCAAGGATATAGGTCCACATTAGGCTTTCCAGGGCTAGATTTTTTTTTGTCTAGTTTTTAGGGCTAGATCAGGGTTTATAAGATAGATTAGGTCTTCGAGGCTAGGTTACATCTCTAGGGATAGATAATTATTCTAGATTAGGTCTCCAAGGTTGTACGTCTAGGTTAGGATTTCCAGGGATACATTTGTTTTTGTTTGGTTTCTATGACTAGATCAAGGTCTATAAGTTAGATCAGGTTTTATAGGGATAAATTATGTATCTGGGGCTAGTTGACATCTCTAGGGATAGATAAGTATTCTAGATTAGGTCTCCAAGGTTGTAGGTCCACATTAGGCTTTCCAGGGGTACATTGTTTTTTTTTTCTAGTTTCTAGGGCTAGGTCAGGGTCTTTAATCTATATTAGGTTCTATTCCTTAGAAGGAACATGTAGATCTAGCTTCCAACCGATATAGTGTGATTCTGATATATTTAAGTTTGTTAGTATTTCATCTTGTGATAAGGGTGAATTTCAACATTATTTATCTAGTGGCTTAGGAGCATGTAGGGGTGATTTTACTGCCCAAGATATTTATATCATTTGTTTCTTCCATCCATGATACTTCCAATTATATAGCGAAGGAGAGGTGTGATGATGAGATTGAATTCATCCATGCACATTCTACTTATTCATTAGAGAAGTATGATGCCTTAGGAGGATGTTGTTGATGGTTATTCAAGAGCCATATATAATGTGAGTATTCCAAAGTATAGAGCCATGGATTATCCTGTGAATGGTTTGAGATTTATTGTATAAACCATTGAAGAAGTAGGTGTTGATTCTTGTGTACAAATCATCACGGAAAATGCACATGTTTGCAAGGTTGTTGGCATGATTGTGGAAGCTAAATATCCACATGTATGTTCATTTTGGACACTGTTCATTTGATTTTTTTGTGTTGTAGAGTCATTTATACATGATTTTATTTCTCTTACAGGTTATTTGGACACCTTGCATTGCCCATTCCTTGAATTTAGCACTGAAATCCTCCACACTAGTAGATGCAGATTGTGAGATGGGAAGAGAGAAGGAGGAGGAGGCATAGGATGATGATCATGGCAGTGATGAGTTTGTTGATTCAGGCATGTAGGAGTACTATTGACATATGATATTCTTCCATATTGATCCACCCCTTTTTATATTTACTATTAGTCTATTTGGAATTTTCAATGCCCAATGGCATTCCGAAATCTATGTAATACATTTTGATTTTGATGACTTAATGAGAAATATGGTTCCGATATCTTGAGTTATTTCCCAATGCCTATCAAATTTCAATGCATCTATGTGTATCATTGTGATTTGTGATTGACAAATGTGTACTCATTAATGTGTATTTATTCTAATTTATATTGAATATTTGTAAATGTTCTAATATAAGATGAGTTTTCAATCTTGTTTATGCATGTGAAGTTTTCCTAAAGGGATGGAAACTTGAATTGGAGTGATTGGTGTAAAACATATAATGGTGTAAAAAATCAATGTATTGTAATAGTAACTTAAACATAACTCAAACATCAAATAAACAATTTAAGATAACGATATCAAATAAACTATCTAACATGAATAACATTAGACATGCATGAATAAACAATCACATGACTATACTATGTACCTCAATCAATTAGGCCTTCTGGATCCTCTCTTTTTTTTATTGTCTCAAACAACCTCTCGTGCTTAGCATGACATATTAAGTAGCGTACCTTTTTTGATGACTTCATTGAGATTGTTTGTAGTTGGATGTTTGTACCAATGATCAAATGCGTAAAGTGATACACTAGTGAACTTGGTCTATAATTCATGTATGTGTAGCCATTACTCTTTGGTCCCTTTCCATCTAGTGTAAGATATTATCCCTGAAAAACCATCAGTCCAATCGAAAAGGTAATTCCTTCACTATCGGTTAATGATGCAAGGAGGGTTTGCTTCCCCTGGATGCATCGTGCCAACCAATAATTCGTGCCAATTGCATTGTTTGTCGAGGTGACAACTGTGTATATGTGTCATGCAAAAATGCATTTTACGGTCATATTCCAACAAGTAGTGGTTTGATAACTTGGATAATTAAAAAAAGAGGAGGGAACCGAGATATGAATGCAAAAATGTTTACCTGGATGTACAAGATTAGATATATGATCATATTCATTCGAAATAGAAGACTAGCCTTCTTCTAACTGGATTGTTTCAACAACTACACGTGGGTCCACTGCAAGTGATACATGATCCCATTCATCAACCCAATCCATTGATTTACACTCATCTCACTCACAACTGTTGTAAGGACAACAAAAGCAAGCAAGTTTCCACATCCATATTTCAAATAAGTGGTTGTTTGATCTTCAAACTGAATAAATCCATGAGTGCCTTTTACAGTACTACAACTATAAGAAGGTGATCAATCTATATCAACCACATGCCAGAAATTTCTGACAACATGTCCTCTACCTGTTGGCCTATGTTGCTCTGTGGTTCGATCTGACATTTTTGCATAGCACCATTTAACTATGGATTATACATCCTAAATATGATGGTTTTCCATGCACCTCATCTCCTCCCTTCATAGGGTAGTTTTGAGACATGCTCCAACCCCATCATGATCTCCCTTTCCATGTCCGGTCTCAAAATAGTTCCATATATACAGCACATCATAAGTCTTGTGAAAAATACTCAACCACTGGAATACACGTGCATTTTTGAACTGGCCTGCACAACCATCTACCATATTCAATGTTGATCCATCTATATACCTCTCTTCTCCAGTTGTTCATAGAAAATTCTGAAGCATTGTTGCACATAATGCAGGTCGTGGCACCTGTCGTCATTAATGTAGAAGTTGGTCTTTTTCAATATTATCCTCATGTCATTGCTTCTCTCTGGCATGTGCCTATACATCATATGGACCATTATGCTAACTTGGTCTCAATGGTAGTATTGATTTTGAATCTCATTATGTGGCTGCAGGCTGTATTTTTTTAGCAAATTCCACAACTGACAATATTGTTCCATTGGGAAAGGTGTCCCTGCACTATCTATATTGTTCATCTTGCCATCGCACTATATGGACATGTTGTACATATTGCTCGGTCTTTTGGTAGAATTTCTTCATGAAATTGCAAATTTGTACTTGGTTCCAAAAAAACAAGGGAATTAATACAACGTGACATTTTCAATATGAATATATAACATGTTATACAACTTAACGAAAAATTTATACTCAAAAAAAGAAATCTAGCCATAAAACTCATATTTTGGTGTTAAAAACAACAAAAACAACCCTCGATTTGAAAAGTGGTGCTACCGGTAGCACCCTTTTTTTAGAGCTAAAATTAAAACTTTTTTGAAACCCTCACTCATATTTTTGTGTTGAAAACAACAAAAACATCCCTCGATTTGAAAAGTGGTGCTACTGGTAGCACCCTTTTTTTTCTCAGAGCTAAAATTACACATTTTTGAAACCCTGACCGATGTGATTGCAATCAAAACCCCAAATTAACCCCTCAATGAAAAAGTGGTGCTCCCATGATCATCTTTTTTTTAGGAGGGGGTTAAAATTACAACTTGTTCCAAACTGTGACCCTAGCAACCGACATCATTCAATTGAAACTCCTAAAATTAAAATTAAAAAAATGCGAAAATACAAAAAAGACATAAAACATATTAAAAACAATTAAATTAAAAAATATATAAAACACCTTAAAAACAATTAAATAATAAAATAAATTAAAAATATTAAAATACAATTAAATTTTAAAAATTAAATTCTTCTAAGAACAGATTTAAAATATTTGGATCATACTTTAATACCCTAACAAAATATTTGAAAAAAATATTAATAAAAAAAAAAATATAACTAAAGTATAAATCAAACCAATAAAAAAATAACAAAACATTAAAATATATATATAAAATAATAATAAAGAAACAAAAAATATATAAAAAAAAAATCAATAAACAAAACAAAAAAAGTTAAATAATATAACACATAAATGTGTGATTTTGTGTGGTAATGGGGGAGGGCGATTCTCGGAATCATGTCGCTCCCACCACTTGGGGGTGGCACGATTCTGAGAATCTCCCTCCCCCATTCCTCTCCCCTTACCAAATAAAAATGCAAACCTTGGTAACCCCTTATCACATAAAATTCAACGTGAACCTTGGTAAACATATTTTCTTGCACCAAGTCTTGGTGCTCTACAACCCAGTATGGGGGCGATGTTGTAACGTTTGGTCATAACAAAATAATTTAAAAAATGCATGTTGCCTCATAAAATAAAAAATTATGGAAAGTACTTAAAAAAATCCATGTTGGCTCATAAAATAAAATATTATGAAAAGTAATTAAAAAATCAACGTTAATTTATAAAATAAAAACTTAAAACTTAAACTCGGATCTATCAATCTCAAATTTCTTGAGTTTAAATTTAAAAATAAATACACCTCAAAAAATTGGATCCCTCTGGGTACTTGATAGATACAGGTTGAGGATGGATCTATGCTAGTTTTATTTGTTTTATGTTTTATGTTATATTTTATATATATTTGTTGTTTGTTAGTTTTTATTTTTTATATTATTTATTTTATTTTATTTATTATCTATATATATATATATATATGGATTATTGTTTTTTTTAATATTATTAAACCATTAACATATTAAATTATAAACATATTTAAAACTTTTGTATTATGAGTTATTTTTATGATATTATGTTTTAAATTTAAATTGTGTATTTTTATATTTGTTCACTTTAATATTTTATTAGGGTGTTTAAATAATTTGATATGGTTTTTAAAGTTTATTAAGAGTATATTGATGTCTAGGAAGAAATCCAAGTTCTAGAAAATGTCAATTTCGATTAAAATTTTTGTTAGATAGTTTTTTTCATTAATTCCATGTCATCCAAGAAAATGTCAAATTTGATAAATTTTTGATAATAAATTTTTGTAATGCGTCCACTTTAATATTTTATTTTGAGAATTAATATTATGTTTTTAATATGTTATTTACAAATATATGGTATACATTTTCTTGAGTTTATGTGAATCATCACTTTATAGAAATAAAGTTAAATAATATAATTTTTATACATAAAATCTTTAAAAATACATTAGAAATGGTTTGAAATGTATTTATTTTCTCTATTTGTTTACAAATTTCCCCCCAAAAATGACTTGTTTAAGAGAAAAAATTCCAAAATATATGTATTTTTGAGCTTCTAAATGTAAAACAAATTCAAAAATGTATGTATTTCTAAATTATAACTAGTTACTAAATGTATTTTTTTGTAATCTTTGAAAAAATTCCCTTTGTAAATAAAAGTTATAATTTTCTTATGACTAAGAAGTTTCAAAATCGCAAAAAAAAAAATCAAAATGGAAAATGGTACTACCAGCATTCACACTTTTTGAAACGAAGGTAAAAAAAGATATTAAAATTGATCCCCCAAAAAATGAGAACAATGTTGGGTTCTCGTCAAGTTGTATAACTTGTTGGAATATACTAGTGTCAAAGACTAGATTTTCTACAACTAGTTTGTTGACTAGTTTTTGTATGAGATAATTTATGTTCTAAATTAATTGTGAGATAATATCTTTTCAAATCTTATCCAGGGATATTACATATAGCCTCTATCACATAACCACTAGGGAATGACATGTATAACGATGTCCCTTATAATCCTTATTTAACATAAGCATAAATTATTGTAGTGAGAGTAACAAGTTGCTCTACAACCCAGTATGGAGGATATGTTGACATGTAACATGAAATTACCAAAAATAGAATGAAATTAAAAAAAAAGTATAGAGGATATGCTGACATGTAAAACATGAAATTAAAAAAAATCATTTTGTCTCATAAAATAAAAAAAATAAACCAAATTAAAAGTAAATAGAAAAATCCATGTTGGCTCATAAAATAAAAAATTTAAAACCAACATAGATTCATCTTAAACCTAGTTCTATTAGGCACAGAGAGGGATCAAAATTCCCGAGGTGTAAATTTGTTTAGATGTGTAAAAAAATTAAGATAAAAAAAAGTTACACTTCAATACATTGAATCCCTCTCGATGCTTGATAGATCTGGGTTTAAGATGGATCTATGCTTGTATATAGAGAGATGAAGAAGAAGAAGAATAGAGTTATGATGATAAAAAAATATTAAGAGAATAAAAAGGGAAGAACATGTAACGTCCCCATCTTAACCCTATTGCATTAATATTGTAAATGATGTAAATATTGTCATTTAGTCATGGTGAGGAGCTTAAGGCCAAGGCCCCGCCACTGACTTATCGTTTTATGTATCGGCAATTAGAATAGATGCATATGGTCCTTGTGCTAGCAGTGCACAATAAAATCGGACATCATGTAAATGTGCAATTTTAATGAAAAACCCACAACCGGCTACGCAATGCAACAAAAGAGATGGGGGCATGATCTTTACAAGGAAGAGGAAGGGAAAATAACCGAACCCTTGAGCCAATGGTTTTAATCCATGTGTCAATGAGTAATCCCATGAACTCTCAACTACCCATTTTGGGTTATGGACCAATCATTTAATTCTCCCAAGAAATTGGTTAAGGCAGTTAATGCCTTGGAAATGATGAAGTATGGCAGCCAATTTCGTGCATGGGCAAGCCATCAACCTGGAAATTCGTGTTTTTGCTTGTTGGGCAAGAAAACATCCACGAAATGGTTCCCAAAGCCATTTTGAACAAAGAGTCTTCTCTCACTCACGCAGTTGGAGTTAGCTGAGCCTTTCCCTGCACGTTTTGCATCCAAAATCCTGCATTTTTCCATGCCTGGGAGTTTGTTTTTACATAGACAGTAGCCTGGGAGAGAAGGGGCCACGATTTGGGGACTGTATGGAGGTCGTTTTTGCCCCCGAATGTCCAAGGACGTTTTTCTAAAAACAGATTGGCTTCCCAGGGTTGTTCCCCATCTCCCCATTTCGTTTTTGTGTGTTCCCACGTTTTTCTGAGTGAGTTGAAACCCCATCTCATGCATCCCACTGTGGAAAGCGTTTTCCTCATGCCAGTAATTGTGGTTTGGTTGTTAAGTGCATTCCATTTTGGATTTGAACCGGTGAGCAAGAGCCTCAAGAGTGGAAGAGGATAGATTTGGCTTGAGGAGCCCAATGAAGTATCCATAGCTCCATGGTTGAGCCACTAGCCTAGTAATTCACCTCTGCCCATCTCTTAGCAGCCTGAGAAACCCAACTGCTGGTTGGCTTGGCTGATTTTGGCGTATCTTTGGCTATGTGAGAGCCTGTTTCCCCCTTTTTCCTTGTGGAGATCATGCCCAGCTCGGGGGTGGCAGTGGTGCTGAGAGATTGAGGATCACACTGGCCTACGGTTGGGTGGAATGTTGCAGTTGCATAGCCAGTTGTGTGGGACTATCTTACTGAGATAAGTATTTCTCTTGTGTTAAATTGCAATTACCATTTGATGAATATGATGAATGTATGTAGATGGGTTAAACGAATTTACTTCCGCTGTGATTTTCTTAAAATCATACATTTCCATATGTCTCTGTTATATTCTGTGAATGCTTATGGTTGAAAGTTTCATGGGGCTAGACGCCCAGTTTAGCATCACGTCTGTTATGCACTTTCACATGTATATTTCAAATAAACTTGAATGTTTATTTAATATGTATGGGGCTGGATGCCCAAATTCACCTCACGATCCTCTCCATCTAGCTGATGGAATGGGAGGGGACGTGACAGAACAACCAACCAAAATTGAATCAATAAAATAATTAATATAAGATAATATAAGATTATATAATAAAAAGATTAAATAAGATAAGTAAATATAAGATTATATAATAAAAAGATTAAATAACGGGCATAATAATAAAATATTATTATATTCTAAAATAAATTTTAAAATTAAATCTAATAATAAAATAAATTTAGAATTAAATGTTAGATACTAGATTTAAAAAATCAAACAATGATATATGAAGATAATGATATAAATTCTTATTAAAGCAAAGTAGGTTAAGAAGAAGGAAATATTACCATTTTTGGATTTGAATCTATGACTTCTTAAGAGGAAAAACATGTTCTTAACCATTAGACCCACACAAAACAAATTAATTGTTTTGTCATATGATAATATTTTACAATTGCATATTTTGAAAGGAAGATAAGAAAGGTATCAATAATATTCTCTTAAAGTAAATTTGGATTGAGTGTTTGGTTTGACCAATGTCAGATTTGACACAAGAACAATAAATTTGATAAAAAATTTGTAAGAGTAAAGGGTTAGATAAGATTAGAAAGGCATCAATGAAATTCTCTTTGAATGAATTTGGAATAAGTGTCTAGCTTGACGAATGTAATATTTTACACAACAACAAAAATTAATCGAAAATTTGCAAGAGTAAAGGGTCATATATATCTTTGATGCTTATGAGTAATTATTTAAAGATATTATAATGCTTAAAATAATATTTTTTCTAACTAAAATTTTGGATATTCAATTTATCGGATGGAAATTTGATCATTGATGAGAAAGGACATCTCATAAATATTTGTTCATTTTAAAAAGATAGTAAACATTAAATTGAAAAGATTTAATAAAATATATATTTTTACAGCTATGAAAACATCAAACCAACTAAATAAAAAATTCATGGTTTTTAGAATGAAGAGACATAGGCTTGTTACCTTACATCCTAATTTAGCTTAGCTCTAAATCTAAAATGTTACTCTAACCATATATATTATGGTAAACCATTTATCCTTAAACTTAAATCCTTATACCAATAACATAAGGTATGAAAACATCAAACCAACTAAATAAGAAATTTCATGGTTTTTAGAATGAAGAGTTAAAGGCCCTGCTACCTTACATCCTACTTTAGCTTAGCTTTAAATCTAAAATGTTACTCTAACCATGTATATTATGTTAAATCATTTATCCTTAATATTAAATCCTTATACCAATAACATAAGGTATTATATGTTCACTAAATATCAACCTTTATATATATTGTATTAAACAATTTATCCTTAATATTAAATCCTTATACCAATAACATAAGGTATTATATGTTCACTAAATATCAACCTTTATTACTCTATTTATTGGAGATAAAATTAAACCAAGACCAAATCAAATCTACAATTAGAATTTAAAAAATATTGCCAAAATGTTTAATACCATATTGCAACCCAACTTTAGCGAAATTTCACCACAATTTCACTTCATTTTATTTTGTATAATAAGGTGTTGCATTTAATATAGCATTTCCTTATTTAGCATAGTTTACTAGTTAGAATTCAAAAATAAATATAAATTAAAACATTATGATGTTGAAAATATTGAAGGTTAAGATGAATTTATATGTACATATATTTTTATGTATATTTTAATATTATGGATTTTAATTCTTTTAAACTTGATTTACAAGTGTTATATATTATACTTCTTATCCACAGTGATTCTAAAATGTACTTCACTTCTTTTGATGCAATAAAATGAATAGCTATGTAGTTTCATTAAAATTTCAAATTGATTAAAATGAGTTTTTTGAGTGACTTTGAATACTCTAGTGAAATATTTAACCAATAACTTATGATTATGTAAATTTTATAAATAGTGGATGTGAAACTTGAAAGTAATGGTGAGAACATATTTGCTTAGTAAACATACAGTTATGTTCAAACTTTAAGCTCTCTAATCTCAAAATCAATGTAAAAGAAGTACATATAAATGAGAAGTATAATTAGACCATTCCCTAATAGTTCATAGTTGTTATCTTTTAATATGTTGTATAATTGCATGTTAGGGATTTTGTGTAGCACAATGGTTAGACTAAAGTACTTAAATAACGCAGAAAAGATGATTTGGCATTGACAAACATGATGAAGGAAGAAGGGAGTGGCTTAACCACCTAATTCATAAAGGAAACCAAGAGCTAAAGGTGGTATTGTTAAGGAAAGGAGGAAAACAACTAAGCCTAATTATTAAAATCTGATTTAATGTTTGATTATGGTTTTGATTAGTTTCAAAGAATACTTTGCTTAAATATTAGGGTTTGTTGGAACGATATGATAGTTGCAATACATAAATGAAAACTATCAATTCAAACCAAGTAAGAAGGGAAACACCCAAAACATGGAGGGAAAGAGGAAATAACAAACTTGACAAAGGAGAATATGCAATATTTGATAAACCCAACAAATAGGTTACATTTTGATCAAGCTCCAAGCCTAACCGATTTCCTCACTGTTGTCTTTGAAAATACAAGTTTCAATGGGAATTGAATATATATACAAACACACTAAATATCCCAAATAAGTAAGAGAAATTATTTTATTTTTGATTGCCATATAATGTTGGCCCTCATTTGTGAGGTGAATTACATATAATATGGCATTAATAATCCTCCTCAAAATGGGGATTGAGAGGATCCAAGAGAAAATCGCAAGGGTGAACCTGAGATCTATGTTCAATTGATGGATACAAAGGGAAGGATCCAATCAGAGGGATGCACATAACAATGTTGATAATTCTATGTTGTGAGGTAGTTGATGGAGGTTGTAGGTTCATGTAGTGGATCTGATTGAGTGAAGGGTAAGTTTAATCCCAATGAAGCCAAGAAAAGTTTCAATAATAATTGAGAATATAAATTAGATCCTAAACAAAGAAAAAAATAGGGATATTTATAAACCAAAAAAACCTACAAGTGTATACCAGGAATGATCAACAATCATCAAGGAAAAGTTGGGGAGGTCAATGACTCACCTATTAATGAAATTAATGGATCCGTAGGTGAAAAATAAATCTACAAAGTTTTCATTGATATGATACTCTTTGGTCCATTTATCCATAGGATATAAGAGTAAATGTGTCATACAACCCACATATGGTGTACGAAAATGATGAGAAAATGAAATATAATATTTGACCATGTTAAGAATTGTGTTCACTCATAACAATTATGTGGATGTTAAGAACAATGAAAATATAATATTTAACTAGAAAAGATTGACCAAATCAACCACAAATTGGCCAAATCAAGTACACATGTCAATATTGATCCAACATAAGGAAGAGAATAGTAAAATAAGGAAGCCATAAGTAATAAACATAACCAAATTATGACCCAACAAAATAACAAAAAATAACTTTTCTAACCAGTAGACATAAAACGATAAAAAGACATTCACACATCTAAAAATTGGGAGATTGGGAAATGGGATACCGAAGGAGGAACTATCACCAACAATAACCTATCATTGAGATGGTGGGAGGCCTCATGGCCATATTTGAGATTTGAGTACATGATGAAAAATTCATGCACTATAAATTTAACCTATGGTAGGAGATGCTATCCATGGAAGATATTGGAAGATATAAAATTGAGGTGGCATGAAAAGAAAAATTGACAAGAAAGGACAAAGAATACAAACATAAAACAGGAAAGTAACAATACCAAATGGAATGGTGTATGAGGGGGAAGGCCCATAGAACAATTATGGAATGATATGGCGCCCTAGCATAAAGAAGGAAGAATCTCATATCGAAAGAAGCATGCCATATTGGGGTTCCTCTTAACAACACATCAGAAGTGCTAATGAAGGAACAAAAAGTCACACACTGGAGCATGACGAAAAAAAAACCATTGAAAGGAAATAAAACAAAAAGAAATTATACATAAAAAGGGGGTTAACAATGGTATAAATAAAACTATAGCTAAAAAAAGGTGTGATATTATATATGCATGACAACATTGGCTACCAAAATTCCAATGTTTCTAGAACTAGGAGATCAACTAGTTATAAGAGCATGATAGGTTAGTCACAACTAGTTATAAGAGCATGATAAGTTAGTCACAACTAGTTATAAGAGAATAATGAGAGAACACTAAAGCAAGAAACCAATAATTTGTAGGAGAGTGGTAAGGGATGAATCTATAAAGATGTGTCCCACTTTCTAGTGCAATGCAACAATGGAAATTTTACATTTTACATTTTTAAATTGAAGCCCTAGAAACTAATACAATCCTTGTGAATTACAATGTGGTGCAATAAATAGCAAATTGTAGGAAATTGTGTTATCTTTCTAATATTATATTTAAAAAAATAGTATGTCATTTAATATGATAAATTTACATTTAATTATATGTTTGTCCTTGTAATTTTTTGGAAAAGTTAACAATTGATTGGGGTAATTGTAGAGGGTATATTTGGCACTAGTGAATTTTATGTATTATGGGCTTATAAGCAAGAGGACATCGATCAAAACATTAGGGACTTCACCCTTGTGGAATGATGTCCTAAAATTAGGGGATTCTATAATAGATATATTATGTGTGCTAGAAAGCCTAAGGTTGGGGACAATGTCCTTTGTTTGCATCTAGTTGCATGTGTTGTAGAGAGCCTAGGGATGGGAGTAACATCCTTTGTTTGCATCTAGATGGACGATTATCTCTTCGAGAGACAAGCATTATGAATATGTGATACAATTCCATGTTATATATGTTTTTGTTTGGCCTTTATTAACTTCTCTATTTCTCAATTCCAAATGCATGAATTTAATGTACATAATCATGGACAAATTCATGGTAGGATTGCATAAATGTCTTTGGATGTAATTTAAATAATTGGGTTGTTGTATTTTTTTCTTCCACTGTCAAATTCTACATCTAGCCAATGAAATTCAAATTGGAAAATTGAGGTAAAATTTTTATGGTGAAACTAAGTTACCCCATGGCCTCAATAGTGCAAAGAGGTTACTAGGTATGTGATAGATTTTGTTTCTAGTTGTATGGTTAATTGTTTATTTTTATGCCCTTCATTTTATTAATATTAAGTAGCATGCACTAGCTTAGCCTATATTTTCTATCCTGCTATTTCATAAAGTAAGTGGATGTAATGGAACTCTTGTGTGTCCCATTTGTACTCCATAAACACAAGATACATGGTGACTTATAGTTCGCTAGTGCTACTATTGTGCAGTCAGTTTCCTTTGTATTCATTCTTGGCAAGTCTTTGAGAGAATCGTTCTCTTCATCTTTCCATTTTCATATCCTATAAAAAACGATATAGGTGTCTTCCTATTGATCTCTCTTCACCTTTATCCCATTATAAAACTAATTGAGTTGAAATCCTTTCTCTTGCAATTCTAACAATTTATAGTATGAAATCATTGTTTTTTTATTCAATTCATTTTGTACTTCCATGGAACAAGCCTTAAAATCTACCAAGATGGGTATCTCATCCTAATAGTATTTTACTTTATGCTCCAAAATATCTATTTTCTTCCTTGCTTCTTGCAAATCCTTCATCATAATAGTCACATTGGTTTTTGTAGCTTGGAAAAAGGGCACTCCTATTACAACTAAATGATTTTCATCGGTTTCTTTAATGAATGAGACCTTAATGGTCACAATAAATTCTTGATATTATGATATCATCATTTTATTATGATTTTGTTTCACCACTTCTTTCTTATTCTTGTAAAAAAATGAACAAGCCTAAAAAAAACCCTTACTCTGTGTCTTCTAGTGAGGGTTATCTTAAGCTCAATCCAAGGAATGGAAGATGGCATCCTATTATTTATTGTAACTCTAGAAAATTGGTTTAGCTTGCAACATTTGGCCGAGGAATCTCTAACTATCCCATATATGTTTTTTGGGTTTTGTTTTCCTTGTTCTTTATCATTCTTAGCCTTAGCACTGATAGTTGCATATTCTTCTTCTTCTTTATGAATTATTTCATATTCAATTTCTATCTCTTTGGCCTCTTGCTAAACCATTTTTCTTTTTTTTAACTTGGATCATTTTTTCATATAAATTTCATGACCTACCCCTTTTGTATATAATTTTATTTTTCCATGTTTCATTTTGATACTATCGATAGTGATGCATAGATTTTCCTAAGGGATCATATCTCTTGAATATTTCATCACTGAAATTAGAGGTAACCAGTGTATTTGTTTATGTTACTGCTACTTTGGTGGTATACATATGATAGGATCCTATGGATAGTGGTAATGAAGGTCATTTTTTTCTAATCTCTTATCAATAATCCTACAAGTCCATGCAAAAACGTTTGATAGGAAATATATATAATAACAATATTATCAAGGATGAACTTTAGTTGAATATGTTGAGGCTTGGATTCTCCAGATATTGTAAGATAACTCTATGTGTCCATCATGTACCATTCACCACTAGTACTAACTACTTGCATTGCCTCTTCTATCTTACACATAGATGGCTTGTAGAACACCAAGGTAAATAGGGAAGAAATAGAATTATCATAAGTTATCATACTCTCAACCTCATACTTGTATTCCCACAATACTTGTAAATAAACATGAATATGTTTCTATTTTGGTTTCCATTTCCCACCCATTTCTAGCAAGTGATTATTTGTGCAAATAATATCCACTATGAAAGATGACATATAGAAAAGTGTGGGACTATCTACAATAAAATATTTTCCCTAGAGATAGCATGATCACTCAAGGTGGTGGATTAAATACTTGACGAATTAAAAAAATTTCATGTTTCATCTCCCTAATGTAGGAGTGGTATCCATGCTTCCTTTAAATATAAGGCATCCTTGTCACCATATAGCCTCTTAAATAGTGCCACTACATATATATAAGCAAATTAGAGATTTGAATTTGAATAAACACATTTATTCCTTTCTTTAAATAACTTGTCCATAATCCACAAAAAATTAAAAATATCATGATAATATTTGTTAGTGGTGAACCTAGTGGCGTATATGTCTCTCATGTTGACTTGTATCTTTGGGAACTTATTTATATGTTCAAACTTGAAGGTTTGGATGAGTTTATTTCCTTCCCATTATCATTTATGATCAACTTAATGTCAACATTAGCGTGACTAACTAACCATGAAACTAATTATGATGTGGGAATTAGGGTTTGCTTAGGTGCTACCCAATGAAAGTGGGATATTTTCATTAATTGATATACTTTCAGGTCAAGGTCCTTTGGATAATTTTAATTTTTGAAAAATTGATCAATTTCATCCCATTGTAGCTATTGGTTTGTAGATATATTTCTTAAGTATCACCAAAATATGGCATGCCTTATCTTCCACCACTAGATCTATGGAAGTTTTCTCGACGAGCACAATATGAGGTGTTTTCCTCTTGTTGTTGGTTTTCTTCTCTTGTTTCAGTTTTCCAACCTATGCTTCAGACAAGAATCCATTTCACCCATTAATATTGTTAGTAAAAATAATTGGAATGGAATAATAACTTTTGTGTGATTTATCAAATGAGTTGGACTTTGAAAAACCGTAGTAGGAAAGGCCATGTTTAAGTTTTGTGATTTTACTAATCATCTCAAGCATTTTATAGGTGTGTTTATAGTGAATTTGAATCCTACTAATTCCCTCATAAACCCATCCATTATCAACTATGGATAATTTCCACAAGATAGGAAATGGGAATCAACGAGGATATGGAGGCTTTTTGCATAAGCCCAAATAATTAATACAATGATATGGAAAACCTCTGATGGCACATCCAATCTCTCACTTCACTCTAAGAGAAGTCACATGGAACCCTTTTCCATGTTCATTGGATATATGGAAATTTCAAACTCCAACATAGACTCAATAAAACAAGCAATATTGCTTTACCTCTTTCTTTTGTCTTTGTAAGCAAGGAATCACTCCCTTAAGAAGAGTATAACCCTAATTTCAAATCGAGTGGTCCTTCGAAATTTTTTTGTTAAAAATAAGGAATCTACCATACTGTTGTTGCAGCAACACCCCTCCCCAAAATTTTGTACATATTAGGGCCCCTCCTTTCATTTTTGTAGAAAGTTTGCCTAAGAAGCCATCCCAGCCGTCAGCTGTGTTTTCAACATAAAATCTTGTTTCCCAACTGAACATCCTGCCATCAATCCTTCCATTTTTTTCCCCAAAGAGCCAAAAGGGAACTGAGAATTTTCTCAACGTTTTGGAATCTCTTGGGCAATGCCTCCCGAAACTGCGGGAGCCAAACGTCCAACCTTTCCGAAAGAAGAACTTAGATTTTCTTTGTCAAAATCGTAGACCGTGAGAAAGAAGTTACGGAAACCTTTGGTTTTTCTTCCCGAAATGGCGGGAGAACTTGGGAAAGACGCCCGAAAGACTTAGAATTTTTTTGAAAGCTGCGGAAGTCATTGGGCAATGCCTCCCGAAACGGTGGAACCCTTCGCTCAAGCCTTCCGCAACCGTGGAAAGGTTCCAGTTTTCCTCCCGAAATGGAGGGACTCATTCGCCTTACTCTCCCGAAGAGGATTTAGAATTTTCGATTGGAAGGCCGCGGAGCCCTTCGCTCAAGCCTTCCGCGACTGCGAAAAAATTCCGGTTATCCTTCCGAAATGGTAGAGGCCTATCTCATAAACCGCCCGTCTAAGCCTTCCGAAGTAAAAAACTTGGAAAATTTTCGATTTTTTGTTTCTGCGGAACAGTTCAAGTCCTCCTCCCGAAACGACTCTGCTTTCGAAACAGCGGAGTCCTTCGCTCAAACCTTCCGCAACCGTGGAAAGATTCTGGTTCTTCTCCCGAAACGACGGAAGTCTTTACATAACTCTCCCGAAAGAAGACTTAGAACATTTTCGACCGTTCGCGGAGAGGTTGGGGTTTTCTGTCCAAAACGGCGGGAACAGTTTGTGAAACCCTTCCGAAACACGGAAAAGAACTTAGAAGCTTTAATGGAAAGTTGGCGGAAACCTTCGAAAAAGTTCCCCGAAATCTCGCAGAGGCATTCGTTCTTTCCAACCGAAACGGTGAGCGCCTTCCGTTAAAACTCCTGAAACTTTGGCAAAAGACTTAGTTTTTTCTTTGAAGTTGCGGAATCCTTAGAGCTTCTCCACCCGAAAATTGCGGAAAACCCTCTGGTTTTCTTCCCGAAACAGTGGAAGAACTTGGGAAAGACGCCCGAAAAAAGTCGGATTGGTTTGTTAAAATTGCGGAAGGTTTTGATGAAATCCTTCCGAAACGGCGGAAGAATTCAGCGAAGTGGCCCGAAGCGGCGGAAGTCGTTCACATAAGCTTTCGAAAAGAGACTTAGAAAACTTCAAAAAACCTGCGGAAGCCTTCGGATTTTCCTCCCGAAACGGCGAAAACCATTCACAAAAGCTTTCCCAAAATACCGGGAGCATTCGCCATATCGTCCCGAGACCCCGCGAGACTTAGAAACTTTTGGATTGGCGAAAGCCCTTCGCAAATAACTCCCGAAACGGCGGAAACTTCCCTTGAACCCTTCCGCAACGGCGGATATGATTCGCAGGGTGGCCCCGCGAATGGCGGTCGCACGGAAATCGAGATATTTTGACGTGACCGCAACGGGCGGCGTATTTAAGCCACATTTTAATTGCGCCAACTACCAACCTAAATGCTCGCACGTGCCCGTCTTTTATAAATATACGGTAGGGGATCGAGCCAATGCACCATTGTTTTTGATTGGCCAACGACGTGGAACGTCGTGCAAATCGCTCCAGCTCACCTCGCTCATCCGCGCTCGCGGCCACCTCGTTCAAGCGATTCCCACGGTGCCAGGTAGGATTTTAACCTTGAATTTCACTATTGGGTTGTCTTTTGTTTGAAAACAATGGGTTTTAGTGGGTTTTAGTGGGATTTTGACGGGCAAAACACCCGTCAAGGGCTATGTTTTGCCCGTCAGACGCAGTTGAATGGAGTTCTCGTCTCGTCATATAAAGCATTAACATTTTCACTTTTTATTGAGTAGAGACGGTTGGTTTGGGCGGTTAATCGTGTTCCATTTTTTATCCCCGGGCCGCGTGCCTCGTTGTGGGGAGAATCTGTCGAAACCCCATAGGCTTTTCATGTCCCCGGCCGAAGAGCTCAGGATGTAAAACCTCGGGCCTTTCCATAAAACCTCAGTCCCTCGATGCCCTTTACCCAAGTCAAAACCCAATCTCCGGCGCCATTGTCCCTGTGCAAATCCCGTAAGCGTTCGAGTCGCGCGAGCCGAAACCCGAAACCATGGCCACCCTAACATTTCCCGTCAGTGTGTCACCGACGCCGTCACCCTCGCTCGGATTAGAACTTCTCATAGAGCACCTCGGTGAGTGCCGTACGTGACAATAGCATTCGAAGCCCTCACCGAGTCGAAAGTGCGAAAGGGGCTCCCTTGTCGTCACAAAGTCTTTCCAACCCAAGTCTCCCCGCCATTAGCCTTTCCAGCCACAATAATGACGAAAGACACCTTCTTCCCCAGGGCGGAACCGAAAACCAATTGCTTCCGCAACTCGCCTATCGAGCCGAGAACAAAATGTGTCCGCGACATAGCCTATCCCCTCAGGAGCATTCCAAACTCATCTTTTTAAGAGATTCAAATGTTTCAATTTATGTTTCATGTTGAAATAAGTGTTTTGCTTCCTAAATATACAGCTTCATTGACTTATCTCATTGATATTAAAACGATGTTGCTCTCTGTTAAAACCTCACAGTATGTTGCTCAAATGATGACTTGTATATGGATGTTATCAGGGATAAGTCAAGATGCCGAAAACCGGTAAGAAGAAGGCTAAGATGACAGAAAAGAAACCTGCCCCTCCTAAAACTGAAACTTCACTCCAAGACACTAGGTGCACCACTGGTGTCCCTCCAGAAATCAGATGGGGTGACATCTACAGAATGATCCGGGACCAAGAAATCCCAGATATGTTGTTAGAGGAAGCACCGATTTATCTTAACATCAGAGCCTCAGGCATAACTAGAGCCGCTACCCGCCCTGAGCTGTTCCCCTGTGCTGAAGTGATCGGAGGGATACTCCAACATGCCGATGCTGAAGGGAGAGTGATAAATGATAGCGGGAAAGTGGCTATTGCCTCATTTCAACCCACGTATATTGCGGCAGCCTACAGATTTCCCCGTGTCCAACAAGCTCTGATTGACGAATGGTTGGGCCAAATGAATAACGTCGAGATGGCCAACAAGCTGCTAATAGCAGGCAAACATTTGAGAAAAAAGGGGAATGATGAGTATGACATACAGAATCTAAGAGCTCCTTTTAGATTGATTGCCCTGATGCTGTGCAGAATCTTTGGCATGCCTGATGGCACAGTATACAAGATTCAGTGGGTCCCCATCATCCACTATGTGGCATTTAAGGGAACTGTGTTTGACTGGGCCACTCTCCTGTCGGATAGTCTGGCCTCAATGATAGTAGCTGCAAGGGAAGGACTAGCCTTGAAGAAGGCTGAATTCTTCATGTCTTCGTATCTGATAGATTGTATCTTGGCCAAGATAGACTTCCCCAAATTGGGATGCACATGGGATAGGGCCACCGCCCCGGTCTATATTGCATTCAAGATGTTGTGGGCTCAGAATTACAAGCCCAGCTACAAACTCATCTGTGAGGGGTTCATCATGCCCCTATATGAGAAAATGTTCAAGGAAGAACCAAACTGCCTATCAGAAAATGCTTTGGAAGTCCTTGAGGATTATGGGGACTTTTACTTTTCGGAGCAAGGTACCTACCTGAGAATGTTTGGATGGACTAAGCCCCCATACATCTTGCCGCAGTATGCCACAAACTATGTGGTTCTCAAAGAAGCAGTAAGACAACTCTTCCTGGATGGGATTGGAGCAATGCTCCACAAGCAACATAAGGCTTCCTTTCCCCCCCTACCTTTCTGCATAGGTGCTTACAAGTTTTTAGGGGTTGCCTCGGCCGACGAATTTGTTCAAGAGTTGAAGGCCTTCCACTTCGGTGAGGTTATCTTCCACAGGAACGACAGAAAGGGTAAAGTCGACGAGCATTGCAAGGATATCTATGCCCACTTCGAGTACTCACACTACCATGATGCCGAGGAAGAGGCATTCAGAGGCATCAGCAACATGACTGAGCTGCGGATCTACCGCCAAGGAACTGGAGCAAGCTCTAGCTCAACCAAGGCCCAGAAGACCAGCCAGCAAAAGGAGAAAGAAGCTGAGGATGCCCGATCTCAGGAAGAGCTCAGATTAAGAGAGGAAGCAAGGTTACAACGGGAAGCCGAGGAAGCAAGAAAGCAGCAAGAAGCTGAAAATGAAAGACTGCGGAAAGAGGCTGAGGAAGCCCAAAAGCAGAAAGAGGCTGAAGCTGAGCAGGCTGAGGCAGAAAAGAGGGCGGAAGAAGAATTGAAGACAAGGGAAGATGCCAAGGTAGGTGGATCCGGTATACAGGACATGGAAATAGACACCTCTCAAGCAGGTGGCTCTGGTGCCCAAGATAAAGGAGGAGACCCTGCTCAGGAAGTCCGGACCCCACCAGCAGAAGAAGACATAGACATCATAAACCGACCAATTGTCTCGTACACTCCATCGGGAAAGCGTACGGTGTCCAAATGGAATGAGTTTGTCTATGACAAGAAAAGAAAAGCGATGGTCCTCAAATCAGAAGAAAGGATCAAAAGTCCCTTCCATGAAGACATCGTTACCCACCGAGAGGTCACTATAATGCACAATACTGACCAATATCCCTTTGCTATGGCGACTGCAGCTGTAGCAACGGAAAAAGAATCCCTGGCCAATGTAGGCGTGATGGTAAGAGACAATGAATTGACAAGGAAGAAAGCTCGTACGCTACAACAAACTGTGGCTAATGAGCAAGCCCAAAGAGATCTGGTAGTGAACAAGTATAATTGCTTGTACACTGAACATAAGGAGCTGTCAAACAAGTACAGCCAGCTGGAGGAGGAGAAGGACCAGCTGGCACTCCAAATAATGATTGTAGAAGCGGAGAAGAATGGAGCAGAAGAAAAGGCTTCTCAGCTAGAAGCAGACAAGCAGACATTAGCTGAGCGGTTAGAGCATGCTGAGAGCAAAACGATGGACATGTCTCCCTTCCATGAGTTGTCCTGTGGCATCCTGAAGCAAATAAATGACACGCAGGAGCTAATCACTGACGAGGTTTGCAAGCTCAAGGCTATGATAGTCATATTAAAAGAAATTAATGTGGAAGCCCACAGGCTCAAATCTAAGAATACCTGTGTCAAGGTAAATGTCATAAGTCAGATGGCATAGAGAGAAGGGAAAGGAGGTTTCCCCCCGCATCTTCCTTTTAAGGCTGTGGACGATTTTAATGAAGATATAGCCTTGCTGGAGTTTGGCAGAAACTGTGCCAATAAGCTGATAACCAGTGTGCAGAGAACAATGGATAAAATTAATAGTCTATACCAAAAGCTCAAAGAAGTCCATGACAAATGCACATTGAGTTTCCCTCAGACCCTAGAAGACTTCCCGAAAAAGGAACAGTGGTTGTCTCAGCTAAAGGAAGAGCTAGGCGTCCAAATGGAGTATGTGAAAATGATTGATGTCCTGGCTGTGGATGACCTCCAGCATTATATCGGTTCATCATCACTTCACAACCATATGCTGAAGGAAGTGCATCAAGTTGCAGTAGCAGAAGTTCAAAGCATTAAAACAGAGCTCGGGAAGAATGTGACTTCTCAGAAAATCTTGTTTCCTGCTGCAACAAACATAATCATAAGGGACACAGGTGTGTGGTATAGCTACATAGCAGAGGAGGAAAGGAAAGCTGCAGCAGCAGCAGGAGCATCAGCAGATCCAGGATCTTCTCTCCCAGCAGCCACTCCAGCTACAGCAGTAGGTTCGAGTCCCTCTTTCCCGGCAGTCATCCCAGAGACTCCAGCTAGCTCAATCCCTCCTTCCCAGGCACAATTAGCAGCCTCAATTGACTTGGGCGACCCTTCACCAGCTGAGGCTCACGCACAAGAGTAAAAGAGGCCGAATTCAGTTGAGCAACTCTCTTCAGCCAAACACGTGCCCAACAGGGAAAGCCCTGGTGTTAGCCAATTTTCTGCTATGTATATTTTGAATATGTAAGGCATAAGCCATGGGACAGCTGTCCCTATTTTTGTCAAAACAATTTTGTAAAGGAAATGGTCATTTTGGTGGTCGATTATAGAGGAAATTCCTGTGAATGACAGGTGGAGGATGCTAGGTGTCAGCCCAAAGGGCAGATTTGTAGCTATAAATAGAAGCTAGGAAAGATTAGAAAGGACTTTTGGCAGGGAAGGAAATTTTAAAACCCATGCGAGCTATCTTGTATTGGGCCTGTAAAATTGATTTTTCTAATAGAAGCCACGGGAGATGGACGTTTTGCCTGGGATATTGGACGGCTGTATGTTGGACTATTCTAATGACTGTTGTTCTGTAATGTGAGATCGTTCTTATCATCTAAACTATTTCTTTGTATTAATGATTTTACGCCTACCTGTGCATGCGTTTTTTCTCTATTTTTGTGAACAATGAATGCGTTTCACATTAAGTCAGGGGCTACCTGCTGATATATTTACCATTGCTGTAGAATTCGCTTTTAGATTAAAATGGTTAACTGTTCTTTCTTCAAGATAATTTGTATGGCTCATTGTTCACGCCTTTAATTTGCTCCTTGCAGGGATCTTTAAATTTAATTTTAGCCTGTTACATTTAAATCTGTTTCTGCGCTCTTGCTATTTAGATTAGATATTTTCGATTCTTTTTTCCATTTTATGAGCAATAGATGCGTTTCATGTTGAATTAGAAGCTATCTTCTAAAGATCTTTATCTTGCTGTAGCTTTAACTGTGAGAATTAACAGCTATCTGTTCTTTCATTACGTTATTGGTTACAGCTTATTGCTCATCCCTTAAGCGTGTTCCCTGCAGGGATAGGTAGGTTTACCCAGGTTCCTAGACTTAGATCTGTTTTAGTTGCATCTAGATCGTATAATTTAGGCACTTGCATCTCATTTAAAAGATATAAAACCCAAAATAAAGGTGGATCGGGCCATAACCGGTAGAATCAGATTTAAACTCCAAACCCACGGTTGTCGGAACCGCTAACCGGACGGATTCCTTACACCAAACGGGAGATAGTCTAATTGGGACCATCTCTCGGGGAGAATCCCTTTCTGATTGATGCTACGATATCCGAGGCATCAACAGTTTTTGGTGCTAGAAGGAGGGCCTGAACCTCCGTGGCTGATAGAGGAAAATCTTCCGCGGTCATAGATAACACTGAAAACGCGCTTAAAGAAAGCATTTCAAACAGCCCAGATCTTGGATTAACGGACCAAGAACGCCTCATTTCTGACCCTGAGCCTCAAGAAGCTTTGTAGGTTGTTCCTTTTACAGAAATAGAGGATTTGAGGAGACATACCAGATCCTACGTTAGATAGCTAGGTGGTTTAAACGCTGTCAACTTCCTCCCTAAGAAAATTACACCTAGAAAGGAGCCACAATACACCCGTGATTCAATTCTCGTTCAGAGTTTTGAAGAACTGGTAAATCTGACTTTGGAAGAAATTTTCGACACTCTTAACAAGAAAGACCAAGAAAATCTTGAATAAATTACCACTCCCGAAAGTACTCCACAGGTTTCACCCTACAATTCTCCACCAGGGTCCCCACATCCAAACCCAAACATGGCTGTACCTGCTTGGAGAGCAAGGGGAGCGCTGAACCTAGCTGGACCATTCCATAATCTCCCTAAAAACCCAGAAAAGGTCTTTCCTAAGTACGATCCAGGGAAATCCATTTCGGCAGAAGATCACCTCAAGAATTTTTACTTAGCTCTGAACCTTTTGAACGTACAACATGAAGACGTGGTCTGCAGGTTGTTCCCATATACATTCGAGCCAAAAGTATCATCATGGTACTTTAGCTTACAACCCAGCTCAATTTCTAGTTGGGATGAATTCGAAAAATGTTTTCTAAAGAAATACGGAAACCAAAAGACTGTGGCCACACTTATGAAAGAACTCTTATCCATGAGGATGGAAAAGAAAGAAAAGGTTCAAGATTTCAATCAAAGATTCACTACGCTGTTGAATAACTTCAGTCAAGCTAATAAACCAGCCGAGGAATCTCTAATTGAATACTATACAACCGCCCTTGATGGACCCATAGCAATGTTCGTAAAGAGGTCCAAGAAAACTACCCTGATAGAGAACTTTGAGGAAGCTAGAAAGGTAGAAGAAGAGGCTGATAGCATTGCTAAACATGCCTTAGATGTAGAACCAAAACCAGCAACTAGCAAAAAACCTTTGCTGCTCATTATAAGTAAAGACGAGCCATCTATGGACATGGAAAATGTAGTCAAGATGATGCAGAAATTATCTAACAAAATCGTAGATCTCGAGAAAGACAAGGTTGATAGCACATCTAGGAAACCTTTCAAGCCATTTTATAAAAGAAGGGAAGACGGGGAGCAGACTCATCCACCAATGAACGCTGCCCCTGTTTTAAACTTGAATGAGATAGGGATGGAAAATTTCTGCACTTTTCACCAAGAACCACATTCGGAA
The DNA here is from genome assembly GCA_027924585.1 of Larix kaempferi. NCBI lineage: Eukaryota > Viridiplantae > Streptophyta > Pinopsida > Pinales > Pinaceae > Larix > Larix kaempferi. The sequence goes on from BSBM01001051.1 coordinate 36,933,023, forward strand.
AAGAGTTGCCCGCAATGGATCAATTCCATGAGCTTAGTCATGAACCAAATGTTAGATTCTCAGATCCCAGATCAGGATGATCCTCCAGAAGAGTCGAGCCCTGAGTTAGAGGAAGCAACCCCGGACACTACTATGGTGTTGTGGGATTGGGTACCTATGACCGAGTTAGTAGAAGAAGATCACATAGATAGCTCTCCCTCTACCATAAATGTTGCCACTCGCAGCAAGGGCCCAATTGTGGATCCTATGCCAGTCACCGTTCCCCATAAGCCTAGAGTTTCGAAAGATCCGCCTAGGAGGCATATACCAATCATCCCTCCACAGCCCAAAGTAAACCAAACAACGGCCAAACAGCCAAATGCTGACAACATAGTTCAGCCACCTAAGGTCACCATGAGCAAAACAGATCAGCCAACTCGAATTGGGAACGAATCCGACATAGGGTATGATATTATCGAAGATATTAAGAAAGTCAAAGCGAACATATCAATATTCGACATGTGTAGCTTGCCCCATCAACGAGACAAACTGCTACATGTTCTACAACCGAAAACCAGCACTACATTAACGGATTCTCAAGACAATCCCGAAATTAATGAGGCTAGCATCGGTGGGAAATCCAAATCTCAAACATTGCCATTCTTGTTGACATTTGAAATTTTCAACCATAATGTTCACAACTGTTTGGTAGATTCTGGAGCATCCTCAAACGTTATGCCACTGTCAATCTGTAAGAAAATTAATGGGAAGCCCGTGCCATCTCCAGCTCAAATTATCCAATTAGATAGGACTGCTGTTAAAGTAATTGGGGAGATGAAAGACGTTCTAATTAGATTGTCAGCTGATCCTAGAGTCTGTCAATTTATTGACATAATGGTGGTCGATATTCCTGAAGCTTATGGGCTGATTTTGAGTAGGGATTGGTCTACCAAGCTGAGTGGCTACTTTGCTACCGATTGGTCTCATCTATGGCTGCCTTATCAGAACAGACAGAATCAGATTAAAGTTCTTTGGGAACCTCATATGAGACAAAACGTAACTCAGTTAGAAGAAAAAAATGAGGCTGTAACTTTCTCTTCCTCGGTCCTGGGAAATTACTTCTTAGAAATAGATCTAGGTAACTATCAATCTGAAACCTTTTGCCATGAATCAGATAAATAGTCTGATCTCCTTCGCTTCTCCCGGACTGATGAGATGGATTGTAACATAGTTAATTTAGTCACTGACATAGATCACAAACAAACTAACTCAGCTGAATCTAAAGATACCTTTTGGACATTATACTTTGATGGTTCTAAAACTCTGGAAGGATCCGGAGCCGGTTGTGTTCTAACGGATCCAAAAAAGAACAAGTATTTTTTGTCTTGTAGATTAGAATTCGATTGTACTAATAACACCGCTGAATATGAAGCTTTGGTACATGGTTTAAAGAAGGCCATTGGCTTAAATGTTAAGTACCTGAAGGTTTTTGGTGACTCCGAGATAGTTGTAAGACAGGTAAGGGACACCATTCATTGTCTCTCACATCACTTGAAAGGTTATCAGGCTGAGGTATGGGATTTAATCATGCATTTTGATGGTTTCAATATAAAATCAATTCCTAGATTGCAAAATTCTGCTGCTGATTTGTTAGCAACATCTGCTTCTAGATTGGTGCCGTCAAATAATAAATGCTCAATTGAATTGATTTTCAGGCCTTCCATTCCCGATAACATCACAAATTTCAGAGTCTTCGATGATGATGAACAAATTATCAGCTTCTTGACAAACAAAGATATCTTTCAAGGAGCTGCAATAGATGAGGAAGAACACGATGCTGATTTGATGAAGAAAGATGAGGAGAAAGGAAATTTCATGCCAAAGGGGGTAAGGTCCCTCGAAATGCTGTTCGATCTTCAAAATAAGTTCAAAAGGCCGGCTAATACCAAAACTAACAGCTCATCAATGCAACATGAGTTGGTTAATTTGGGTACCGAGGCAGAACCAAAATTTGTCAACCTTGGAAAATGTTGTTCACCAGGAGAAAGAGACAGGTTCATTAAATTGTTTAAACAATACAAAGATGTTTTCGCATGGACCTATGAAGATCTGAAAACGTATGACGTCCACGTTATTCAGCATGTTATACCAATGAAAGCGGGTGTCAAGCCATTTCAGCAGCAGTTAAGAAGGATGCACCCTACTCTAGAACCGCTGATCCAAAAGGAATTAAAGAAGCTCCTGGATGCTAAGATAATCTTCAAAGTTCGGCATTCTGAATGGGTTGCAAACTTGGTTCCCGTCAGAAAGAAATCAGGAGAGATAAGGCTATGTGTAGATTTCAGAAATCTAAACAAAGCCTCAGATAAAGACAACTACCCCGTACCTTCAATGGAGCAAATCCTACAAATGGTGTCAGGATCCGAATTGTTTTCTCTCCTCGATGGTTTCTCGGGCTATAATCAAGTGTTAGTAGCCGAAGAAGATTATCTCAAGACCACTTTCAGAACTAAGTGGGGAACTTTCGCTTACAGAAGAATGCCATTTGGTCTGATAAATGCAGGAGCTACATTCCAAAGGGCGATGGATATTGCCTTCCGAGGATTGGGTGGGCAATGTGCTGTTGTCTACTTAGATGATGTGACAGTCTTTTCCAAGAAGAGGGAAGATCATGTTGTTCATCTGAGGCATATCTTTGATCGTTGCCGAAAGTATGGTATTTCCTTGAATCCCAAGAAGAGCGTGTTTGCTGTGCCCGAAGGTAAGCTCTTGGGTCATATCATCTCCAAAGGGGGAGTGTCAATCGACCAAGAAAGAGTCCAAGCTATTAATAATATTCCAATGCCTCACAACAAAAAATCTATGCAGTCTTTTATGGGCACCATCAATTTTGTCCGCAGATTTGTTCTGGATTTTGCACAAATTGTTAAGCCATTACAACAGATGGTTAAACAAAGCATACAATTCAAGTGGACAGATTTGGAGAAGGACGCATTTAGAGATATCAAGGCAGCTATAGCTAAAGCTCCTTCCTTAAGAAGTCCAGATTTTGATAAAGATTTCATCTTGTATACCTTCGCTTCGGATGACTCTCTCACAGTTGTACTCACGCAAAAGGTGGAGTTGGGGGATGAATACCCAATTTTGTTGATGAGCACTGGTCTGCAAGGGGCCGAGCTGAATTACCCCATAGTTGACAAACATGCGTATGCAGTCTTCAAAGCTGTGAAGCAGTTTAGGCCATACATTCTGAAGAACAGAACTAGAGTCATAGTTCCCCATCCAGCCGTTAGATCCCTTTTCGTTCAAAAGGAATTGGGAGAGAGGAGAGGGAACTGGGTCACAGCTCTACAGGAGTATGATTTGGAATTTAAACCGGCTACAATCATCAAAGGGCAAGGCCTGTGCAAATTACTTGCGGGAAACTCAATCGATGAAGAACAACATTGGAAGAATGAAGCTAAACTCAATTCGGTTGAAGTATGTCATATCTTCACAACCCCCCAGTCATGGTATAGGGATTTGGTGCACTATTTACAGCAGGGATATCTACCCGAGCACTGGAACTCTAAACAAAGAAGGGCTCTCCGTTTGAAATCCGCACCCTATCAAATCATTGATGGGATTCTTTTCAGGAAGAATTATGATGGCATTCTCCTCGGATGTTTGGAAATGGAAGATGCAAACAGAGTTGTCAAAGAATTGCATGATGGCCCCGCAGGCGGACATTATTCAGGTGCGACAACAGCACACAAGATACTGAGAGCTGGGTATTACTGGTCCACTCTGTTTCGAGATGCCTACACATACGCACGGAACTGTGATGTATGTCAAAGAAGTGCCGGGAAGTTACCTAAGGCAGCAGGCCCATTGCAGCCGGTCATCATCTCTGAACCTTTTGAGCAATGGGGCATAGATGTTATCGGAGAAATAAATCCAAATTCTTCATTGCAACACCGATACATCCTGACGGCTACCGACTACTTCACTAGGTGGATGGAGGCCACCCCGTTACACAAGATCAATGAAGACGCAGTCATCAGCTTCTTGAAGGAGAACATCATAACCAGGTTTGGGGTTCCAATTTCCCTTGTTTTTGATAATGCTACTTATTTTTCGTCTTGCAAGATAAATGAATTTGTTTATGAATGGGGAATTAAGTTGCATTATTCATCCAATTACTACCCTCAGGGAAACGGATTAGCTGAATCCTCAAACAAGAATCTGATTCGAATCCTTAAGAAAACTGTGATAGAAAACCAGAGGAGTTGGCATGTGGCTCTCCCAAACGCCTTATGGGCGGATAGGGTAACCCCGAAGAATGCTTTAGGTGTATCCCCTTTCACTCTTGTCTATGGAAAGGAAGCCATACTTCCCCCAAACATCTTACTACCATCCTTGCAATTGTCCCAAGCCTCTCGGGGTTCTGGTAGCCAAGCCTTACAATCCAGGATCAACACCCTGCTTCAACTGGAAGAAGCCCGACACAAAGCTAAAGTTCGATTCCATCAACACCAGGACATAGTTAAGAGATGGTTCGATAAGAGGAAATCCGGTAAGAGGGATTTTGAAGTCGGGGATTTAGTCCTGAAATGGGACCATAATCATGAAGGAAAAGGAATGCATACGAAATTTCAACATCTATGGGTAGGCCCGTACCAAATTTCTGCAAAATTAGGCCCATCCACTTATAAATTGACAAATCTCGAGGGAGAAGAAGTAGCCCTTCCTCTCAATGGCCTCGCTCTGAAACAATACTTCGCATAGTCTCCTCGAGACTTCCTGTACATAAATAAAGTTTTCTTTTTCTTTAGCCTTTAATTGCTTTATTTTTTCGACCATGTTGTTTCTCTCTTTGTTATTTGAACTTTTACGACAAGTTTTGTTTTCTGAATGCCCTTTTGGTTGAGTTTCCCGTTGAAGATAGTTCTCTCAAAGAAAACTTGCGACCCATGAGTCTGGAACTCTGCTCAAGTAAATCCGGTCTGTTGTGCTCTCGCTGAAATGTTCAGAAGGGAGGAAGCCTACCCTGCTAGTCACACTAATCCTGTTTAATAGCGGAGACCTATGACCATCTTCACTGCTATCAGTGGGCTCCACCCACTCTCACACTTTAAAGGAATTTCGAGAAGGTTACCTGAGTTGGACCCATGGAAAGTGGCACCTCTCGAGGACATAGGGTATTGAAATGACTACATGGTGCAGATTTAACAGCCAAAATGGCCTACATTCAAGAGTCTATTTTCTAGGGATTCTCGCCTCAATTAAAGCATGGCTGAGACAAAAGAAAAAGACATGTAAAATCAGGAAGGTTGTCCAAAAGGCCCAGCTCAAAATGGGCTCCTCTCCGTCCATGAAGTTTGATCAAATTAATAAAATTTCTAACTCACACAAAAGGACATTATGGATTGAGGAGCCTAAATCAAAGATCATGTCCAAAAGAAAATATCCCTGGAAGGCTCAAACAGCTAAGCTGTCCAAGGTACAAGCATCCTAAAGGATGCCAGCAGCATTGGAATGAGGAACAAGAGCAATAATGTCCATGAGAAAGTGTTGCAAATCCTGTGGAGTCCGGCAGTAGTGGCCATTCGAGAGATCACCCTCCTAAAATGAACCTCATATGCTGGCCCTCTGAGAGTTGTGAAGATGTCTCGGTCAAAGCTCCCCTTTCTCCAATGGCTAGCAGGTAGAGTGCCTCCTTCCCCGTATGAGTCTAAAATTCTCAGCTGAGTGGTGCACCCGAGATGGATGTCTTTAATGAGGTTTCGGACCATGAAGAGGAATTTTTCAGAGATCTGTGTTCGCCAGTGACTCGCCATTGTTGTTGCAGCAACACCCCTCCCCAAAATTTTGTACATATTGGGGCCCCTCCTTTCATTTTTGTAGAAAGTTTGACTAAGAAGCCATCCCAGCCGTCAACTGTGTTTTCAACATAAAATTTTGTTTCCCAACTAAACATCCTGCCATCAATCCTTCCATTTTTTTCCCCAAAGAGCTAAAAGGGAACTTAGAATTTTCTCAACGTTTTGGAATCTCTTGGGCAATGCCTCCCAAAACTGCGGGAGCCAAACGTCCAACCTTTCCGAAAGAAGAACTTAGATTTTCTTTGTCAAAATCATAGACCGTGAGAAAGAAGTTACGGAAACCTTTGGTTTTTCTTCCCGAAACGGCGGGAGAACTTGGGAAAGACGCCCGAAAGACTTAGAATTTTTTCGAAAGCTGCGGAAGTCATTGGGCAATGCCTCCCAAAACGGCTAAACCCTTCGCTCAAGCCTTCCGCAACTGCAGAAAGGTTCCGGTTTTCCTCCCGAAATGGCGGGACTCATTCGCCTTACTCTCCCGAAGAGGATTTAGAATTTTTGATTGGAAGGCCGCAGAGCCCTTCGCTCAAGCCTTCCGCGACCGTGAAAAAATTCCGGTTATCATTCCGAAATGGCAGAGGCCTATCTCATAAACCGCCCGTCTAAGCCTTCCGAAGTAAAAAACTTGGAAATTTTTTGATTTTTTGTTTCTGCGGAACAGTTCAAGTCCTCCTCCCGAAACGACTCTGCTTCCGAAACGACGGAGTCCTTCGCTCAAACCTTCCGCAACCGCGAAAAGATTCTGGTTTTTCTCCCGAAACGACGGAAGTCTTTACATAACTCTCCCGAAAGAAGACTTAGAACATTTTCGATCGTTCGCGGAGAGGTTGGGGTTTTCTGTCCAAAACGGCGGGAACAGTTTGTGAAACCCTTCCGAAACGCGGAAAAGAACTTAGAAGCTTTAATGGAAAGTTGGCGGAAACCTTCGAAAAAGTTCCCCGAAATCTCGCGGAGGCATTCGTTCTTTCCAACCGAAACGGTGAGCGCCTTCCGTTAAAACTCCTGAAACTTTGGCAAAAGACTTAGTTTTTTCTTTGAAGTTGCGGAATCCTTAGAGCTTCTCCACCCGAAAATTGCGGAAAACCCTCCGGTTTTCTTCCCGAAACAGTGGAAGAACTTGGGAAAGACGCCTGAAAAAAGTCGGATTGGTTTGTTAAAATCGCGGAAGGTTTTGATGAAATCCTTCCGAAACGGCGGAAGAATTCAGCGAAGTGGCCCGAAGCGGCGGAAGTCGTTCACATAAGCTTTTGAAAAGAGACTTAGAAAACTTCGAAAAACCTACGGAAGCCTTCGGATTTTCCTCCCGAAACGGCGGAAACCATTCACAAAAGCTTTTCGAAAATACCGGGAGCATTCGCCATATCGTCCCGAGACCCCGCGAGACTTCGAAACTTTTGGATTGGCGAAAGCCCTTCGCAAATAGCTCCCGAAACGGCGGAAACTTCCCTTGAACCCTTCCGCAACGGCGGATATGATTCGCAGGGTGGCCCCGCGAATGGCGGTCGCACGGAAATCAAGATATTTTGACGTGACCGCAACGGGCGGCGTATTTAAGCCACATTTTAATTGCGCCAACTACCAACCTAAATGCTCGCACGTGCCCGTCTTTTATAAATATACGGTAGGGGCTCGAGCCAATGCACCATTGTTTTCGATTGGCCAACGACGTGGAACGCCGTGCAAATCGCTCCAGCTCACCTCGCTCATCCGCGCTCGCGGCCACCTCGTTCAAGCGATCCCCACGGTGCCAGGTAGGATTTTAACCTTGAATTTCACTATTGGGTTGTCTTTTGTTTGAAAACAATGGGTTTTAGTGGGTTTTAGTGGGATTTTGACGGGCAAAACACCCGTCAAGGGCTATGTTTTTCCCATCAGACGCAGTTGAATGGAGTTCTCGTCTCATCATATAAAGCATTAACATTTTCACTTTTTATTGAGTAGAGACGGTTGGTTTGGGCAGTTAATCCTGTTCCATTTTTTATCCCCGGGCCGCGTGCCTCGTTGTGGGGAGAATCTGTCGAAACCCCATAGGCTTTTCATGTCCACGGCTGAAGAGCTCAGGATGTAAAACCCCGGGCCTTTCCATAAAACCTCAGTCCCTCGACGCCCTTTACCCAAGTCAAAACCCAATCTCTGGCACCATTGTCCCTGTGCAAATCCCGTAAGCGTTCGAGTCGCGCGAGCCGAAACCCGAAACCGTGGCCACCCTAACCTTTCCCATCAGTGTGTCGCCGACGCCGTCACCCTCGCTCGGATTAGAACTTCTCATAGAGCACCTCGGCGAGTGCCGTACGTGACAATAGCATTCGAAGCCCTCACCGAGTCGAAAGTGCGAAAGGGGCTCCCTTGTCGTCACAAAGTCTTTCCAACCCGAGTCTCCCCGCCATTAGCCTTTCCAGCCGCAGTAATGACGAAAGACACCTTCTTCCCCAGGGAGGATCCGAAAACCAATTGCTTCCGCAACTCGCCTATCGAGCCGAGAACAAAATGTGTCCACGACATAGCCTATCCCCTCAGGAGCATTCCAAACTCATCTTTTTAAGAGATTCAAATGTTTCAATTTATGTTTCATGTTGAAATAAGTGTTTTTCTTCCTAAATATACAGCTTCATTGACTTCTCTCATTGATATTAAAACGATGTTGCTCTCTGTTAAAACCTCACAGTATGTTGCTCAAATGATGACTTGTATATGGATGTTATCAGGGATAAGTCAAGATGCCGAAAACCGGTAAGAAGAAGGCTAAGATGACAGAAAAGAAACCTGCCCCTCCTAAAACTGAACTTCACTCCAAGACACTAGGTGCACCACTGGTGTCCCTCCAGAAATCAGATGGGGTGACATCTACAGAATGATCCGGGACCAAGAAATCCCAGATATGTTGTTAGAGGAAGCACCGATTTATCTTAACATCAGAGCCTCAGGCATAACTAGAGCCGCTACCCGCCCTGAGCTGTTCCCCTGTGCTGAAGTGATCGGATGGATACTCCAACATGCCGATGCTGAAGGGAGAGTGATAAATGATAGCGGGAAAGTGGTTATTGCCTCATTTCAACCCGTGTATATTGCGGCAGCCTACAGATTTCCCCGTGTCCAACAAGCTCTGACTGACGAATGGTTGGGCCAAATGAATAATGTCGAGATGGCCAAGAAGCTGCTAATAGCGGGCAAACATTTGAGAAAAAAGGGGAATGATGAGTATGACGTACAGAATCTAAGAGCTCCTTTTAGATTGATTGCCTTGATGCTATGCAGAATCTTCGGCATGCCCGATGGCACAGTATACAAGATTCAGTGGGTCCCCATCATCCACTATGTGGCATTTAAGGGAACTGTGTTTGACTGGGCCACTCTCCTGTCGGATAGTCTGGCCTCAATGATAGTAGCTGCAAGGGAAGGACTAGCCTTGAAGAAGGCTGAATTCTTCATGTCTTCGTATCTGATAGATTGTATCTTGGCCAAGATAGACTTCCCCAAATTGGGATGCACATGGGATAGGGCCACTGCCCCGGTCTATATTGCATTCAAGATGTTGTGGGCTCAGAATTACAAGCCCAGCTACAAACTCATCTGTGAGGGGTTTATCATGCCCCTATACGAGATAATGTTCAAGGAAGAACCAAACTGCCTGTCAGAAAATGCTTTGGAAGTCCTTGAGGATTATGGGGACTTTTACTTTTCGGAGCAAGGTACCTACCTGAGAATGTTTGGAGGGACTAAGCCCCCATACATCTTGCCGCAGTATGCCACAGACTATGTGGTTCTCAAAGAAGCAGTAAGACAACTCTTCCTGGATGGGATTGGAGCAATGCTCCACAAGCAACATAAGGCTTCCTTTCCCCCCCTACCTTTCTGCATAGGTGCTTACAAGTTTTCAGGGGTTGCCTCAGCCGACGAATTTGTTCAAGAGTTGAAGGCCTTCCACTTCGGTGAGGTTATCTTCCACAGGAATGACAGAAAGGGTAAAGTGGCCGAGCATTGCAAGGATATCTATGCCCACTTCGAGTACTCCCACTACCCTGATGCCGAGGAAGAGGCATTCAGAGGCATCAGCAACATGACTAAGCTGCGGATCTGCCGCCAAGGCACTGGAGCAAGCTCTAGCTCAACCAAGGCCCAGAAGACCAGCCAGCAAAAGGGGAGAGAAGCTGAGGATGCCCGAGCTCAGGAAGAGCTCAGATTAAGAGAGGAAGCAAGGTTACAGCGGGAAGCCAAGGAAGCAAGAAAGCAGCAAGAAGCTGAAAATTAAAGACTGTGGAAAGAGGCTGAGGAAGCCCAAAAGCAGAAAGAGGCTGAAGCTGAGCAGGCTGAGGCAGAAAAGAGGGCGGAAGAAGAATTGAAGACAAGGGAAGATGCCAAGGCAGGTGGATCCAGTATACAGGACATGGAAATAGACACCTCTCAAGCAGGTGGCTCTGGTGCCCAAGATAAAGGAGGAGACCCTGCTCAGGAAGTTCGGACCCCACCGGCAGAAGAAGACATAGACATCATAAACCGACCAGTTGTCCCGTACACTCCATCGGGAAAGCGTACGGTGTCCAAATGGAATGAGTTTTTCTATGACAAGAAAAGAAAAGTGATGGTCCTCAAATCAGAAGAAAGGATCAAAAGTCCCTTCCATGAAGACATCGTTACCCACCGAGAGGTCACTATAATGCAGAATACGGACCAAGATCCCTTTGCTATGGCGACTGCAGCTGTAGCAACGGCAAAAGCATCCCTGGCCAATGTAGGCATGATGGTAAGAGACAATGAATTCACAAGGAAGAAAGCTCGTACGCTACAACAAACTGTGGCTAATGAGCAAGCCCAAAGAGATCTGGCAGTGAACAAGTATAATTGCTTGTACGCTGAACATAAGGAGCTGTCAAACAAGTACAACCAGCTGGAGGAGGAGAAGGACCAGCTGGCACTCCAAATAATGATTGTAGAAGCGGAGAAGAATGGAGCAGAAGAAAAGGCTTCTCAGCTAGAAGCAGAAAAGCAGACATTAGCTGAGCGGTTAGAGCAAGCTGAGAGCAAAACGATGGACATGTCTCCCTTCCATGAGCTGTCATGCGGCATCCTAAAGCAAATAAATGACACGCAGGAGCTAATCACTGACGAGGTTTGCAAGCTCAAAGCTATGATAGTTAGATTAAAAGAAATTAATGCGGAAGCCCACAGGCTCAAAGCTAAGAATACCCGTGTCAAGGCAAATGTCATAAGTCAGATGGCATGGAGAGAAGGGAAAGGGGGTTTCCCCCCGCATCTTCCTTTTTAAGGCTGTGGACGATTTTAATGAAGATATAGCCTTGCTGGAGTTTGGTAGAAACTGTGCCAATAAGCTGATAACCAGTGTGCAGAGAACAGCGGATAAAATTAACAGTCTATACCAAAAGCTCAAAGAAGTCCATGACAAATGCACATTGAGTTTCCCTCAGACCCTAGAAGACTTCCCGGAAAAGGAACAATGGTTGTTTCAGCTAAAGGAAGAGCTAGGCATCCAAATGGAGTATGTGAAAAGGATTGATGTCCTGGCTGTGGATGACCTCCAGCATTATATCGGTTCATCATCACTTCACAACCATCTGCTGAAGGAAGTGCATCAAGCTGCAGTAGCAGAAGTTCAAAGCATTAAAACAGAGCTCGGGAAGAATGTGACTTCTCAAAAAATCTTGTTTCCTACTGCAGCCAACATAATCATAAGGGACACAGGTGTGTGGTACAGCTACATAGCAGAGGAGGAAAGGAAAGCAGCAGCAGCAGCAGGAGCATCAGCAGATCCAGGATCTTCTCTCCCAGCAGCCACTCCAGCTACAGCAGTAGGTTCGAGTCCCTCTTTCCCGGCAGTCATCCCAGAGACTCCAGCTAGCTCAATCCCTCCTTCCCAGGCACAATCAGCAGCCTCAATTGACTTGGGCGACCCTTCACCAGCTGAGGCTCACGCACAGGAGTAAAAGAGGCCGAATTCAGTTGAGCAACTCTCTTCAGCCAAACACGTGCCCAGCAGGGAAAGCCCTGGTGTTAGCCAATTTTTTGCTATGTATATTTTGAATATGTAAGGCGTAAGCCATGGGACAGCTGTCCCTATTTTTGTCAAAACAATTTTGTAAAGGAAATGGTCATTTTGGTGGTCGATTATAGAGGAAATTCCTGTGAATGACAGGTGGAGGATGCTAGGTGTCAGCCCAAAGGGAAGATTTGTAGCTATAAATAGAAGCTAGGAAATATTAGAAAGGACTTTTGGCAGGGAAGGAAATTTTAAAACCCATGCGAGCTATCTTGTATTGGGCCTGTAAAATTGATTTTTCTAATAGAAGCCACGGGAGATGGACGTTTTGCCTGGGATATTGGACGGCTATATGTTGGACTATTCTAATGACTGCTGTTCTGTAATGTGAGATCGTTCTTATCATCTGAACTATTTCTTTGTATTAATGATTTTACCCCTACCTGTGCATGCATTTTTTCTCTATTTTTGTGAACAATGAATGCGTTTCAGATTAAGTCAGGGGCTACCTGCTGATGTATTTACCATTGCTGTAGAATTTGCTTTTAGATTAAAATGGTTAACTGTTCTTTCTTCAAGATAATTCGTATGGCTTATTGTTCACGTCTTTAATTTGCTCCTTGCAGGGATCTTTACATTTAATTTTAGCCTGTTACATTTAAATCTGTTTCTGCGCTCTTGCTATTTAGATTAGATATTTTCGATTCTTTTTTCCATTTTATGAGCAATAGATGCGTTTCATGTTGAATTAGAAGCTATCTTCTAAAGATCTTTATCTTGCTGTAGCTTTAATTGTGAGAATTAACAGCTATCTGTTCTTTCATTACGTTATTGGTTACAGCTTATTGCTCATCCCTTAAGCGTGTTCCCTGCAGGGATAGGTAGGTTTACCCAGGTTCCTAGACTTAGATCTGTTTTAGTTGCATCTAGATCGTATAATTTAGGCACTTGCATCTCATTTAAAAGATATAAAACCCAAAAGAAAGGTGGATCGGGCCATAACCGGTAGAATCGGATTTAAACTCCAAACCCACGGTTGCCGGAACCGCTAACCGGACGGATTCCTTACACCAAACGGGAGATAGTCTAATTGGGACCATCTCTCAGGGAGAATCCGTTTCTGATTGATGCTATGATATCCGAGGCATCAACACATACTTTCAATATTATATAGTTTTTCTTGGGTATAAGTTTGTATAATAATGGCTTGATGTTTGTTCCTAATAGATTTTTGTTCAACATAGTTTATACAACTCATCAGAAAGAAAAACTATGTAAACAAGGTTAAAGCTCTAAACCCTAGGAATAAGGTAATTTTTATTAAACTAATGCATTTGAAAGGGATTTCCCATCAAGTAATTGTTTATTTTATGAGTGTAAAAAATAATAGTTTGGAAAAACAAATACCTACATCCTTGATATAAGGTTTCCTCGATGTACATTGAAATCAATGCAAACTAGGTCTTTTCCCTAGGATCGGGTTCCAAGATGACTTCTTTATCCCAAGCGGTAAGGGTTTGTTCATTTACCACTTTAACAACTAATTGAATTGTCAAGTAATTGCTTGATTGTTGATAACACGCTTTCATGTTGGATGCGACATGTATCACTTGATATCAATATTTATGGACAGTTTGAGAAGGGTTATCTTTGCTATCGTATTAATTCATTCATTGGAAGTGATGCGATTGATTCATTATTTGCAAGTGGTGCAATGTATGTATCATGGGTTGTTGAACAGTGTGAACTTTATTGCTTTGTCCCAAACTTTATAAGTGAAGCGATGTATCATATTGTCCCAAATATTTTTGGTTAAAATGCAATTTCCATCACTTTATTATCACATTATGCTTATTTTCAATGCAGTGTGATGTGCTTATCGATGATGGACACCAAAATTGGTGGATACTGCAATATTCATTGTTACAAACTTAACATTGTATGTTATGGAATGTGTGTTTATAACTTTGAACAAAATGCTATATGTAAACCTTAAAACTGTTGCGATGTGTGTCATGTAGTTTAGACCATTGGAGATAGTGGATAATGTGTATCATTGATCTACACTTGTTTTTCTCAAAAAATAGTTCACAATCTATTATATTAAAATAAATTATATTATTTAGAGTTTCTGAGTTTTTATAATCTAATGTAACTGAACAACATCCTTTCAAAAAACTAGGTCAAAAAATTTTCCACTAAGGGACATCTCTACAAGTACTCTATTGTCACAACACACTATGTATAGACTACTTGAGAAAATAAATAATCCATTTAAGCAATTTCATACCCATATTAAAATATGAGAGAATTAGCTCTAAAAGCTTAATGTGATAAAAATACTACCTGCATAACAAAAATGCCAAATCCAACAAAAATTTTATTTGAAGCCCAAGGATCATTGATCCAATCCTATAAGTAAGTTGTGCAATTTCAATGATATTTTTAGCTATGCAGAACAAAACAACTTTTTAGTTTCGTATTGCGATGTGTATCACATGGTTTAGACCTTTGGAGATAGTGGGAAATGTGTATCATTGATCTAAACCTATAAGAAAGTTGCTCGATTTCAATGATGTTTTTAGCTATGCGAACACGATCACTTTTTATAAAACTAAAGAAGTTTGTGGAAGGCATTTTGCATATTCTGTATAATTTTTTCTAAAAATATTGTTGTTTCCAAAAAGCATTCTAGTGACACACATCATGATTTGAAATTGTTTCAAGTATATTTTTATGGGCTTAACTATTTGCAAAGGAAATTATATATTGCACTAATAAAAAGCAATCTCTACTAAATAAAAATAAAAACAAATATTTCATGATATATTTCCTTCATGCCCTATTTATTTACCATTCTCCCCGCATCGACCTTTTAATTACTATTATCATTAATCCTCTCTTTCTACATGCATCATCGACCACCCTCCTACCATTGCTTATATACTAATACATATTTTCTTCTACCCATATGCTTTATCTCTTATGTTGTACCTTACCTTATTCTTATATATCCTATATATTAAATGATTTAGTTATTGATTGCCTTTATGCTATTAATTTATAACTAAGATCATGATTTAGGGTTTACATAATGTTATGCATTATAAAAATCATATGTGCTACCTTATAGTGCATATGCACTAAATTGTAGCATATATACACTGCATTATGTGAATTTTGAATTTGAGGCAGTATAAGTGTTCAATTCGGATATATGATAGGCCTAGTAGTCAACATGGTTGGTTCAGAATTAGGTTCATCCTAACAAGCTAACTGGCTAGCACTAAAAACAACATGGATACCAATTTTCCTCTAGAGCTCTATCAAGGTGCTTGATTTCAATGATATTTTTAGCTATGCAAAACAGAATAACATTTTATGACACTAAAGAAGTTTGTATAAAAGATTCTATGAATTCTAAATATATTTTTTTTTCTAAAAATATTATTGTTTTCAATTTTTAATTTCCTAGTGACACATATCATGATTTAAAATACAATGCTCTATTGTTTCTACTATAAATCTTGATGGGTTTAACCATTTCTGAAAGAAAATATCTATTGAACTAGTAGAAACTAATATCTACAAAATAAAAATAAAAAATTTACTATGTTATGCTGCTCAAGTGTGATGTGCACACACAACATCATTGTTTCAAGATTTATTGACTTTAATATTACTACTAGATTTAGGTATAAATTCTAGCATTGTATTAATGTTAATATTATCACAACACTGAGCCCTTGGGTTGTTAAATATACAACATCAAGAGACATTCTCCAAACCAATCTTGTCTAGCCAATATTGATCCTCCCATATAGAGGTGAGTACTTTAAATGCCTTCTGTGTAAAGGTTATTCCTCTTGTATAGAGGTACTTGATTAAAGTAATGATGTTGTAAAGTCTTGTTGGACAAGACTCCAGACTTGTGTGTCAAGTCATGATTATAATTTGAACCTTCTGTATAAAGGTATCCATGAGATGGACCTCCCGTATAGAGGTGGACCTTCTGTATAAAGGTCATGCTTTACTTATGAAAATCATTTAATGTTGTGTGATGTATTATTAACCATGATCACCAGATTACTATTAAGTCTCCTTTAGAGATTGATCACCTATAAAGTTAATTACTTTAGCATATGATCATTTTCTCTGGAATAATATAATATGATCACCGCATCCAATAATTCTTCTTAGTATAATGTAATGTGATGGATAATTAAATTTAGCACATATTGACCATGCAATAAGAGATAAAGAAATAAAATATAAAGCATAGAGATCAAGAGAATTCGAAATTTCCCATGCAATTGTGTGTATACAACCTGTTAACATAGATGGAAACGGATCTCTCTAGACCTAAATGATATGGGTCTAGCACAAAAGAGTACACAACATAAAATATTTCCTAGTTAGATTAGATTGAAGGGTAGATGAATCACCTTATGATCACAATCCCTTTCTCTTTGCTTGATTTTCTTTCAATCCCTTGATCTCCGGCTTCAAAAAAAGATAGAAGAGATGGAAACAAGCAAACGACATGAAATCATATATCTATGAATCCAACTAGATAAGTGGTCAAAGAAGAAAATCATAAATGATATTACAAGACATAACACATTTATGGAAATATGTTTATATTAATGTAAATTGCAGCGAATACAAAGTGAGAGGAGTTACAACCAAAGCTTCGACGTCGTGACTCCAACATGGATGATATTTCCTCATAGATCCAAATCCTCCTAACTTCTTATGAATGAAGAAGATGATCTTGAGTGAATTCCACCAGCATGAGGGTGCATAATCCTTCCTCCTCTCAATGGAGAGAGAGTGGTTTTATTTATAGGGATAAATGGATAGAATATGTTGAAGATTTAGGGGAGAGATATAAGGGATTATTCCAATGGGTTAGGGAACCGAAGGACACCTATCCACATATCCAAATATAATCCTCCACATCACCAATCTTCAAGAAATTGCTCGAAGCTTCCTTTTATCCACTTTAACCAACTCCGATGCACCTTGCATGAAGGAAACTTACATCAGCATTAGATCACCGCATTCTATAAAAAGACACACTACGTCAATAATGATCTCTACTAAGATGCAGAGTGAGTCACCTTTAGTTCGGTGATCCTTGCATGAAGGAAGGTGCATTGGGGTGACTACAAAAGGTAAAGGGAAAGGACAACAACCTTCCTTCTAATGGTTTATCCCAAGTAAATTCGTGGATTAAGGAATGGAGATGACACATGACTCATGATGATGAGATTTTGGTGTAACAGAATGCCCCCCAAAGCATGAAGCCGGTAAAATAGAATGGGTGAAGTGCTTTGTAATATGAAGGAATGAGGAAAGAATCATTGGTTGGAAACAGAACTCTGCAGTACAACTGACTCTGAGATATATGTCCCACATGACTCATAACATGGTTGCCGACTAATACATTGCAGATCCATGATAGCAAGGACCAACTAAACACAATCATGACTACTAAACACAATCGTAGATCCATGATGAGATGAAAACATAGACACAACCAATACAAAGTGGATCCGTGTAATATGACTCAAAACAATCTCCATCGCAACCTGGATGAGATTTGTAACTTAACCTAGGGTATTCAATCGGAACCTGCAATGACACGAATATAACCATGTGATTAGAATGCCTTGGAGTCGAACATGGTAGAAACCACTTGCTTACCGGTCATTGATGTATATCGTTAACAAGCATAAGGGAAATCACCATTGATGTCAATGATTCCCAAGGTATCATAGTACATACCATCGAATGTGAATCAATAGGCTCAGGTTGAACACTCGATGGAATATTTAAATCAAGAGCCAATGATGTGAACTCATGTTGAAGGCGAGGTAACCTTCCATTAAGGAATGCAGGCCTAAGGTACTTGACTAGTTTCTAGATTCAATCCTTCGATGATGTGTTGAAGTAAAAAATGATGAATCCATCGAAGGAGGGCCATGATGTATCCCCCACCATCGACACGAAACAAGATCAGAGATGTTTGGAAGTGAATCGGACAGTAGAGCAATGTTTGAGACTAACTCAGGGGATACCGACATGATCGAAGGTAGTATGACTACAAATAATTAATAGAAAAATAGACCTCCCCTGAACATGGGCATGGCATGACCTGACAGTATTGGCATGACGAGAATGGAACCAACCTATAATGCAATTGATAATGGAATCATTCTTTGGATAAATGAAAGGAGTGAAAGGACTCGTGGAACTGATGTGACTTGAGGACAAACAAATTATCTAAGTACTGGATGCATATGCAAACAAGTGCCATGTTTAAGAGTGACTAAGTACTCCTATAATTACTATGAAACATAAACTCTTTCATTATCCCCATCATGATTGATGAGTACCTCTTTTGTTTTTTAATGAGCTCGAGGAGGGTAACAGATGCTCAGTATAGCTCATCCTTCGGACGATTCCAATCCCAAATGTTTTACGAACATGAGATAGGAGGGGTTCATCCCAAAATGGACCCTTCAATGTTAGTTTTTAACGAGTCCAAAGAAGGTAAACTCGACGTCATTTTATATTTAGAGAGTCTGAAAAGAACTAAAGAAGACTCCAAATGTTCTTTTTCATAAAAGTTAGTCTTCTCATCCGAAAAAAGGATAAAACAATATGAGAAGAACTCTTCCAGTCATGATTAACCAGAGTGTTCCTTTTTCGTAAATAGTGCCTCCTCGTTTGAAAAAGGGGTAAACTATCACCAGAAAGACAATTATTCAAATACTTTTACAAGCGTGAAGGAATCAAGTTCTCTTGGTGATCTTTTCATATTTAGGGAGTCTGAAAAGAGCTTAAAGGGGAACTCTGAGGGGTTCCTTTTTTGTAGGAGTTTTACAAGCTGAAAAAAGTGATAAAATACAACTCGGTGACTTATTCTCATCGTTTACAAGCACAAGGACAAAAGTAAGCTCAATTCCATTAATATTTGACTTTAATGAGTGGGATAATAGCACAAAAAAAACACTAGAAGAGCCTTTCACACTTGGAAACAAGCATGAAATAACCCCGATGACCATCGAAAAATTAGAACACTACTTTATCACAACTGCAGACTCAAAAAACTAAGACAAAATGACAAAATCAGGTGTTCAGACCTAGAAATGTTACCAACTATAATAAAAATGACCCACCAAAAATAAAATAAAAAAGGAATATCCCATTTTGGGTATAAAAAGGGTCAAATAGTAAAAATTAGTTACTATTACTTTTTACCAAGTTTGAAGGAGTGAAAACATTGTTTGGAGCCGATTTTCAAACATCTGTTGCAGAGGCTATGATCCATCGTTTTCTGCCACGTCAACGATAGGTAATTTTAAAATTTGTCCAACATCTTTCTAGTGGATTAGATTTTTTATTTATGGTAATTTTTTAGGGTTTTGGGCTTGCAAATGAGGGGATTATGTGCGTTCTAGCCGACATGCTTTCCCCTTATGCGAAGTGCATCGAGGGCTCTCTAACGCACTTCTCGTAAGGTGGAAGTGCATTGTCAGTGCCTTGTATACAAAGGAAGGGTGCGTCAGCGCAATCCCATGAGAAAAACTAAAAAATGGGGCAAACATTGTCTAATCCAATGGTTGAGAATGATGCTAATGCTTATTTAATTGGTGTTTGGATAGGTTTGGACTCACACCATGGTCCAATCGAGGGAGAGAGAGCACAAAATGGATGATTTTTAGGCGGAACATGACCAAAACTCAATGAACGCATTGTGCGAATGTGGCTTGTTGAAGTTTTTCCATGTACAGGGAATGAGAGCCCAAGTACAATTACTAGACTACCTAATCGGATTGTGGGATCCGGATCAACAACATTTCTGTGTGGGTGCCCACATCCCTACCTTGGATGTGGAGGATATATACATTCTGACGGGGTTATCCAGGAGGGGAGCCCCAGTTTCATTATCTGATCCACGGGGCAATGATTAGTTTACAGAGAGCTTGGTTGCTCAGTGGTGTACACCTGGTACCCAAATGCTTGCTGGGAAAATTTCCATCAAGAACATATGAGACATACCACTGTGGATGGTCTTGTTTACTATTGACAGGGTGGCAGGGAGTAGAGATCCTTATCAGGACACCAAGGCCCACATGCTCTATGCCATTGAGTGCATGGAGCCCATAGTCTTCAACTGGTCTAAGGGGATCCTCCCCAATGTTAGAGAGCAGCTGACCAGGTGCCACCAGGGTGAGCTAAAATAGTTCGGATATGGGTCGATCATGGTCTCGTTCTTCTTATAACGGGTTCCACTACTAAGGAAATAGGAGGAGATAGAGGATCTAGATCTGCGAGATCCTCACATGGTCAAGTGGTTAGAAGTTATGGCCCGCCATGGTGGCGGGGGTCCCATCATTAGCTACGTCCCACCTTCTTCAGGTGGTTACGTGGACAACTCCCCATGATCGAGGACTATCCGTATGCAGGCACAAACTTCAGAGGTGACCTAGGATTGACTCTACCTAAGGGTGAGCAGTGGCGGAACCTAGGTAAGAATGACACTATGTTCTTTTTTTTTATTTTATAGTTTTTTGAGTAGTACTGATGTTTCATATGTGTTTTTGATGCAGATATTGGTCCATCTCGACCAAAAATTTCTTCTCCCGTCGAGAGGAGAGGAGTGGTACGAGACATAGGGTCTACACAACGGGATGCGACAGAGGAGCTAGATGAGCTGGAGGAGAACCTCCAGGAGCTAACAGTGGATATACAAGACATATCCATCGATGATCTTCCTTGTGGGTACCAGCGCCGTACAACTGGATTTTCTGGATGCTTTGGGAGGTTGCTCCATAGAGTAGCCCGAGCGATCATATGCTATCATGAGCATCCTTAGGGATATATCATACATGATGTATATGTACTGAAAGTTGTGAGCTTCAGGCTTTTTGTATCTATCACTTACTAAATGCTCACATGCTTCAGATTTTGTAGCTAGGGTTTTAACCCTAGCTTGTGCAAATGAGCACCTACTAAGGAGAAGGGATTCCTTAGTAGCAGTTCAATAAATTGTAAATTAAAATGCTAAAACAGAAATGTAAATTACTCTAAACATATGCATGAAAAAGAAAAGACAAGATATAAAGAATGGTTTTTGTATTAATTTTACCTCCAATGTGAAGATTGGTGAAGCTCTTGCAATGGCCCAAGAGGGTTGCTCCAAGATCCAACTTGCTCCTTCTCTTTCTCCAATGGTGGGAATGGGCCAAAAGGGGCTCTCAAGGTGAAAGTAGCTCAAGGGTGAGCTAGGGTTTCAAGAGCTATTTTGGCAGAGTAAGGGTGCTTATGATTGTAGATATGAAATAAGGGGTCTGCATCACCTATTTATAGTTTTTTGGTGGTGGAGTGTTGGCCCATGGTTTTGAGAACCATATGGTTTAGGGCAGCTGTATAGGGTTTTTTCCTCCTTTTTCCTCATTATTTTATATTTTTTATTCCCTTTTTAAAGGGTTTTTGCTTTTTTAGAGGAATTTTGGATATTTTTGGAGGAAAAAGGGGTTTTTTAGCCTTTTTTAGCCTTTTTTGATGGTTTTGTGGCCTTTTGGAGGCATTTTAGGCCTTTTGGAGGCTTTTTAGTGGGATTTTTAGGGTTTTTAAGGGAAATATGGTAGGAAATGGACAAATGAGTCATGTAATGGGGTAGATGAGGTAGTGAGCACTTTTTGGGTGTTAATAGATTGCCCCCTGATGTGTGAGGGCAGGAGCTCATCGTATGGCCGATGGACATCATAAGTCATATATGGTTTTCCTGGGGTGTGGAGAAGAGAAGAAACAAACTGAAGCCCGGAACAACGATCCCGAACAAACTGCAAGAACTAAAAGTACATAACCTCAAGAATGGATGAGGAATCATCTGATCAAATGGACGAGGCGGGCATTCCCATGCTCGTATCAAGATATAAAACAAAAATAACAATATGGTCCAAAAGAGGGGGACTTGACATATACATGGCCTCAAATACTGAATGAGGAAGAATCTCAATACATGGACAAGGCGGGCATACCCATGCTCATATCAAGATACATAAAAATAACTGTAAGGCCCAAAAAAGGGGGACCTGTAGGATACATAGAGAACCACTGTGTACATCATAAGAGTCCAGAGGGGACACCAAATCTGGGACATACTCCTGGGATGACCATGTCGGAGCTGAATAACTGATACACTGGAATGACAACAGTGCTACTGAGTGTGGTACCAGAGGAACTGATGAGCTGCTGGACCATAGTGACAATGGGTCATGCTCACAATGGTACACTGAACTGGGACTGAACTGGGTACTCAAGGAAGCATAGAACTGGAGGGCTTCCGAATACAATCACCAATGCATCCTAGACATCCACGGGAACAGATAACTAGTTGTTCCGAAGTGACTCACCAATGTGCTAGAGTCGGGGAAAATCCGGGATCTTCGACAAAAATGGAAGGGATATAAACCCTGCGTGATTCTCAATGATGCGATCAAGGTGCTGAAGTCGAGCATGTGAGAAATAACCATTCAGAGAGGCAATGATGACTCCTCTCAAAATGATCCGTAGGCACTCACCACAGATGGTGGTGAGTCCAAGGCGCAGGGACCTCTGGGTCTATCCTCTAGAATAGAGGGGCTGTCGTCGACAGAGGGAGACCTGCAACTAGCAAGGCAATGATGTTTCCTTGATAGGAGCGCGAGGTAGAGAACCGAAATGTGATAGTACTGATGGTAGGACTGAAAAATTGTGGGGATAACAGGGCAAGTAGAGGGGGTGGGCTCAAACTTCCTTTGTTCAGAGTATGATGGTGGGGATGATCGGGCAGCATATGAAACTGACTGATTGGAAAGGGATCATAGCTGTAATGGATCAAGGATAGTGACTCGGATGAGGTATACTCAGGCTGGTGTGAAATGGCAGGAGACTGCAGACTACTCTGAACAAAGGCGACCTGATTGGGGGTGCTGCCGAGGTGATCGATCATAGTGCCAGGAGGCACGGGCTGACTTCTTCATGGGTTAAGGAACTAGAAGAAGTGTGTGCAAAATGATACTATCGTGTGTATTTATACGAGCCCAGGATAGTTCATGCTCGTGATTGCTTTCAATTTTAAGGAGTCTGAAAGCGATAAGAAGACTCTGAAATAATGGAATGGTACTATCGTGTGGATTTTACGAGCCCAGGACAGTTCATGCTCGTGGTTGCTTTCAATTTTAGAAAGTATGAAAGCGATAAGAAGACTCCAGGGGGTTTCTTTTTCGTGTGTTAGTCTCCAAGGCCCAAAGAAGCATAAAAGGATGCAATGAAGAACTATTCTAGCTGGTGTGACTAGAGTATTCCTTTTTCGTAATTAGTCTACCAGGTCCGGAAAAGGGTTAAACTTATACCAGATAGACGCCCTTTTAGGTACTTTAACGAGCATGAAAGGAAGCAAGATTGCTCGGTGATCTTTTCATTGTTTTAGGAGTCATAAAAGAGCTTAACAGAAACTCCCTAAGTGCCTTTTTCGTAGAGGACTTGTCCGACCCGAAAAAGGGATAAAATTATACCGAACAAAAGGAATGGTTAGGCAAGGAGGAAGTGCTCAGTCAAGGAAAATTGAAGATGACCAAGAACGAGGGTGGGGGGGGGAACACTGATGTGCCTCCTTGTGGGGTAATGAATGGTGGAAAAATAACGAAATAGTTGCAGTATGACAGGACTCAATGGCTCATGTAAAAATGTGGAACAATCCGATGGCGGTCGATGTGGCGCGCAAACTGAGGCAGCAAGGTGTCGGGACATAATGTTGAAACTGTACCAAGTGAGCGAGAAATGATCTCAAGCATCATCACGAGCTGGGAAAAATGAATCCGGCGATATAAAGAGTGTCAAAAATGGATAACGACCGATGTGGCATGCAAACCGAGGCGATAGGGGGCGTTTTGGAAAAAATACCCAAAAAATCTGGGGGTGAGAGCGAGAACTAATCTCAAGCATCATCACCGGCTCGGAAAAATGAATCCGATGATATAAAATATGCTAAAAACAGAGAGCAGCCGAAGTAGCATGCAAACCGAGGCGACAAGGTGTCGGGACACAATGTTGATATTGGTCCTAGTGAGAGCGAGAAATGATCTCAAGCATCATCATGGGTGCGGAAATATGAATCCGACAGTGCAAATGGTGCAAAAAACAGAGGTCATAAGGACTCTGAAATGGTCAAAGGAAATAACTAGGTGTATAAAATCAAATATACAAGTGATATGTGACCTCAAAAATGGTTGAGATCACAAATGTGAAAAAGTGAGCAGGGTTAATGACCTGCCGCCATGCTATGTGCATAGGGTTTGTGATTGTGGATCACATATGTGTTGGTTTGAACGATGGGATCATTGACGTGCTGAGATAGATGTGATGGGGAAGGTTCAAAATGATTGATCATGCCCCCTATCCCAGGGTCGAGTTAATCTATGTTGCCCCCTAACTCAGAGGTGTCAATGTGGTGCTGTTTCTGGTGAACGGGGGTACATTAGGCCATGTGTCAATGTGGTGCTCTATAATGGCGGGGTCAAGACCGGGCATTTCAGTATAGGACCAGGAAAAGACATCATGGAATTCTTGGAATAGTTTTTTGTACTCCTCAATCTCAGACTCACTGCAAGAGGCTCCTAAAGTGATGAGTTTAGGGGCACCTCCAGGGGAAGAGATATCTATGTGGATAACAAGAGAAATGTTGGCCATGTTACCTTCCTCAAAGGCATCAGGAGTAGGAATAGGATCCTTAAACCAGTCGACTTTAGTCGGAAGGAAATCTTTGGACTCAATCACGAATTGGGCAGCTGTGGTGCAGGAGGAGTATTCTGGGAGGAAATACGAACGATGGTGCATGTCGTTCCAGGGATAATATGGGGCAGTCAGAACCTCTAGGATCTCCTCATCAGTACGAAAAATGTGGGCTGTCAAATCGGTTGACGAGGGAATGGTAGTTGAAGAGATCATATAAATGGTGTTGATCTCTCTCGATGGGGGTGAGATCGGGGGGTGAATATCCTCAATGGTGGGAGGTACTGTCTCAAGATCCACATTATTCATCTCATAGAGAGCTGCCCTGTAATTGGGGAGATCAGGACAGTGATGTGAATAATGGCCGTAAACACCGCATATTGCACAAGGGTGGTTAGTGCATAATGATTTATCACGAGGCTTAGGGGTTGGATCTAGTTTGACAACCGGGATATTGGGGTCATCGTCAAGCATCTGCATGTGTTCTTGTAATGCCGGAAACTGTGGACATTGGTGAGTCGCATGGCCTAACTCATCGCACAACGAGCATTTGGGAGGAGCACGAAACATGGGGGGGTTTTTTACTGTCTTGGGAGGTGGTACAGCAGTGTAAGGTTGGGGGCCTCTGCCCGTAGTAGGTTTGGGAGGAGGAGGGGGATTCATGGAGGATGAAGGGGTAGCGACACCGGGGGGTGACTAAGTGGTAGTAGCCATGGGTTGCATCGGTTGTAGGACGACGCTTGGTGTCTGCGGGGGAACGGGATGTGAAAGATACCATACAGGTAATCCCAAGGTTAACCCAGGGAGGCTAAGGGTAGCCATAACCGGGGTGCTTACTACTCCCGAGGGAGGGACTAGGAAGGGGATTGTGTGGATAGGTGTAACACCAATGTGGCTAGGTACCAACGGTGGTTTAGGCAACAAGGACGGTTGATTGTTAGGTGCTTGTGTATTGTGGGAAAGGGTACATAAGTTAGATACTTCGTGCGCAGATGAAGGGGGAGGAATGGATTGGAAGGTGGATTTCATTGGCGGGTCTGAATAAACTCCAGGTCCCATGGAGGAAACAAACGAGGTAGCGGCACCACTAACAAGTTGTTCAACCATGGGGAGAACATTTTCGGGTGCAGCGGGGGTATTTGGATCGTAGTAAGTGAGTTGGTCGATCTTGACCACGCGTCCATCATGGGGGAACATCATGGTACGAAAGACAGAGGAAGCTACCGCCCGCATAGCATACATGTAGTTGCGACCAAGTAAGAGGTTGTAATCAAGCTGGGCATTGATGACCTCTATGTCAATGAGGACGGTTTTACCACCTAACTAGATGGGGACATTGGCTAGGAGACCTTGGGGCTAAGCCGAACGACCGTCGTAGGCGCATAATGCAGTGGTGGACTGCTGAAGGGTAGGGGATCCCAACTTCTGCCATACGAATGTGGACATAACGCATGTGGAGGCACCTTCATCGATGATACACTGATGGATGACAAGATTTCAAACGAAAACAGAAACTTGGAATGCTAAAGTGGAAAGCAGGCGGGGTTCGGACTGGTCCAAATCAAATGCCATCAAATTCGAATCATTTGGGTCAATAGCTCCAATGGCAGAGTGTAAAGTCTTGCACTGGGAAGGGCAGTTTTTCAAGACGTCTAACGCAGACATGGCTGTGGGGGATTGGGCTAAGTCATCTACAATGTTGTAGTTTGACGCAGCGCGTGCATTGGGGTTATTGTTGATACAACGAAGTGGGAAATGAGGTGCTTTGGAAGCGCCATCTATTGGAGGCGGAGGTATACGTAATGCCTGATCAGTGGGGTGAGCGTTAGTGGTTTTATCAGTGGGAAGGGCTTCAGAGGTGGAGCCATATTGGTTCCGACGAGTCTGGAGGTTGACATCAATGGATGACATCATCAACAAGTGGTGGGTACCTGAGTCAAACATGGGTTGATCAGGAGTGGCGTAAGTGATCTGTTGTTGCGGTGGCATGTTAGCTTGAGGGGGAGCCAACGGTTGAGCATTCACTATGCCTTGGGTTGGTAAGGGGTTTTGCAGCACCAAAGGTGGCTACTGAGGTTGTGGTGGGTTGGGCGGTGATTGAGGAACCGCATGCCCTTGGCGATGGGCATCATCAGCCCAAAGTTGCCGAGCTCGCTCCAAGTCTGGGCAAGCATGTGTGTAGTGGCCATAGACCCCGCAAATAGAACAAGGATGATTTGTTCGCAAATTAGGGTTTTTAACCTGCTTGGGCGGGCAATCAGGGTTTTGGTTAGTGGGGGCCGCATTATTGTTGTCTGGGGGATTAGGAGGTTGACCACCTTGGTCAGGAAGAGGGTTGTTTCCACGATTACGGCCCTTACTGCGGTTTTGTTGACCCTAGTTGCGTTGGTTGTTTTGGTTTTGTTTTGGGTTGTGTTGGGCGTAAACTTGCCCTTGAGCAGTAGGTGGGTTTTGGGGGTGTGCAGGTACGGGAGCAGGCTGCGGTGGGTGATATGTAGGTGGAGGCTGCGCAGGTGCGGCACCCTGAGGGGGTTGCTAATATGTCGGCGGAGTAGGTTGTGGGTTTTCCGCAAGGGCTGCCTATGGCGGGTAATAAGCAAGTTGGGCCTGGGAAGGCGCAGGAACTGGTGAAGCCTGCTAGTGGTAATAGGGCTGAGGTGCGACCGGGGGGGTATAAGTGAGGGGCGCATGACCGAAGCACTGAGGTGGATAGGTGGGTCCATGGGAATGGTGGTGATGTGTCATAGGAGCATACGAGTTGGTTGCTCCAAACTGTGAGGTAGCCCGCGAAAGGTCGGGGCCAGGGTTAGGACGTGCTATGGAAAAGGGTTGGGGATGCGAAGAAACATGGCCGATGATGCCGTCTGCAGCATGGGATGCTCCCGGCGCATCGTGCTGGGAGGAATCACCGCGAGGGGCATCCGGTATAATGGTATAGAGATAACCCGACTGGGCGTAAATGAGGTCGAATTGCTGGGCTTTAAGGATGGCCTCTTCTTCAGACTGGGGTCTTTCAGATGCCACATCTTTAGCAATGACAGGAAGAAGGGAATTGAGGAACCAATCTAGGAAGATACGGTCGTCTAGTTTGATTTTGCAGAGGCTACGGCGTCGACGCCACTCATGAATGTGGTCCGTGATGTGGGTAGCCGTGTTTTGTCTGCAAGACAGGAGAATCTCAACTCCCGCGTCATAGCGGACAGGTAACTGGAAGAACTGCAGGAATGTCGAAGCAAGGGAAGTAAAGGTGGCATGGGTCCCATGGGGTTGCTCGATATACCACTTAGCTGCAGAGCCAGTGAAGGTGCGTTGTAACAGATGGAGGCGAATAGAGTCATCGACTATGGAGTTGGAGGAACACCATAGATGGAAGAACATAATATGGTTTTGAGGGTCCTCACCTGCCTTGCCCTCGAACTTAGGGATGTCAGAGGGGAGATTGGTGGGCATGTGAGGCCACGCAGGGTCATGTCTGATAGGATCATTAGTCAATCTGGCTATGTCAGGCAGGTTGAGGCTAGCCATGAATGGAAAATTAGAAGAAGTATGTGACACATTAGTGGGTTGGACCGAGTGGGGGCCAATGCCCCCAAGTGGAGGGGCAGGTTTTGGGATGTTGCCCCCAAGTGGGGGAACGAAGGTGGTATAGGATGGCCCAGCACTACCAAGGGTAGTGTGAGTCACTGGTGGAGCGATAATAGGTATTCCAGCTACGGGAATGGGTACGGTGACCGGAATGGTGGATGTGGCCCCCATCGAGGGCATACCAAAAACAGGTGTGGTAACTGGCGTAGTGGTGGACGTGCCACCAATGGTCCCTACAACAAAAGGAGTGGAAGTCGCACCAGCCATGGGGCTAGTAGGGGCAGTGTAAATGGGGTTCTCAGACTCTTCCTCAGAATCGGAGGTAAAGTAAGGGGCGTCAAGATCGGGCGATGGAGTCCTACGCCGCTGACGAGTGGAGTCAAGTGACAAGGCTCGAGATCTATGATAAGTGGTATCAAGTGATGAAGATCTGTGTCTATGACATGTGGTGTCAAGTGAACCGTGCTATGGGGGCTCACCCCTGAGGCCCCGAGAATGTCTCGGGGACTCAATGGTGATAGATGGTGTCAAATCTCTGGGGGTTGAGGTGAGTAAAAAATAACTCAAAAACCCTAATGCAACCGAGTGTACAGAGGGAGAGCTCAAAAAATAGGGCACTCAGGCCAACAACCAACTCAAAACACCCACTATAACAGCTGTGCTACAATAGGTGGAGTATCAACAGAAATGGTCAGAATACCAACAAGCAGTAGGTTTCCTAAAAATAAAAAATGGTGGACTCACTAGACCAAAAGGAGGTAAGGGAGCAAGCAAACACCTAACTAGATAGTATTCTGACTCAACTAAACATATCCTCTGCAAGGTGATGAAATCCAAGTCAGACTATATGGATAGGAGAGCCAAGTTGCTAAGATATCCCCCTACCCAGAGGGACACTGGGTAGTCAATCCTAGAAGAAAGGCAACTAAGACACCCCGTTCATGACACGTCCAGAAAAGGTGAATCTGCCGTTTGGTCCTTTTACCGCAGTACCCCCATACAGGGATACCCCGAGAACTGCGAAAGGTGGCCTTCGGTTACTAAATGGATTGCGGTATTCCACTCAGGACTCCGGAACCAGTCTGGCAACTTCAACCCTCCTAGGGGAGAGGCCCTCTGATAAACTGGTTGTGACCGTGCCAAAAAATACTAGGGGATTTTGGTTCCCTAATTGGACAACAACTATGTCTCAAGTGTAAGCAACCGAGGGGTGTTATTAGAAGCCTATCCCCCCGATCCTACCTAACTACAAAAATTCTTATGTGTTCCCCAAGTGGGGTTAGAATGTTGGTTGTGTTAGGCACTTTTTAAGGCTCACTTGAATTAGGTGACAGAGTGTGTGCATATGAGATGATGATGAACCCAAGTAAAAAGTGCCACTAGGGAGGGCAACTTTCTAACTAACAATAACAATACAGAAATTAACTTTTGAAATGCACAATTTTATTTTTTCGATTTAAAATGCTGAAAATGTAAAAACGATTCTGTAAATGAAACAGAAATAAAACTGCAGAAAAGGCTGTAAGGAAGAGGGGCTGCAGGTAGGACAGATGGCTGTGCTGGGGCAGAAAATAGTGCAGCAAAGTGTTGGGTTCAAAACAGAGAAAAATGCAGAAAACAGACCACGGGTTTTGGGCAAATCTGAGAGGTCGGACCGCGGAAAACAGCTGAACAGTCGCAAGCGGGTTGCGGGTTTTGGGCTGAAAAACGTAGTCGGGACGCAGGAAAAACGCTGAAAGTCGCAGGCGGGTCGCGGGAAAATGGCCGAAAGCCGTAGGCGGGAAGCAGGAAAAACGCCGAAAGGCACCGACGGGTTGCGGGAAACTAACCGAAAGCCGTAGGCGGGACGCGGGAAAAACGCCGAAAGGCGCCGACGGGTTGCGGGAAACTGGCCGAAAGCCTTAGTCGGGACGCAGGAAAGATGCCGAAAGGCGCCGGCGGGTTGCAGGAAAATGGCCGAAAGCCGCAGGCGGGACGCAGAAAATAGGGTAATAGCCGCAGTCAGACCATCCCAAACAGGCTAATAGTTGCGGTCGGATCACAGGTAACAGATTGAAAACGGCCGGTAGGTCACCAGAAACAGTTTGAGAGCTGAGGTCAGATCGCAAGTAAGTGCCTGAAAGATGCAGTCGGAATGCGACTGTAGGGGGAAAAAATGTGGTTTACGGCGGCCGAAAGGGACAGCCGAACAGAAAAAATATTTAAAAATTGTAACCAGAAATTCAAACCTAGGGGAGTCGCCAAAACTGTAGCTAGGGTTTTCACCCTAGCTTGTGCAAATGAGCACCTACTAAGGAGAAGGGACTCCTTAGTAGCAGTTCATTAAATTGTAAATTAAAATGCTAAAACAAAAATGTAAATTACTCTAAACATATGCATGAAAAAGAAAAGACAAGATATAAAGAATGGTTTTTGTATTAATTTTACCTCCAATGTGAAGATTGGTGAAGCTCTTGCAATGGCCCAAGAGGGTTGCTCCAAGCTCCAACTTGCTCCTTCTCTTTCTCCAATGCTGGGAATGGGCCAAAAGGGGCTCTCAAGGTGAAAGTATCTCAAGGGTGACCTAGGGTTTCAAGAGCTATTTTGGCAGAGTAAGGGTGCTTATGATTGTGGATATGAAATAAGGGGTCTCCATCACCTATTTATAGTTTTTTGGTGGTGGAGTGCTGGCCCATGGTTTTGGGAACCATATGGTTTAGGGCAGCTGTATAGGGTTTTTTCCTCCTTTTTCCTCATTATTTTATATTTTTTATTCCCTTTTTAAAGGGTTTTTGCTTTTTTAGAGGAAATTTAGATATTTTTGGAGGAAAAAGGGGTTTTTTAGCCTTTTTGAGGCTTTTTTGATGGTTTTGTGGCCTTTAGGAGGCATTTTAGGCCTTTTGGAGGCTTTTTAGTGGGAGTTTTAGGGTTTTTAAGGGAAATGTGGTAGGAAAATGGACAAATGAGTCATGTAATGGGGTAGATGAGGTAGTGAGCACTTTTTGGGTGTTAACAGATTTTGTACCAGTACTACATTTTTTGTATTATACTGACATGATGATAGTTATATATACAAAACACTATTCATAGATTTATATACTTTGTTTCATTGATAATTATGGGATCTTTTGCATGTTTATCTTACACTATTTGATAGAATGTTTATGAATGTGCAATGTACCAATCCAATATGAAATTGGCCAAGGAGTTAGCGACAATGTTCATGTCTCTAGGGATATGTAGATATTGAATGGAGTCAAAAGACCTCTCTAAGAGAGGTACTCATCGAAATAGACAGAGCAAAATAGGATCACAGATAGCGTAGATATAGTTAAGATCAGAGACCACTAATTGTGAGTCAAGATGGAAATTAATGTGGTCCATACCCAAGGAAAGAGCGTCAGTCAACAACCCAATAACTGCATGATACTTAGCAACATTGTTGGTTGCGTATCCTATACAAATCCCTCCTGAGCTAATGAGATAGCTGGTAGGGGAAGAGATTACCCATGCTACAGAAGCGAGGTTATGGGTATGCCGGTTGGTGCCATCTACAAATCCAAAACACCTTTCCATCTGCACATCCAGGAAGAACATGGTATAAATGCAAAAACAAGATCCTAACACACTTAAAATAAAGTGTCGCACCACACAAAATACACAACATGTACAATATATACATATTACTAATGCATAAAATACTTAGGCATAGTATCTCTTCAGGAAGAGTCCATTACGAGGCTCTCCTAAAGATATCCTGTCATAATCTTCTAATTCATATGCTCCCTTCTTGAAAACACGTATAAATATATATGGACCGTGCCACAGAGACTCAAGTTTTCCTGCCCCCAGACTATCATGTTTCTGGTCGTAGGTAAGGATGAAATATCCCTCATTAAAGATACGAGGCTTGACTAATTTGTCATACTGGGCCTTGATGCACTTCTTATGTCCTTCATTAGAAAGGGTTGCATCACGGTAGGTTTCGTTGAGTTTGGCCAAGTAGAGAAAACATTCTTCCTCGGCAGTGGTGTTCGGTAGAAGTTCGACTGTGAGTTTTAATGATGGAATATCGCACTCAATAGGTAAGACTACCTCCAGTCCGTAGACTAATTGGAAAGGTGTGAATCCGGTGGTAGTTTTAACGGAGGTTCTATATGCCCATAGGGCTGAAAAAATCATGTTGTGCTAGTTAGACCTATCTGTACCCACCATGCTTTAGATCATGGTTTTCAAGACCTTATTGATGGAATCTACTTGTCCATTCGACTATGGGTAATATGGAGTTGGTTTCTCATGTCGAAAACCCAATCTATCACTTAATTCATCCACCATCTTGTACTAGAAATTCCTTCCATGATCAATGATGATGGCTTAAGGAAATATGAATTGTGCAATGATGTGATTAAAAATATAGAGTGCAATAGTTTTTCCATCTTCATTGCATGTAGGCATGGCCTTGACCCACTTGTTAAAATAGTCAATGGCAACGACGACATAACCATGCCCCATGGCTGAGGTAGGCTTACAATGCATGAAATCTATGCCCCAGTTAGCGAAGGGGCCGATGGAAATAACAGGATGTAGTGGGCCGGATGAGACCGCTTTTTATGATGAAAAAGATGGCAAGGAGAACACTTCTTGATTGTTTTAACACAATCTTTAAAGATGGAAGGCCAATAGTATCCAGTGTGTAATATTTTCTGAGTTGTATCCATCCCAGAAAGATGACCACCACAAGCCCCTGAGTGACAATCATTATGAACATGTTCATCCTCCTCATGAGTTAAGCATCATTAGAGGATATAATCAACACCATGACGGTATAAGGTATCACTAATGATTAGGTAGTACTTCGTGTGGTGACGCACACAACGACGGTCGTCACGAGATAACTGAGGATTGAAACGTTGGTTTTGGAGATATAAAGTGATGTCTCCATACCATGGGTTAGAAGTACTAATAAGAAACAAGGACTTGTCTGGGAGAGATTCCATGGGCTCAGTTTCTGTATCAATACGAGGAAGATCGCAGATAATCTCCGCAAAAACCAAAGACTTTTTAGACTTGGCCTTCTCAAATTGGAGGTTGAATTCCCGAAGAATTGCGATCCAACGCGAATACTTTCTCCCCAACACTTGACATGTAAGAACGTGGTACATAGGGTTAGAAACGGCAATGATTGTGGTAGTGCGGAGGAGGATATAATAGTGAAATGTTTGGACAACAATGATTGTTGCGAGGGCTAGTTTCTCAACATCATTGAATACTGCGTTTCAGATTCAATAAGACCCTTACTAAGGTAGTAAATCACATGTTCTTGGGAGTTGTTATCCTCTTGGACCAAAACCATAGCGATAGTGCTAGTGGAAGAAGCAAGATAGAGGATGTAATCCTTGATGTAATTGGGCAGTTGAAGCACAGATGCATGGGTGGTAGCATGTTTGAGGTTGTCGAAGGACTGCTGAGCAGAATCATACCAAATGAACAGGACGTCCTTGTTTAACAATCTCATGTATCCCTACATTTTCTCGGTGAAATTACAAACAAAATGCCTTAAGTAGTTTTCCTTCCCCTGCAAACTCTGTAGTTATGGTATATTTGTTGGAGGTGGGAGATCAATGATAGATTCCACCTTCAAGGGATCAATGCGGATCCCATATTTTGAAATGATGAAATGTAGGAGGCGTCCAGACTCGACACAAAATATGCACTTGTGAGGGTTTAGACGGATGTTATACTACCTACATCTGATGAATATTATCGTCAGATGGTCATTGTGGAACTCACGATGATTTGAAAAACCAGGTATATTGTCCTCATATGGTTCTACAAAGTCCTTCATGTCGTGGAAAGCGTATGACATAACCCATTGAAATGTGGAACCATCATTTTTAAGGCCAAAAGGGAGTTTATGATATGCAAGTGTACCCCACGAGAATATGAAAGTAGTTTTATGTTGATCATTCGGGTGGATCTCAATCCGATTATCGCCAGAAAATCCATCCATGAATGCGAATATACGCTTATGTCACAGTTGTCGATGATCTAGTCGATAATCAGGGTAGGGTAGTTGTCCTTAGGACAAGCCTTATTCAAGTCCCTGTAATCGACACAAACCCTGATGGTGCCCTGTGTTTTGGTAACGGGGACACCATTAGAGACCCAGTCTGTCAAGGGGACAAGATAAATAAAACCAACCTTCAACATTATTTCAATTTCATCCTTTATAGCCGTAGTTTTCCTAGGGTGTACTGGACGTAGTTTTTGTCGAATGGACTTAGAATAGGGATATGTTTGAATCTCATGTATAACAATATCAGGATCAATCCTTGGTATTTCCTCATAGCTCCATGCAAATACGTCACATAATTATTTGAATAAGGTCGTGTATGAGATAATCTCTTCAGGAGAGTAGTTTTGGCCTATATGAATATGTTCCACGACTCCGGGTGTGGCTGAGATATCGATTAGAAAAGTAGGCGTGATGTTTTCCATGTTACCCTCGGTCATTGTATCACAAGTGAGGATAGGATATTGGGGGTAAGGAAATACATCTAGCGAGATGATTGTTTCAATGTGGTTCTCCACCAAATCGATTGGTGGGAGGAAAGACGATCGATGGTGGAGGTCTTCCCATGGGGGTTCATCCACACTCATTATATCCATAATGGACTCGTCAAAATGAAAATTTTGTAGTAGAGGATCGGGTTGGGATGAGTTCCTCTATTGGGGTGGAGAACGAGATGTAGATGCCACTGAAGAGTGGTCATCAGGTGTCGATTGGATAGCCTCATAAGTAGCTTCCGCTAATGTGAGAGGCATAACATCTCCAATCGATTCCAACTTGTCAATATCGGGCACGAGCCATTGGTAAATGGGGTTGGATGATGATGGGATCATAGAAGAAATCATGTTTACCGTGGCAACATGGGAAGGGGGATCTAATTATGGAAAGACTCCCATGAGGGATGAATCTTTAAGGAGTCTAACTCTCACACTCTCATAAATATGCGACGAATGACCTAAGAGTGGTACATTTTCTGCAAGGTGGGTAGTTGTGTTCGGTGTACAAAAATTT
This sequence comes from Larix kaempferi, assembly GCA_027924585.1. Classification (NCBI taxonomy): domain Eukaryota; kingdom Viridiplantae; phylum Streptophyta; class Pinopsida; order Pinales; family Pinaceae; genus Larix; species Larix kaempferi. The sequence goes on from BSBM01001051.1 coordinate 36,968,289, forward strand.
AGTTGGTGGATGGTAACAATTTTCCCTTGGTGGGGAAATTGTGCGATGCGGAATACAGAATATGCGACCGCGGTCATGGAATAAAAACAATTATGACCAAGGAGTAGGTTATAATCCAATGCGGTGGCATCTACCTCCACATTAATGGAAAAGATCTTTCCCCTCAACTCTATTTCCAAAAATTGTAACAACGCATGTGGTTGGAATCCTTGACCGTCAAATGATTTTAGAGTGGTAGGGGAATGGTTCAACTTGGGAGAGCCAATGGCTCACCAATAGGATAACAACATTACCGAGGTGGAGGCTCCTTCACCTAAAATAGTACAATGGATGCTTTTCCCAACAATGTTGGTGACATTTTGGAACGAAAGTTGGTGGGAAATCCTCAGTTTGAAATACTCAAGTCGGAACATAATGGTGTTTGAGGAATCAGGATCTACATCGCCGATAGCAACGAGGAGAGTCTTATGCTGATTAGGACAGTTTTGTAAGATGTCCAACATCAACATAGCACAAGAATCTTGTGCTAAGTCCTCTACAATGTTGTAGTTTTGAGCAGCCCGAGCGTTGGGATTGAAAACAACTTTTCTAATTGTGCTCTTGGGTGGACATATCACTGACTCAAATGAAGTTTCCTTGAGACGAACTTGAGGCAAGGGAATTTCCGAAGCATAGGTTGAAGGTTTTTCAGTATTACTTCCGTTAGATTCCTTAGTTGGGACTGATTCATAAGAACGTGATCGAGTGTTCAGCTTGATAGTTTCACTACACATCATGAGAACATGAGCGGTAGAGGATGGTTCTCCTTTAGAGGGAGAAGGTTGTTGCACGATCATCTATTTCTATTGTGTGGGGAAGGGATCGGTTAAAACTACAGGTGTCGGGTTCCCTTTTAGGAAATTTTGGACCCCGTCCCGGTGTGGGCACTCTTTAGTAAAGTGGTCACCACCGCACAGTAAACAAGGATACTTAACCTTCTGATTTTGTTTGGTGTTGTCAACATTGTTTTGTTTGGGCTACTATTGAATAGAAGAATTTTTGTTTTTCCCTTTGTTCTTCTTGTTACCACTAAATTTCTGAGGTGAAGAATATTGGACTGAATTCACTTCTTCGGTGGCAGTAGGGCTGGTTGATCTGTTGGTGTTGTTACCAGCCTATGATGGGGGTGGAGTCGAACCATTGTGGCTATGTAAACCGCCAGATTATGAAGCAGGATGGTTATGAATGGAACCAATGATGTCGTCGGAATGAGGTCCCGTGGGTGGTTTTGTTGGGTCATATGTAGGGTGGGGAGCATTGGGAACAATATCATATAAAGTTCCAGATTGGGCATAGACCAAGTCTAAGTACTAAGCACATGCTATAGCTTGTTCTTCTGTGATGGCCCCACCCATAACAACATCTTTGGCTATGACAGGTAGGAGTGACTTTGTAAACCAATCTACAAGGAGTTGGTCCAGAATGGGAGCTTTAATCAGATTTTGTCTCTGCCTCCACTCGTGAATATGATCAGAAATTTGAGTGGATGTGGTTTACTAGAGAGAGGTCAAAAGATATGTACTGGTCTCGTAATGGATTCGTAACTAGAAATGTGCCAAAAATGACATGGCCAAAGATCGAAAATCGGGAAAAGGGTGTGTTGGTAATTCAATAGACGACTTGGCAGTAGTGTCGGTGGGGGTTCCGTGGAATAGCCTCAAATGGATGGAATCATCCTTTAAGGAGTTGGATGAACACCAAAAATGATAAGTCATTACATTGTTTTTGGGGTCCTCGTCAGGTTTTTCGTTAAACTTTTGGATGTCAGATGGTAATTTCACTGGAATTGCTGGCCAATTTGTGCCATGATATATGGGATCATTAGTTAACCATGATAAATTTGGCAGATCAAGTGTAGAAATAAATGGTAATTTTTGGTTAGACTGTGGATACTGGTAGTACTGATAGGGCATTGATGTACCAATAGAACCATGGACCAATTGGTCGCAAGGTCCTCCCATAGGAAATTGACCATATGGGGGTGGGCCACCTGGGTTGGGAGGGGGAGCTGAAGGAGGTCCGCCTCCACCAGAATAAGGTGCTCCTCCACTGAAAGGTGGGGTGCTCTGCCTAAAGGGTATGGTGGTCCTCCACCAAAAGGTGGGGGTCCTCCTCCTCCAGAATGGGGTGGTCCTTTGCCCGAAGGTGGGGATCCTCCCCCTCCAAAATGGGGTGGTCCTCCACCATAAGGTGGGATTCCTCCTCCTTCGAAATGGGGTGGTCCTTCATCGTAAGGTGCGGTCCACCTCCTCTGGAATGGGGTGATGGTGGTGGTGGTCGACCGAATGGTGTTGGATGTGGTGGGATAGCTAGTTGTGGAGGTGGGGGTGATCCACCAGCCGGAGGTCCATTCTGTGGAACATTATGGTGTCCCCATGGGGTATTTGTATTCCTAGGATAGGGTAATCCAGGAAAAGGGTTTCCTTGATAGTTTTGTCCGACATTAAGGTTATGGTGTCCTGGAAAAATATGCCCCCACGGGGGTTGGGTCCAAATAGATGGCCCCCTCGTATGATGTGTCCACATAGGTTGTCCCATGGTTGGAAGAGGGATGCCAACCATACTATAGCTTGGATGTGAAGTATATCCTCTGCTCACATTATGACTAGTAACTGGGTGGTTCTTCCAGTCAGGTTAGGTCCACTACCCAAGGGTTTCCCTTGGTGGAAAATTACCCCCTACCGGAATGTGTGCAATAACCAAATGTTGACCACTAATATTGGGTTGACCCGTAACAAATGGTTGAATGCTAACGAAAGGATTACTTCCTCCTGACTATATAATATTAGGTAGATTATAGCCTCCCCTCAAATTTTGAGGTGGGGGAGGTGGAGGTAACGTACCATAGTTAACAGAGGTTGAAGGTTTCCCTTCAGAAGTTGGGGTTAGATGAGATGTAGAACCAGTCGCCTAACTTTGAGTTGTACTCATAGGAAACGAGGGTTGACCTTGTTCATAAGTTGTCATGTGGGGTATGGATGTTTCTAGTGAAGTAAAAGATAAAGAACTTACAGGGGAATATCGAAAAATTGGTACTTTTGAACTTGCTCTACATCAGATACTTTGACGTCTAAGTTGTTTGCTAGGCATGTGTAAATAGTTAATGTGCTCGTAGAGTTGTGCAAGAAACTCATCGTTCGAAATCCATCGACAAGGTATAGTTTCTTCCATGGGAAGTGACTCAAAATCGACAACATGTCGTCCTAGAGACGTGTCCCAAAAAGATGTACTTGGACCAAATGCTGCTAATACAGGGTCATCCTGGGGCTAACTGAAAACCCAATCTATATCTCCAGGGTGTCCTTCCATTGAGTGATGGAAGGATGTGTCATATGAGGTAGGTTGTTCCACTATCAAAGGTCTTGTAGGATCAAATATAGGTGGGTTTGTAGGGGATGAGAAGTTCATTACTGACTCTAAGGTAGAAGTATCTTCCTCATATGACATAGATGTAGTAGGTTGATCCATGTTTTCTCCCAATTTATCTTCCCAGTTAAGGGGATATCTAGGTGGCAAGTTCAAAATCATTCAGGATCTTCTCAAAGGTTGATCAGCCAGAGTGGATGAACCAAAATTTCTCCTAAGTGTTTTCTATACAAAAAGGAAAATGCAATCCAAGATAGACACAAGCTAAATCCGCAAGCAAACTTATGTGATAGGTGTGGATTCAATGGTATTGAACCTCGCGGGATTGTCAAGGTTGTGCAACTCGCAATATACTACAGGTTCCAACAATTATACGAGGCCCAATCTTTCAGAGCACTAACTAGGGAGGATTAGGACCATACCCCTAACCGTATAACCCGACTACCTGAAGCACGTGCGTAGTACCTCCCCGAGTGCTGTTATCAGTGTATTACCACACCAAGACGGCCAATAGGTTAGCTCAGATGGTTACAGGAATCCTCAAAGGGTCTCCCGATATACTCAAGGTACGTGGGAGATCAGATCTATAGTGATTTTGTCTAATGCACAACCGTACGACAGGATCCTTTCGATATACTACTGAGTACATGAAGTACCTTTTGATAAACCCAAGGGTACGTGAAAGGTCATGCGATATACTGGTTGGTACGTGGAAGAACTACAAGCCCCCAGGATGCGGTGTAGGAAAAGAACGATAGCCACCACACTTAAATACATCGGAACATGTCTCTAACCTAAAGCACAAGTTCCTATGGAGTTTTAACTTAACACTTCCAGTAAATTTTATCTTTTGCGGTTAGGTGAATGCATGAGGTGTAAAGAGGAATTTAAAAAGAATGCAAACCTAAGCTATATGTAAATGCAAAGATTTTCTTTTCTTTTCGATGGAATCTATCTATGGTAAGGATAAATTCATTTGTTTTCGATGGTAAAAGTTTACAAGTACCCCTATACTTCAAAATCAACCAAAAGGAAAATGAAGCACTCTTTTTACTAAGCCAACAAAAACAATAAAATAACACACACCAAATCTCAAATGTTTTTCTTTCTTTCTTTTCAAATTTAAACGAATCTACGCTAAGATGAAAAGGATAATTCTCCTTAGATGCAGCAACTTCAATTTTCTAAAACAAAGATGAATGAATGGAAGAAATCCCCCCCCAAAAAAATGCAAGAATTGTTCAATCTTTGGAAATGCTTCGTAAAAGTTCTGATGCAATGTGAAATTTGCAGAGAAATGCGAAACCAGTTTTCATAAATAAGAAAATGCAAGATAACAATGGTGATCTAAAACTTTTCAAAGATCATTTGATGATAGATTCCAAAGTAGGAAAAAACTCTACAACAATGTCAAGAATGAAACTCGAAATGAGGATAATGGGAAATGTTTAATCTTCTTCACAAATGCACTTAAAGATCCGAGAATGATGCCACTCTCCAAATCCAAGTTTAGAAAACAAAATAAGAAAGTACTACAAATTTTAAATAATGAAGAAATCTCAAAGAAGCGAGAGCACTCAAAATCTCAATAACACTTAAAGCACACACAATCAAGCAAAAATCGCAATAACATGGACGAGAAGGCTTGGAATTTAGATCAAATAGACCTGGTGAAATGACCGAGAGCTACAAGACTAAGCAGATCGATGTGGGATTGAAATTTCCCACAACAACCAAAGCACTCGCTTGATTGGAAAAACCCTAATCGACACTCAAAATTCGAAATCAAGCCAAGGATAACACTATGTTGTGCCTGGGGGTTTTGTGACTACAAGGAACAAAACACAAAACTCAAGGAAAAACCAAACCAAACCAACTTGAAGAATTTTTTTACCAAGTGCCAAATAACATAGGGCAAGACACCCTACAAGTGTACAACAGGGCGTTGGACAACCCAACAACGCACTCTGTGAATGAGTAGGTCGCTTCAGCCACACAATTTGCAGACAGAAAGGTAGTGTCAAAGATGCAGATTGGTAGCCAGCAAGGAGCGTCAGAAACACAGTGACACGAGGGATAAACAACCCAGGTGCGTTGGGTGATATCCAAATCACAAAAAAAAAATCTTCAATAAAAAAGGAAAAAGGTCAGATAACAATCCCAAGCAGAGTCTGGATAACCCAAAGACTCACTGGAGGATAGATCCAATGGAAGGAGAGGAGAGGAGAGGCTCGATCAAAATAAATCGAAAATTAAGAAACAATCAAAGATATAGGCTATAAATCTCCAGCATGGTCTCCATTTTGTGTGTAGACAATTTGTTAACACGGATGGAAACGGATCTCTTTAGACCTAAATGATATGGATCTAGCACAAAAGAGTACACAACATAAAATATTTCCTAGTTATATTAGATTGCAGGGTAGATGAATCCCCTTATGATTGTAATCCCTTTCTCTTTTCTTGATTTGCTTTCAATCCCTCGATCTCCGGCTGCAAAACAAGACAGAAGAGATGGAAACAAGAAAACGACGTGAAAGCATATATCTATGAATCCAACTAGAGAAGCGGTCAAAGAATAAAATAATAAATGATATTACAAGACATAACACATTTATGGAAATATGTTTATATTAATGTAAATTGTAGCAAATACAAAGTGAGAGGAGTTACAACCAAAGCTTGGATGTCACGAATCCAACATGGACGATCTTGCCTCAAAGATCCAAAGCCTCCTAAATTCTTATGGATGAAGAAGATGATCCTGAGTGAATTCCACCAGCATGAGGGTGCATATTCCTTCCTCCTCTCAATGGAGAGAGAGGGAATGTATTTATAGGGCTAGATGGATAGAATAGGTTGAATATTTACGGGAGAGATCTAAGGGATTATCCCAATGGGTTAGGGAACCAAAGGACACCTATCCACATATCCAGGGCTAAGCCTCCACATCACCAAGCTTTGATAAATCACTCGAAGCTTCCTTTTAATCACTTTAACCAACTCCAACGCACCTCGCATGAAGGAAACTTGCGTTAGTAGTAGATCATCGCATTCTGTAAAAAGACACACTACATCAACAATGCTCTCTGCTAAGGTGCAGAGTGTGTCAACTTGAGTTCAACGCTCCTTGCATGAAGATAGGGTGCGTTGGGTGACTACGAAAGATAAATGGAAAGGACAACAACCTTCCTTATGATGTTTTAGCCCAGGGAACTTCGGGGATTAAGGCATGGAGATGACACATGACTCTTGATGATGAGATTTTGGTGTAACAACAATCACTTCAACTAATTAAAGAGAGATTGAATTGTTAATGCTTCAGTTATAAAACTTTAGTTAAGTATCAATGCTTTAGTTAAAGCATCAGTTAAAGATATGCCCCAGTTAAATAAAGAACTCACAGTGGTCACTTCAATTAGTTAACTAAGTGACAACAAATAAGATCTAGTTAACTAAGTGTTATTGACAACACTTATGTTAAACTAAAAGATGGCACCTGAGTTGTGACACTTGCATGTCAACACTTAAGTTATCCACCTAACTAAGTGGGAAAGATTTCAGTTAAGAGGCGAGTTCATCCTAAGTGACAACTCAATGAGATAAAGCATTGCATGAGAAGTGGGGCACACCTCTGCATGCAAGATTAATACGTCCAATTTGAGGGTGATTTCATCCTAAAGTTAGAAGTTAAAAATAGAAGAGAAGAATGTATAAATATGTTATACGGGATTGATGAATCCAGTGTGAAGCGAATTCTCTTCTCCATTGAATGCAAGGTGCTTCTCTTTGTGTAGGGTATTGTCAGTGCTTGTTATTGTTGTATTGGGAACACATCTGATTGATATCTCTTCTCTATTGCTTATGTATCTTCATTCAAGAGTGTCTAGTGATCTCTTATCTTCCGAAAGAAATATTCTATGTTGTAAAAGAAATCATTCTCTGCTATGCATTATATTATACTGAGAAGAATTGTTGCAGTTTTTGTTCTCATAATTTTGAGGATTTTCCCCATGGTATATATTGTGTTATGGTTGTATGAATTTCATGGATTGAACTGTTTCATTGCTTCAAGTCTCTACATCTAAAAGAATTAAATATCAAAGTTCAACCAAATATTAACATGGTATCAGATCTCAAGGAGTGAAGGAGCTCAGTTTTGCATGCCAGTTAGAGCCTACATTGATCCTAAGAAGTTGTGCACAAGATTTGAAGACTATGGCATTAGTCTATGTACAACCAGAAGACCATCTTAAGGGCACCTCAAACTTCAACACTTGGAAGGCTAGGATTCTCAACATCCTAGAGGAACATGACTTAGATGGCTACATATCCACTATGGTGGAGGAGCCTACATCTAAGGTAGGGCACATCAAATTCAAGAAAAATCAAGTTAAGTCCAAATGGATCATTTATGATTCGGTAAAAGATAACTTGATGCTCGTGATCACACTGCTCAAGACTGTGAAAGAATGTTATGATACATTGACTAATCTAAATGAGAAGAAAGCCCTGAGTCAAAAGAGGGCATTGAAAAATAAGCTTCGAAACTTGAATATGGATATGGATGAGACAATGACCTCCTTCTTCTCCAAGATCTCTCAGGTAAGAGATCAACTTGATAGTATTGGAGTAGTGGTGGATGAAGATGATCTTCTCCAAACCGTTATTGATGGTCTCCCATCCTCATGGTAGACATTCTTGGCTGTGGTAAATGGCCGAGAGGTCCAACCTAACTTCAAAAGGTTGTAGCATGACTACCTCCAAGAGGATGAGAGAATCCAAATCAAGTCAGTGTGCATCAAATAAGAAAAACCTTTCCCTCATGACAAGAATGAATAATGAAAGAAACCCTTCTTCCAAAAGAAGTTCTCTCATTCAAAGAAGAAGGAGTTCAAGAAAGGCTTTGAAAAGTCAAAAGTTAGATATTTCAATTGCATCAAGAAAGGCCATTTCTCAAGAGAGTGCAAAGCAAAGAGGAAAGGAAATTCTCATTCTTCTACCGCAATAGAATATGAAATCACTCAAAAGAATGCATCTGAAGAAAAATAGACAAGAAGGGAGTATTACCTCGTCTCATCCCTTTCGGAATCCATCATCACAAATGTAGACACATGGTTGATTGACAGGGGCACATCCAAACATATGAATGATTACAAGAGTGCCATCACAGATCTAAAGGAGAAACAATTCACATGCATGGTAGAGTTGGGGGACAACTTAGCTCATTCGATCAAAGGAGTTGGAACCACCTCATTCTAGTTAAGCATCGATGATATTCTACATGTGGAGGACATTCTATATGTTCTGGGATTGAAGAAGAACCTGCTTTTAGTTTCAGTTCTTGAAGACTAAGGCTTCTGATTTATCTTCATGGATAACAAAGCACTTTTATGGTCAAAGAACAAAATCCTAGAATCTGCTTGTGTGATTGGAGTTCGAGAGGGAGGACTCTACAAGGTAATCGGGAAGTACATTCAAGCTATGATTCACCACACTGTCATTCCATACGATCTATGGAACCAAAGGCTTGGACACTTACACTACAAATCACTACCAAGACTTTGAGAGATGGTAAAAGGTATGCATGTATTTGATTTTGAGCATGATAGTGTATGTCGGGGTTATGCACTTGGAAGAATGTTAAGAAAAACGTTTCCAGCAATACTACTAGATATTAAGGGATTTTAGATTTAATACATTATAATGTATGTCGTCCCATGTCATCCCTCTCCCTGGGTGGCTTCTTATATTATGTATTTATTGTTCATGGATGGTTTTTCTAGGAAGTCATGGATTTATTTCATGAAGGCTAAAAGTGAAACTCTTACAAAATTTAAAGTGTTTAAGGCCCTAGTTGAAAATTAGAAAGAAAAGTATATTCATGCATTAAGGTCTGATGATGGAGGTGAATTTGATTCACATGAATTTAATGATCTATGTAGTGATATAGGAATATGTAGATAGTTAACATTACCTTACAACCCTCAACAAAATTGGGTTTCCAAAAGGAAGAATATAAACATATGTGAGGCTTCAAAATCCATGATGCATGATCAAGATATGTCTACCTCATTATGGGCATAAGCCACCTGTACAGTTGTGTACATCCAGAACAGAAGCCTGCATGTCATTCTAGATGAGAAGACACAAGAAGAAGTGTTTACTAGCGATAAGCCATACATATCACACTTGAGGATCTTCAGGAGCCTAGTATACATTCATGTACCAAAATAAAATATAACAAAGACGTAGCCTTCTAGAAAGAAAGGCACCTTTGTCGGTTATAGCAAGTCATCCAAAGCATACCGAATATATGTGCCTAGTGAGAGACACATTGAATTCATCCGAGATGTAATATCCCTGAACTAACATCAGATGATATTATCTCAAATTTTAAAACTTACAGCACAACTTTTTCACTGGCGAAGACTAGTTAGCATAACTAGTGGAAAGGGTTGGTTTAGGGCACAAGCAGATTCCTCCTGGGTTATGAATTTGTGATATTTAGTTTCTTCCAAATGTATGGGAGAATGTGCAGCAGAAAAAATATTAGAAACAGGGCCAACTTTTGAGTCCTATGCACAAAGTACTGGGGCCATTTACATTTCAACAACAGTGGTCATTGAGGTCTACTTTGAGGCTTCTTGGGCACTCCCACATATGCATACTAGGATCAGTTGCTTACACCTAATTGTAACCAGTGGTGGATATCAGACATTAAACTCCCAATTAGGTGTTGGAAAAGTGCTTCTGATAATTTGGGAGGTTCTGGTGGAATTTGGAAGTAAAAGAAGCAAGGGCACTATGTTGGACTACTCAACTAGTATATTTCCAAGTTCACCCAAACATGATGAGAGGCCTTCAAAATATAATGGAAAGGGATGGATTTTTTTCATTGATGTATTAATAATTTCATACAACCATCAGAAGTGAAATTGTACTCATAGAATGACTTTTAATATAAAAAACTGGAAAACTAGTTAAAATTAAGTGCTCAGAGGGCTAGTCTTAAAAGAACTTCATCTAACATCTTCTTAGGATTCCATATTTATTTCCTGAAGTATAATATGGTTCATACATGTGTATAAAAACATATTCAAATTGAATTTAAGAACACTGAGCAACAAATATAGGTATTTTAAACTCAGACTTGTCAGAAAGCCTCTAATACATAGGATTCTTACAATAATGAGAGTGTAAGACTATGAAGAGTATAAGAAGAGAAGAATGGTTCAATTTATTATGCAATAATGATGAATAAATAGCATATTTATGCTCATATAAGGTACAACAATCTTCTGGATCTGATCATGGCGCATTAGCTAGATTCGATCTTCTTCCTCCGGGTGAATCCTCCTCAATAGCTCACTCCAATTGCACTGGCATTGATCTACTCTTTGGATGCTTGATTTCTCCATTGGTAGGATGATATTATTGAATGGTAGGATGTTATAGGAATGTATATCAAACTCCAATATCTCAGGATCTGATCATGAGAAAAATAGAACATGAATTGCATTGGGGTTCATCTCCCAAGCACTAGTTGGCTAGGGTGCATCTCATTGCCTTTGTAAGCTAAAGTGATCACACACAAATTCAATAATGATCAAGAGTTATGAAAAGGAGTTTCTTGGATTATTTTATAAACTTCATGATGGCCTACTGAGCAAGTTGATGTGCTTGGTGACCTGTGAGAGCCATTCCAAATTCTCCCTCCTTGAGTGGATAGGCTTTCCTGCTTTCCCCTCTTACAACTTTTCATCCTTTTAGAAACTGTGCCCTCCTTGACTCGAGATGTTTCCTTCTTTGTAAAATAGTTTCCTACTTTGTAAACTAGCCCCTAATTTGGAAACTGCACCCTTTGGGATTATTCTTGATTTGTTAACTGACTTGGTTTTGGAAATTGTGCCCTCCCTTGGCTTTTCTGGATGTTTCCACTTTTCTGCTTTTGGAAACTTCTTACACCTTCCTTGCTTTTTATCTTTTGTTATTTTCTTGCCTCCAGTTCCATTTCAGCAACCTTATCGTCATGAGGGTGCCCTCTTGGCCCACTTGCTCAAAATTTAGGAATAATTATTTATAAAAATAATTAAAATTAATAAAATTATTGTTTATACTAGACTTAGGATAATTTTTATTTTAAGCATAAAAAAATAAAATAAATTTATCTCCTTACGGTTAATTTTGTCCACTTTACCCATGGGGACTAAATGAGCTAAAATTGGGGACATGACAATCCTCCCCTCCCAAGCTTGCTTGTCTTCAAGCAAAAAAACCAACTCCAACTTTAACTAAAAGTCCACCATGTTTTTGCTACACCACTCTGATTATAATCATTCTACCAATGTCTAATTCCTTTTCAACAAAATTTTCAACCCAACTAAAATAGCTGAGAATAATTCCCAGATCCCACTATTTGTGTTGCATGTATCCCAGTGGCACAGTTACTTGTGGAAAAATGTCATTCCAAATAATTCCAGGGTCCCACTATTTCAGTTGCATCCTTCCAAACATCACAATCAACATGCAAAATATATCATCATGGAGGATGTTTAGATCACTTCACCATACTGGAAGTTTATCACTTCCAATGCAAAAATGGACCTCAATGAGTCCCTCCAACCAAGTATGGAACTCCTCATGTTCCATGTGCAAACCAATACACAGACTCATACCCCTACTAGCGAATTGACATAGGTGGCAATCCCATGTCTTAAAAGCATCATCCAGAAACCATATATTCCCATGGACATTTAAAAATAAATGCATGATGTGTCATTCAAATATCCCCTGATGCAGACATAAAACTTACCCTTGGGGGTGCTTAGCTCCAATATGTATCCATCCACCGAATCAATCGATGAAAAAACACTCCAACTCAATGCAATGTTATGCATGATGGAGACATTAGATATATGTCTTTGTTGTTGCTCATCAATATGGAAAGGAAATGGTGCACTTGTCAGGCCACATGGCTTGACCTTGAAGTCATCAATAGAATATGTGTGAGCCTCCTGCTCCTCATGTGGCACCCATAGGAAAAATCCTTTTATCCAAACTTCATCGCTATGTGTGTTGGATGGCATATGTATGTGGGGTGAAGGAAAGTGATCCAACTCTTGGAATCAATTATCCATCAATCTTGTGGTTGGTTCAACTGAGATGAATTCATGTGCCTTCTCCAAAAATTTGCAACTTTCTCCATGGGGCAGCCTATAATATTTTTGGCAATGGACATGTGCTTGGCCTTCATATTTCTTAAATCCAAGATCTCCAAGCTCATGTAAATTAGATTTCACCCCATGTTCCCAATGCACACAAGTATGAGGAATCAAAACATTGTTGTTCCAATCACAAGGGTGAGGGTCCCATGTCCAATCACCAAAAGGGTAGGCATCATCAACATTCCATGGATGCCCATGCTTCTCACCAAAGGTGTAAAATGTATCAAAGGACTCTCCATTGTTGTAGCATGAATATTAATCATGTGTCTTTTATCCCAAATAGGAAAAGAAGAGACACTCCAACCCAATGGTCCAGATGGAAAGCAAGATGCTTCCCCATGTGAAAATTTCCAATGGATCAACTCTCTACCATTGGTCAAAGGATGTCTGCAACCATCTTGTGTCCCACTTAATGAATTCAAATGGGAACCATCTGCATCTTTATGTAATGTGGCATCAAACATAGGCATGAGATGCCTCTGCAACTGCTGAGTAGGGAATGGTGCTTCCCTTAAATCAGCTGAAGTGAATGTGGGAGCCTTCTTCTCCTTTTCAAGCACCATCAAAAAGAAATTATTGATCCAAAATTCATCGTCAAATGTCATGGAAGAAGTAGAAGGGTTTGATGTGGGATCATGGACCAAAATTTCTTCTCTGCAAAATTCATCCACCCAACTAATGGATGAATCAACTCTATCATAGGCTAGTCCATCACACATGATCTCTTCTGATTCCTTAGTGGAGGAATGACTTACTCCATGCAGGAGCTCAATTTTTCTCCAGGAAACTGTATGTGCTTGGAACTTTTCCTCTACATATAATATTTCCTCAAGCACATGCACTTCATCATGCACCTCATGAAACACCATCTCATGAGGTTCTTCCAAAGAAATATTAATACAACCAATCATAAGAGACTGGCTGACTGGTATAAGTGATATTTACAACTTTTGATGAAGTTGCTCTATGTGGATCTTAGATTCTAAGAGGGCACCTTGAGTGCTTCTCAAAGAATTTTGGGTGGCCATAAACTCATCATTGAGCTTGATGATCTCTTTGTCATCCTTCAAGGATGCTCCCTGCAACATATACACAAGCTCATGTAAATAATTTTTGTCAGAAAGCATATCTGAAAAATTAACTTGGATTGTAGTCATTTCTCTTTGAATCTTTTCCATGGCTTCAAGGAAAGGTGAATCTTCCAATGAAGTAGCTCTCCAACAAGATTGTGACACTGAAACATGTATGTCACAGAGAGTGTGTAAGGCATCCTTGATACTTATTTGATTCATATTGAGTGGAATTTCTGATGAGTCCCCATTTCAGGTATCTGATAGTTCCTTTTCCCACTGGTAAAATACAAGAAAGGTTGTAAAGATACACTCATTAGTGGGAAAATGATTTGCCTTAATTATTTAATGAAGTGTTTAAAAGATTATTTCTATTATCTTTTGAAAAGCGTTTCTATGAGCTAATTGCATGAAAAACGAGGTTGAATGAGCAGGTGTAGGTGTACTAAAGGATAATACATGAATCAAGTGAAGAACTAGAAGAACATCACCAAACTCAGCGCCTTTTTCCTGATCTGTAGAGAACAAAATCCTGTTCAAAGAGAATCAGCAGTTAGACATTTTTGTTAGGTTAAGCATTAGGATATTATAAATATGGACCTCTCGGGTAGCGAGAGGCCCCTGCTGCTATTTTGAAGAATTATTGTTTAAGTTTCAGACTATCAAGACAGTTGATTTACAAGCCTGGTTTTAAATTATCCAGTCTCTATTTTAATAAATACTTTATGTTACCTACGATTCAGCATTTATAAGTTCTTTTCACTCTTGATTACAGGTTGGAGAGGGCCCCTCCAACACATAAGTCAGGAGATCTTGCAGTATATGTATTTCTCATTATGTGTTGTGCATTGGTTGGATTTATATTGCAGATGAGAGTATTATAAATAGCGTCTCAATAACACGATTCGATTTCTATAGTGGTTGATCACTTCTGATTCCGTAGTTCATTACAACGCATTCTATAGTATGATAATGTTGTGTCTGTAGTCCTGTAGTAGCATTCCATCAAAGCATAATTTAACACTTATTTCTCTATGTACTTGCATTTACTTCTGAAGCAGCGATTTAGATCTTAAGCATATGTATTCATTTCATTATTAGTACTGCTCATAGAGATTGATTTCTTTCAGTATTTATTAGTTATATGATGACATTCACTTCTTAGATATTTTGATTAAAAATGCAACATTAGATAATGGCATTCTGAATTCAACATTAGCATTAATTTATGTTAGATCAGACTTTGAGTTTTATGCACTTGATTTCCAGTAAATACCCCTTGGAATAAATATCAAGCTTTCATCACTTCAGAATAGATCTGTGCTAAATCCCAGCATTTCAATTCCATAGTATAATTTTTATTGTTTTCAGCAGTTAATTATTAAAAATAGATTTAGTGTTTCCTGCATTCAAATTCTTATCCATAGATTTCCTGCTTTCAGTATTTGATTTCTTAGCATAGGAATTTCTCTTCCATAGATTAACAATCCTGTTTACAGCTCATTTAATCTTTCCTAGGAAGCTCTTTAAAAACATTGATACAGACACCCCACATAAACAAGGACTATCCTAGAAGAGCACATATAGTGCCAGTGCCTCTAAATTTTGTACGTCCTCTGGTTTGATAATTAAAGTAAGCCCCTAGTCTAACTGCCCTCATTAGGCACCCATACTTAGAGCCCACCAATTTCAAAATGGAGGGTGGATAATAAACCTCCTTATCATTGATCCTGTGAATTCTTCCTTGACTACAAGGATCTCATCTTCTTTAGTATTAGGGAATTTGTACTTGCAAAAACCTTATCAAGAGGTATCTCTATGTCACCCACATAGAGATATGGACATCCATCAGTAGATGTCTCCTCAAAACTTGGGAACCCATCAATAGGTACCTCTTCACAACATCCCTCAGCAGATTCTTCTTCATAATTTGAGCAAATGTTAGTAGATGCATCTTCGTGGAACCCATTCATAGATACTCTTTGTCCATAATTTGTTGATCCTTAGTAGAACTAGTGATGGATTCTTCATGCTTAACTCCTTTGGAAGATCTGCTTGAAGTAAAACCAAACAATCTCTTGATGCTAGAAGATGCAGTTGGATGATTTTTTCTTCCTTCTTCTTTACTCACAGAGGTGAAACAATTTGTTTCATATATGGGTGGTTTGCTTCTCTCTATTGAATTCAAATATTCATCCTTGATATCAAATTCAAATCTGCAATAAAAGTAATCTTTGAAATAAATGGCCTTACCAATCTCTTCTCCCAAAGCTAGATAGTCCTTGTAGTGGTAGGGCAAATTTTTACCTACAGATATCCTCTTTGCTAACTCTTTCTTAGGATTATCCATTGGTGTTTAATCCCATTGATCTATGTACATATGGAAATAAATGTAACCATCCTCATATCTTGATAATCCTCCATCAATGTAAATTATCTTTATTCCTCATACAACTCAAAACTTTCATCTTCCATGTCTGTCATTGCTTCCACAATTGCAACTTTAAAACACTTCTGAGATATCTTCCACTGAGAATTACTTTCCACATGATGAGCCAACGAAAGTGATATGATACCACTATAATATCCTTGAACTAATATCATACGATATTATCTCAAATTTTAAAGCTTACAATACAACTTTTTCACCTGTGAAGACTAGTTAATGGAACTAGTGGAAAGGGCTAGTTTAGGGCACAAGCAGATTCCTCCTGGGTTATGAATTTTGGATATTTAGGTTCTGGAGAATGTATGGGTGAATGTGAAATATAAAACATATTATAAATAGGGACAACCATTGAGTCCTATGCAAAAATTAGTGGGGCCATTTACATTTCAACAACACCTGCAGTTGAGGCTTACTTTGAGGATTCCTGGGCACTCCAGCATATGCATACTAGGATCAGATGCTGACACCTGAATGTAACCAGTGGTGGATATCAGACATAAAACTCCCAATTAGGTGTTGGACAAGTGATTCTGAGAATTTGGGAGGTTCTGGTGTAATTTGGAAGCAAAAGAAGCAAGGGTGCTATGTTGCACTCCTCAACTAGTAAATTTCCATCTTCGCCCAAACAGGATGAGAGGCCTTCAAAATATAAGGTAAATGGATGGAGAGTGTTAATTGATGTCTTAAAAATTTCATACAACCATCAGAATGGAAATTGGACTCATAGAAAGACTTTTAATATCAAAAACTGGAAAACTAGTTAAAATTAAGTGCTCAGAGAGCTAGTCTTAAAAGAACTTAATATAACAACCTCTCAGGATTCCATATTTCTGTCCTGAAGTATAATATGGTTCATACATATGTATAAAAACAAATGCAAATCGAATTTAAAAACATTGGGCATCAAATATAAGTATTTTAAACTCAGACTTGTCCGGATGCCTCCAATACATAGGATTCTTACAATAATGAGAGTGTAAGACTATGAAGAGTAGAAGAAGAGAGGAATGGTTCACTTGATTCTGAAATAATGATGAATAAAGAGCATAGTTATTCTCACGGAATGTACAAAAAATTTCATGGATCTTACCAGGGTGCATTAGCTAAACTGGATCTTATTCCTCCGGGTGAATCCTCCTCAAGTGACTCACTCCAATTGCATTGGCATTGATGGAATATATGGATTCTTGAATTCTCCAATGGTAGGATGATATTACTAAATGGTAGGATTTTAATGGAATGTATATCAAACTCCAATAGATCAAGATCTGATCATGAGAAAACTAAAACATAAATTGCATTGGGGTTCATCTCCCAAGCACTAGTTGGCTAGGGCGCATCTCCTTGCCTTGGTAAGCTAAAGCGCTCACACACAAATTCAATAATGATAAAAAATTGTGAAAAGGATTTTCTTGGATTATTTTATAAAATTCCTAATGACCTGCTGAGTAAGTTGATGTTCTTGGTGACCTGTGAGAGCCCTTCCAAATTCGCCCTCCTTGAGTGGATAGTCTTTACTGCTTTTCCCCTCTTACAACTTTTCATCCTTTTAGAAACTGCACTCTTCTTGACTTGAGATGTTTCATGCTTTGTAAAATAGTTTCCTTCTTTGTAAACTAGCCTCTAATTTGGAAACTGCACCCTTTGGGATGTTTTTTGATTTGTTAACTAACCTGCTTTTGGAAACCACACCCTCCCTTGGATTTTCTGGATGTTTCCACTTTTCTTCTTTTGGCAACTTCTTACACCTTCCTTGTTTTTCATCTTTTGCTATTTTCTTGCCTCTAGTTCCATTTCAACAACCTTATCCTCATGATGGAACCCTCTTTTCCCACTTGCTCAAAATTTAGGAATAATCATTTATAAAAATAATTAAAATTAATAAAATTATTGTTTATACTAGACTTAGGATAATTTGTATTCTAAGCATAAAAAATGAAATAAATTTATGTCCTTAGGGGTTATTTTGTCCCATTTACCCATGGGGACTAAATGAGCCAAAATCGGGGACATAACATGAGATGTTACCTTCCATCAAGAAGCTGCTTTCAAAAGATCGAAAGAGATTCAATGTGATTCACAGATGGAGGATCTCGAGTTTGATTTCCCCCTTCATATTTTTAGAGGGAGAAATGAGAAGATGCCTCAGATTTTCTAGCTCCTAAAGAACCGGTAGAACTAGTTTAGATGTCACCTGATGAACCTCCTGCTAAAAGGAGATCTACTTAGTGCCAAGACATCTTACAAAATGTAGAGAAACATGGATCACCAACAAGCTCATCCAGAGAGCACAAGAAACCTAACAGATATTCAGGATATGTTGCACCGATGAGTCACATCAATGATTCAGATCCATCCTCATATGAATAAGCTACAAATAAACAAGTTTGGAAAGATGCAAAGATATAAGAGTACAACTATAATGAAGAATGATATTTGGGAGGTTGTTCCCAAACTTGATGGGAAGTCCATTGTGACTTCTAGATGGCTTTACAAGATAAAGTATGATGCAGATGGTAGCATTGAGAAGTATAAAGCTATATTCGTTGCTATAGGTTCCTTTAAGAAAGAAGGCATCAATTATGATGAGACCTTTGCCCCTTTGGCAATTTACACCACAATCCAAGCAATGATTGCACCCGCATTTGTTCTAGGATGGAAACTTCACCGAATGAATGTGAAGATAGACTTCCTCAATGGTGAAGTTAAGGAAGAGGTTTATATTTAGCATCCTGAAGGATTTCTGGTGCATGGGAAGGACTCCCATTTTTGCAAGCTAAAGAAAGATCTATATGAGCTTAGTAAATCCCCAGGGATTGATACTCTAGAATTGATAGCTACCTTCAAAAACTGTGTTTCTATACGAGTGAAGCTTCCAAATTTGTACTTCAAAGTAGTGAAGAACCAATCGTTGATATTGGTTCTGTATGTTTATGATTTGTTTCTCATTGGAGAGGAACGTCTGATTGATTGGTGCAAGAGGGAGCTCACCTTAGAGTTTGAGATGAAATACTTAGGTCTAATGCACTACTTTCTTGGGCTTCAGATCTGACAAAGAAAATATGATTTTTTTTCTCTCAAGGGAAGTATAGTGTGGATATATTGCATAGGTTTGGCATGATAGATTGCAAATCTATGACTACATCGATGGTTTCCAATTTGAGGAAACTTCATCAGTCAGGATCTGGATCGGATCCAATAGATCCCACTTTGTATAGACAACTTATAGGCTCTCTAATGTACTTGATACATTCGAGGCATGATATATGTTATGTCGTGATCATTCTGAGTCAATTTATGTCTGATACGGTACACAGACACTGGATAGTTGTTAAGCATGTGCTCAGGTACCTTTGAGGTACAATTTTATATGGACTCAAATATGCCTCCAGTGGAGGAGTCATTTTACTTGCTTACAAAGACTCGGACTGGGGAGGAAGCATTTTGGACCGTAAGAGTACATCCGTCTACTGTTATAGCCTAGGATCAACTATGATATCTTGGTCTAGCAGGAAGAAGGTCTATGTAGCCCAGAGCATTACTGAATCAAAATACATAGCTGCTAGTGTTTCCTTCTGAGAAGCAGTGTGGCTTAGAAAGCTACTTGCAGGAATGTTCAATGAAAATATTGAGCCTGCAGTTATTAGGTGTGACAATCAAATTTGCATCAAGATATCCAAAAACCTAGTGTTTCATGACAAGTCGAATCACATTGAAACAAAGTATCACTTCATCTAATACATGGTACAGAAAGGTACAGTGAAACTTCAGTACATTTCTATTTATGATCAAATTGCAAATGTGTTAATAAAGCCTCTATCAGTGATGAAGTTCAGGTACTTTCGAGACAAGCTTGGTATCGAAGAGAATGCCTCCCTCGTTGAGAGGTAGTGTTAAATATACAGCATCAAAAGAAATTCTCCAAACCAATATTGTCTATCCAAGATAGATTCTCTTGTATAAAGGTGAGCACTTTGAATTCCTTATGTGTAAAGTTTATTCCTCCCGTATAGAAGTACTTGATCAAAGTAATGATGTTGTAAAGTCTTGTTGGACAAGACTATGGACTTGTGTGTCAAGTCATGATTATCATGTGAACCTTCCGTATAAAGGTATCCATGAGATGGACCTACCGTATAGAGGTGGACCTTCCATATAAAGGTCATGATTTACTTGTTAAAAGCATTTAATGTTGTGTGATGTATTGTTAACCATGACACCATATTGTTATTAAATCTCCTTTAGAGATTGATCACCTCTAAAGTGAATTACTTTAGTATATGATCATTTGGTCCGGAATAATATAATATGATCACAACATCCAATAGTTCTTCTTAGTATAATGTAATGTGATGGATAATTAAAGTTATCACATATTGACCATGTAGTAAGAGATAAATAAACAAAAGATAAAGCATAGAGATCAAGAGAATTTGAAATTTCACATGCAATCACTTCAGCTAATTAAAGAGAACTCGATTGTTGAAGATTCAGTTATAAAGCTTCAGTTAAGTATCAATGCTTCAGTTAAAGCATCAATTAAAGATATGCCTCAGTTAACTAAAGAACTCACAGTGGTCACTTCAAGTAGTTAACTAAGTGACAACAAAGAAGATCTAATTAACTAAGTGTTATTGATGACACTTATGTTAAATTAAAAGATGACAAGTGAGTTGTGACACTTGCATGTCAACACTTAAGTTATCCACCTAACTAAGTGGGAAATCTTTCAGTTGAGAGCTGAGTTCATCCTAAGTGACAACTCAACGAGATAAAGCACTGCATGAGAAGTGGGGTGCACCTCTGCATGCAATATTATAAAATTTAGTTTGAGGGAGAGTTCATCCAAAAGTTAGAAGTTAAAAATAGAAGAGAAGAATGTATAAATATGTTATACGGGATTGATGAATCCAGTGTGAAGCAAATTCTCTTCTCCATTGAAGGCAAGGTGCTTCTCTTTGTGCAGGGTATTGTCCACGCTTGTTATTGTTTTGTTGGGAACACATCCGATTGATCTATCTTCTCTATTACTTATGTATCTTCATTCAAGAGTGTTCAGTGATCTCTTATCTTCCAAAATCAATCTAATATGTTGTAAAGAAAGCATTCTCTGCTATCCATTATATTATACTGAGAATAATTGATGGGGTTTTTGTTCTCATAATTTTGAGGATTTTCCCCATGGTATATCTTGTGTTATAGTTGTATGAATTTCATGGATTGAATTGTCTCATTACTTCAAGTCTTTGCATCTAAAAGAATTAAAGATCAAATCTCAACCAAATATTAACATGGGTTCCTTGAAGTGCTTGGATGGAGCATGAAGCGTAGAATTGACGGTGAATGGGTGTACTGTTAAGGCACTCCTTGTGTTAGGTCACCAATTTGAAACTCGTGGGTACTAGCTTACAAAAAAAAATATTGTCACAACACCATAGCTAGAAATAAAATTTTATTATCAAAATTTAGGAGTTGAAATTTTGACATCAATTTAATAGTGTCAATCCACCATTGGGTTTTTGACACATTAGAGTGCCACATGGAAAGCTTAATAGCTTTATTTATCCCTATGGACGTTGGGATTTTGACACTTAGGAAACAACTAACCAATGTATGAAGATGCCACGTGGCATTTATTACTGCTCCTCAAATATCATTGATCACTAGAATTCCAACTCTTGGGAGATGTCAAACCAATGTCTGAGGGTGCCATGTGGTAGCTATTGTACATTCTCTTCCAATTCCATTGATCATTGAAAATTTGACAAATGAATGACCACTAACAAATGTCTGAAGGTGTCGCATGGTATATATAAAAAATTAAAAGGGTTGGAATATTGATGCCAGACTAATGAGAGATTAGCATGGTTAACATTCTCATAGTCACACAAACATTATAATATTGATGTTCGATCAATAAATTTCCATTGTCTATGTTTTAGTATTGATGGTTGGGTTCTCATTTTGTCATTAATTAGTAATCAATTAAATGTTTATGGGATATTGGTATTATGATGACCTTTGCAGTTTTGTTAACATAAACCTTAGAGGCAGTTTATCACACTAACTCATATTAATATTGCTACAAGAAAATTTCTAGTGTTCCTAACACCCAATTTGAATGGAATTGCTCCAATATCCACATGAATTGAGGATATAAAATTATTTCTAAGAATTAAAAAAAAACATTATGGTGAAATGAAAATCAACAATAAATGAAAGAACAAAGTAATTTCTTCATTTCACTAAGCATCAATGATAGTAATCATAAGTACACCAATGAAACTAATATACAAAAATTTAATATTGAAATCTTCTTATTATTTAAAATATCCCAGATTACAGTGAAATTTTTCCCTCTAGCATTTAGCATAGAATACACCAAAAGTTGAAGAAAATGAGAATATATATTCACCAATACATACTAACTGAAAATACAACTCTACAAGTAAATAGCATCCAACAATTGATGAGGGTTGTGATGAAATTATTGCAAGAATTAAATTCAAAACCTAACAATAGATCAATGAAATTGTGACGCTAAGATTTCAATAGCTAGATTATGAAATAAATTTGAATTACATAACATGTGGGTGAATGGTACTAAGTTGTATAATTAGTTAATTAATAAATGTAAATTATATAACTTGCGGGTGAATGTTACTGAGTTGTATAATTAATTAAAGTAATTTGTTGTGAATAACATTCAATTTGGAAAAATAAGAATGATGTTTTGTTATGGTTTTTTATGAATATCAAGATGGATGAGCCATAAAATATTTCCAATAGATTCAGATATCTCACTAACCAAGTTTTGTTTGTTGACATGTAATACTATGTTAATAATATTTGAAACTTCAAAGTGTAACAATTGATAAATGATAGGGAAATAATGATTGTATGAATTCCCTTACTAGAATTTCTTGAAATTTTAGTATTATAAATTATGAAATGCATTACAAGCACCAAAATTCAACTCAATAATCACAGTACATGAGCTTAGGTAATGTTCAAAATATTGTGATATTATTATCTCGAATACAAGTATGAAAATTATTGATAATTTCTTTATATAAGCAACTTATTCTTCAAAGCATAGAAAATAATAATAATAACAGTTTACTAGTCCCGACCGAAGGCCAGAGTATTATTGTAATCAATTCATGTAGTTGACTTTCTATTGTAACCATTGACTTTTAATTTTCCCCAATCTCTTTAATATTTAACATAGCAAACCAAATATATTTTTTCCAATACAAAACAAATCAATTTATTCATGATCTTATTAGACAATAACTTTGAAGTCTTATTGCAAGCTTTGCTTCTTCTGAAGCTTATAGTTAATGCACTCTTAATAATTATCATGTTTTTGCATGGTCATGACATGGAATTTAGAGCATATAAGACCATACCTCAAAATCCAAGTTTATCAAATTTTCACATAGCATTCATTCATATGGTAATGTTGTAAGGTTGTTTCTCAATGCATACATGGAATACATTATGATAGCAACACCTAAAATTCTTGGACCATAACTCTAGTAAAAGTGAATATGATTCTATATCAACAAAGAATGAATGCCCATTACAAGATCACAAACTTGAAGACTTGTAAAAGTCTAACTATCATCTAAATTTTTATAAAAACTTGAACTCTCCCTATATAATTTACATTTCAACTGTAGGCCAAAAGAGGCAATAGCATATTAATTTTTGGAATTCATCGAGAATGTATTGGAAAATGGATCCTACTATCTAAAATTGATAGAAAAACATAAGCATGGCATCAACCCTCTACCTAGATATAGAAATAAGAGAACACATTGTGTAATGGATTGCTCCCTATAATTATTTTTCCACTCCTTGATATGCAATGAAATCCACATAATGTGTTAAATTGATAATGCATGTGGCCATGTTAGACAATGTTCAATTTTTGTAAAGTTCTTGGACAATTCACTTTTATACCTACCATTATGCCTGGTATGCTCAACATCCTGAATAGCTAGGAACTTTTAAGATGTGGATCCTTCTTACAGCTATCTATTGTGTGGAGTGGATTGAATAATAGAGAGGAATACATGACTTGAGATGAAATATTCTTAAAGGGTGGAAGACATGAGTTGAGATAAAATAGTCTTAGAGGGATTTCGAATTAAAAATATCAAGATTAGAAGAAACAAAGAAAGAGCTCTCTAGTCCTAATATACACAAAATCAATAAAGCATCTATATGTATGTGAATCTTAGAGTTACATAAAAAATATTCAAAAAAATTTAGGCTTATATTGCAAAAGGAACACAAGGTATAGAGAGATTGAAATTAATTACATTAGGAATATAGATCAATTTGTTTCCTTCCTCCCCCTCGTAGTGAAACTATTAGTAGAACAATCATGGTCAAGACAGTAACTTAGAATTGGATATTTTTTGTAATTTTTTTGTAAATTTTAGATTGGTTGCATTGTTTGGACAATAAAGGATTGTTTTAGGATTTACGAATTTGGTTGGGTACATGACATACACTTATTCGGTGAGGTGCATGACATTATTATTATTGTCAATATTCTTAGTTGTGAAGGTAGATAATGAAGGGTGAGGTACATGACATAAACTTAGGAATTACTAGAATCACATGAGATACATGAAATAATGATTTACACATAATGCACTTGGGTGCACATATTGTTTTTTAATTTATTTTGGAAAATTATATTTTTTATTAATTTTCAAAATCGACCATTAAAAATTTTAATTGCATTTTGTACACATGTGTGTGCATGTAAAAAAAATTACTTCTTTTAAAAATTGAAATATTCTTTTAAAGAGGACGTGTCGATGTGGGGAATATATATTTTTTGAAATTTTTTGGTTTTGTACTTTTTATGTTGTTGATTTTTCTTTGTGCTACTTCAAAGTTATGGACATGGTTTTTAAGTGTACGTTAGAAAAGAAAATTAAAAAATATATATTATATGAACTAAAAAAACCCATAAATTAAATGTCAGTGGATAGACAATTCCTTGACGAATCCATCGACATGAATTCTATCTCCTCAAGTGCATCACACAATAGGGTTTAGACCTGGAAAAGAGGCCAATAAAATTAAATCTATAGAACAGGGGGCTAAAATCCTATTTTTAAATCCCTTGATGAAGATCTGAAAAATCCTTGATCGAGGTTTTGAGCACATTTTTAAAAGCCTTGATTGAGTGTTTAGCTATAGTTACACTAAAATATCGATCGAGCTATTGTCCATCAACTTTTTGCATTTAGTTCACTTCATTTTCTTCCCTTTAGCAAAGAGCATTAATTACCTACCATATTTTTGCATTTAATAAAATCAATAACAAATAAATTGTATAAAACACAAAACATAAACTAAAATTTATGAATTGTAATAGCACTATAAGCCTCTTAAGTGTTCCAAGGTGTACATTGTTTTTAAGATTTTCCACGTAGAGATATATATCATTTCAAATGAATTTGGACATTTTTGTTTGTTATTCACCAATCACCATGGACAATAAATATTTCAAATGACCATTAACAACCAAAGAGAAACATTAGACAACCTAATATTCTCATTTCATTGGGGAATGTTTGAGTCTAGAAGTAATACTAATATCTTATATATATAGGTTTCTCATGCTAAATCCTATCAAAATCACTATGAGAAAATGTCTATGTCACATGGAGGTTATGCCTACATAACATAAAGGCTTAAAATAAAATATGAAGGCTTGTAATTACACTAAATTAATAGATAACAAAGTTAATCAATGATTGAGAATCTCTTATCATGAACTCAATGAGGCCAAGAAACCTTAGGCCTATGTATGCGTGACCTATTCCTGTGACCTATGCCTATACAAGGAGAATTGAATTCTTGAACAAAGAGTAATCACAATTCCTATCTACCCTATATCTATTATGATGTGAACTTGATTTTTTTTATTTTGATTGATACTTTGAGCTTAATAATGATGTGATTTTATTTTATGTTATGATATAAATGTAATATGATTTACCTAAATAAGAAACTAGACACTTGTCATCTATGTGATTAATGAAACTTCCTTCTTTTAATCTTGATTTCATCATGCTATCCATTTTGGAATGTGATGCATTGAGTACAAGCATAAGAGTAGTGACAATAACCATAATATAAGAAAGAAAACACATTGTTTTAAGAAAGCAATCACATTGTTTTCAGAAGTTGGAAATCCAAAAAAGAGCAATTTAAATCCACAAATGAAAAAAGAACTTTAATATTGTCCAACAAATGACCAAAAAATAAGATAACAAAATTAGAAAATAGAGATTGACGATTCAATAGAAGAGGGAGTTCACATCTCGTAGTAGTATACTTTGCATAGATTGAAATCTAAACTAATTACTTACAAAATAAATTTGTTATATAAATAAAACTTATGCTAAAACAAAGAATGAGAATTACAATAAATAAAAAAGGTAATGGCAAAATAATATAATTAACTCATAAATAAAGTTGTGAAACATGAAAAATTAGTTTCAGTTTTGAAATGTCAACCATGATGAGTATTGTTTTGTTATTTATAAGTGAAATGTAGTCAATCTTCCTATATTTAGATCCCAAATATCAATATTCAAGCACGGGAGAATGGATGGAAGAAAACTGAATCAAACAAACCACGCTTAAAAATAAAGTGCACAAATTTATTTTTGAGACTTTGAGTTAAAATGATAATACTTAAAAAATATTCCATTCCATCATGAAGCTAAGAGATTCATGAAACTTTTAATCATTTTGAATAAAAGAATTCAAACTCTAAAGGTACTAGACTAATCAATTTACTCAACACTTAAGTAGGATGAGCAATCCATCTCACATTATCCTTGGTTAAATGTTAAAGAAAATGAATAATGCTTAATAATACTTTTGTTAAACTCTTGAAAGGTTATAGGAAAACTAACTTTCACTTAACCTTAATACAATTAATTTTTTATTTAATTTTTGTGAATAAGGTGAAAATGGAAGAAAATTTTAGAGGCTTAATGGCTTTATGAAAGCCATCATTTACATCAATTTAGTAGAAAAAATAAAATGAAAATGTTGATGATAATTGTTAATGTCCATTGCCACCAACTTTAATCTATAAGACCTCAATAGAAAAGAAATGAATTATTTAGCTTTATGTTTCTTCTAATGCTCAAATAACTTAGCAAGAAGTGTTCTTGGATCACTATGATTTTGACATCTTAAAAGATTAGGTAGGTATGTATTGTAGCAAACATTGTGAAAGTGTGATCAAATGTGAGTTTACATAGGGCATTGTAAGAGAAAGTTACTTTCATATTCAACACTCGTGGTATCCACCCATGATGTTTTAGGACTTGTCCATGGCTATATTAATTTACTTCTAGTTAAAAGAAAAAAGAAAAAACTTATATTTTTATCATTCAATATATTAATATTATTATAATGAAAACAAGTGAAATTAGCAGCAAAGCTTTATACCTGCCTCTTAGAAATGTTATATTGTAATTGTTAAAGCAAAAAATAAATAAATACTAAATAAGTGGTGGATAAGAATAACATTTTTGTTATAAAGTATTAAAATTGTCTAAATGGCTAAATATTTTAAGAAATTTGATTTTAATATAAACCCTAACAACTCATAAATGTTAATGAAATTTTGTACATATAAAGCAAGTTAATGATGTAGAAAATAGAGAAAGTGTAATTATTTTATATAAATTGTTAAAATATTTTAATTTTAAGTATATGTGTTCACATAGTACATTGTGACATTTCCAAATTTTCAACAATATATATGTTTTGTGTTTCTTATATTCTTATTTAAAATATAATGTGCTCAACAAGTCAACAATAAATTATAAGTATTTAAAATAACTTATTTTAAATTTAGTTAAATTTCATTTAAGTTGGTTTAGATTGTGTTAATAAAAAATTCATATTTGATGCTTAAAAAATCATATTTAATGCATCATAAAAAATTGGCTATAAGATGAAGAGTATAATAGGGAAATAATTCAATGAATTAGACTTATTTTTCTTTGTAATATGCTAATAATTTCACGTTAGATTTCATGTCTAATGTGTAACTTAAGGTGATTTCATGGCTAATGTGTAACTTAAGGTGAGGTGGAAAACATGGATATTAATGGAATTAACTCATTTTGTGTTTCTTAAGAAATTGGTATTAATAGCCAAATGCAATTTCCACGTATATAAACGGAAAAGGCCAAAAAAACCAATGTTGAATCCAAAAATAATAGAATTCATTTATTGTGAATCATTTTCATTTATAAAAATTCATAATATATAGTATTTGTTTCTAGCTACATATATAGTTGTCAATACAATAATTTTTTTTTAAATTTTAATTATATAATTAGAGATGTAGATTTTTTACTGTTTTACATTTTATTAATATCTTATCTAAAATGTATTTTTGTCTTTGTTATACATTACAGTAATATTTAATCTATATTTCATTTGTATTTGTATTTTATTTTTAATTTTATGTTTTTTTGGAAAATTAAGTAAGTAACCACCAATATTTTATATTATTTTATAAAACAATTTTTTAAATATTTCTAAATAAGAAAATGTATCTTATCTTTTTTTTCAGCGAAAAGAAAATCTACCTTATCATGTTAAAATCAAATCACTTAGTTAAAAACTAAAAATATAAATAGCTTATTTAAAAGTAAAAATATTAAAAAATAATTTAAGAGAATTTTATGAAATATTGTATCAAAATCCCTTATATACAATATTAATATACAAAAGTTAATAAAAACACAAATGACTTATTTAAAAGGTAAAAAAAAATATTTATATTATATACAAAATTTAATAAAAACACAAATAACTTATTTAAAAGTTATTTAAAAAAAAAAATTGTATTAATATACAAAAGTTAATAAAAACACAAATGACTTATTTAAAAGTTAAAAAAAAACAATGTTTGAATGTATTGTTCAAAAAGATTTATGAAATATTATCTCAAAATTAGATATTATAAAAAAATTGATCATATATTTCAAAAGGATATTAGAATCTCAAAAAACCTTCAAACTTTTGATATTGGATCAAAATTGGAAAAGCACACCTTGAAACCTCAATGAATTCACCCTCTTTGTACATGAAATTAAAACCACCTAGTCGAAATTATGGCGGCTGGTGTGTAGAAAAAGCAAATACAGCTACAGATGATGTATAAGACGTTGTTAGCAGAGATACTGGGTGTAGAATAGATCACTTGAGTTCATGATCTAAGAAGGTTCAGAGGATTTTAGTTCCTTCCGGGTTGTGAGCTGTAAACTAAGTTTAAAGTAAATTACTGAATTATTTAAATAGAAATTTTTCATGAGATCTGCAAAATAATTCTAACATTCCAGGGATGCATAGGAGAAAATTTTTAACATTCCTGTGTTGGAGAGAGGAAAGAACGGGCTTTTAAAGCAGTAGGTGTTGACCAGAGAAATGATTTAGCTCTGTAAATATAACTATATAATTGCAAAATAAAAATTAGAGCTAACTTTGCCCATGAACATCGTTTATTATTTGCATACAAACAACTTTTCCCATGGACATAAGTCGTCTATCGTTACCTTCACCAAATGGCTTCACACAGAGATGGAGATGCATGTATGGGATTGCATTCATAGGAGTCAAACATGTAATCTCCATGACACATAATTCATCTTTAATTTTTTAATCTATGTTTCCCATAATCTATTGAGATGTGTTATTATCCTGCCGGGGCAGGGTTATTATGCATCTGATAAAGTGTTGACTTTGTATTAACAATGCTATGACCAAAAATTTATCCACACTTTTATAATGTAAACATTATAACAAAATTCATATTTTTTAATATAAAATAATTAAAGTTTTCTTTCATCTAATTCGCCATTTCTTATTTTGTAATCATTTCTTATTGTATAATCATTGTATTGGGCTCCTCTCACTCTGACATGATCAGACTAATAATAAATATTAACTTTAGCATTTGTACGAAAGAGACTTCTGCTAGATGGGGAAGATCTGCACAAACAAAAATTAATGAATATTTGCACTGCAATCTGTCTAAAAATATGTACAAATAAAGATTAATAAGCCTTTGCATTGTAAATCGGTGTTGAAAATATCTAGCTCACTAAATGCACGTTAAAAAACTTTTTTTTAACTCTTTTTAACCTCTCCATAATCTTATTTAATACCAATTTCTTAAATCTTTAATCTCTAATTCTACTTATACAAAGCGAAATTATCAAAAATAGGTAGATTAATAAAATGCATTCACTATCAGCTAGCTTAGCTCATCTTCTAGTAGAAAAATGCACAAAATACATGAAGTGTACAAAAAAGCATGTATGAATAAGAATTTAATAGTATTGTGCTTTGAATGGAAAAACACAATTGGGTATAAAATACATAAATAAATTATAAAAGAAACTTAGAAATAAATTTAATATTATTTTCCCATGCATTAAATTTTTTTTACATTAATATAAAATTTGATCCATGATTTGCCTTGATCACTTAGAGTAGAGACATTTATTACAAAATTACATAAATGCAAATTATGTCAAAATAAATAACTACATAATCCCACAAACTTTAAAACTAAGATTCCAAAATATAATTAATCCACACTAATAAACTTATTAAGGTTTCATAAACATCAAGTTCCACACTTAGGTAGCTCAATTCTGCTATTATGAATTGATTTCCTTATCATGGTGTCTGCATAATTATAACTCTTGCCCATTTGATTTATGCTTCATTATGAATTGCTTTCCTTATCATGGTGCCTACATAATTATACTTCTTGCTCACTTGATTTATGCTTCATTACGAATTGCTTTTTTTATTATAACTTTTCCCATTTGATTTATAGTTTGATTTATGGCTATTTATGTAAGTTTGTTTGTAATCTTTGATTTATGGTTATTTATGTAAGTTTGTTTGTAATCTTGGTTGAGAGTTAACATTTTTTTAGTTTTAAATTCAAATAAAAAATAATAAAATATATACACTTTCAACACTAAAATATTTAAATAGTTTTAAAATATATTTAATAAATTATTTATAAAAAATAAAATTTTATATTAATAATTAATTATTAGTAAATAAATTATAAATTTAAATAAAATTTTATTTAATTAAGAAAATTAAAAATTAAATATACAGCTTTATTAACTTTTTACATGTACAATAGAACAAAATGATTTTACATTTGTCCAAACAACTTTTATAATTATGGCTACAAGCCCATAACGATAGGCCGTCATAGTATGACGTACGTGCAAGTAGGATAGCCAAAATGAAGACCAGACATTCTCGGTAGTCCATGAGTGTCATTTATTTAGTATTGTACATAAGCTAGTGAATCGAGGGGACCTTAACCTTTGTTATTATTAATTTTATGTTAATATATTAGAAATAATTTTATTATTATTATTAATTTTAATATTAACTTTATTTACCACTTTGCAGATCTTATCCACACTTTAAACTATAGAGTATGAAGTTGTTTCTGTATAGTACGCGAGTTTTGATATAAGCCTAGTAGTGAGCTGACAAACCCCTATACGTATCGATTTGTATGGGCTTCAAAAATATTTAATTACTTGATTTTAGGGTCATTTATCATGATTAGGTAATTATTAAAGTGATAATTTCATAGTCAAATATATTTGTTATTTTAATATGGTTCACTATCTTAAGAAAAGCTTAGATTAGATTTTTAAAAGATGGAATGTATTAAATGAGTCATGTGACAAAAGCTTACACCTTTTAGATATTTCTTCTTTGAGAATATTCATATCATGGACATGGCAAAAGCCCTTACACCCTTCCGATATTCATGTTCGAGAGTATTAATATTTATCACATTCCGGTATTCATGTTCGAGAGTATTAATATTTATCACAAGTTTAGCTAAATATTATTTGAAGTTTAGTCTCCAAGTTGATGACATCACTGATCATGATTCTAAAATTATGATAAGTATTTGATCTATTAAGTTATAATTTAGTGATGTATGATGAGTCTATCCACTTAACTAAAAGCACTATATGTAATTGGTGGGAATGACACGTTCCAACTTGTAATAAGCAAATGTTAAATAGCGATAAATATGAAAGACTATGTTTTGACAGCATTTTTATCTTAAGTGAACAAGACATTATGTTTTAATGTAAATTATTTATTAGATTATAATATTTTTAAAAAATATTTTAAAATGTTGTTTTTATATACACTATATTATAATATTTGTTAATATAATGTAAATTATTTGTCCATTGGTTGTAGTTTGGGTGGTTGGGAGGAATGTTGTTACTCTCCCCACCCAAGGTCAATTCTTGTAAGTGACATATTGCTCTTGTTAAGCCCATATTGTAATGATTGTAATTCATGCCACCTTGATTCTCTAGAATAATATAAAATTTTAAAAAAAATTATTCTTTTAAAAAAATCAAAATAATGAAAACTTTGGAAAACTATTGTAAATTTTAATTTAAAAATATAAAGTCAAAAGAATCACTGCCACCAAGTGATCGCTATATAACTGCCGGAGGCAGATATAATAAAAAATATTTTGATGTTTTAAATTTAATAAAACTATCTATTATGAAATTTGGTATTGTGAGAGTTTTTTTTTTCAAAACATTGTGAGAGTTTTAAGATATTAATAAGAAATTTATTAAAATAAAATAAAACGGAATTATTTATCATAACGATTTTTAAAAATATGATCTTTGTAACCGTTGGAGCATAGCACACATGATATGCTTTTTTGAATGGAGTCGACGTGTATTGGAATGCTCACTATTTTGCTTTTTGAATTTTCTCACCATTTGCTTTTTGAATTTTCTATTTTAAATTTTTTTGAGATTTTTAGTGAAGCGGATGTGCATGGAGGAGCTTTTATGGTGAGGCAGATCTGATCTCGCTTGCTTTTCTGAGATTGTATGGTTGGTTGAATGTTCATTGGGTGTTCATGCGGCTTGGCAGGTGTGGCGGCATCAGTGAGGCAAGTAAACCCAAGTGGTTGGGGCAGGTAGAAAAAGTGTAGGGAGGTCAGGTTTGTTGAGAGACAGAGGAGCGGTCACTCAAGTTAGAGAGGCAGAGGCGGACACTCAGGTTGGGGAGGTCGGTTTGAGGCCAGAGCAATCCAAGAATGGGCAGTAGGATTTGTTTCTGCATGACTTTCTATGAAGGATTTGTTTCTGAATAAGCGAAGGTTGGCACTGCTTGATCGTAAACATGAAAGAAGGTTGATAACAGCCTACTTGTTGGATAGATGGTAAATCTATGATCAAATTACGGAGCTCTTATCTTTGATTATATTCTTCAATCTCTATTTCGCTTCATTTTATTATCCATGTTAAGGAACTTCTCAATGTATTCATAGTTCATACAATTTCTTGTTTCTTGTTTTTCGGTTTGTTCATTCTTTCGTTCCATATCCTCAATTTTAGAGATTGCAGAGTTGTATGGATGTAAAAGGTTCACGATCGAGGATCGAGAATCATAAATCAGGTACAAATTGCCTCTAACTTTTCCCTTGTTACTTTTTAATGGTTTGATTTTTTTTATAACAATGGACTTCAGAATTCGGTTTGTCATTTTAATGGAAAAAGAGTTATATGGGTGAGACTGATTTTATAAATTTATTCTAACATATTTAAATGGGATCAGTTAGTGTTAGTTACTGTTTTGAAGGAATCAGACAATTGAATTTACAGCTAATAACACCACCTCGTTGTATATGATATTTATCTAAAGATACATTACATATGATATATGATCATTTATAGAATGATCCTAACCCTAATTACCTGATGGATCTTAACCCTAATTACTTGAATCCCACCGTTCAAGAATGTGGGGAGCGCCAATGATGATATTATTAGCATCTCGAACCTGTAATCTGCTGGTGTGATGCAGCAAAAATTGCCTAAAAGAATTTAAGGTTAGATATAATGCACCAGAAATCGCCTGAAAGACTTTAAGGTTAGATATTAATAACCTCTAGAACCTGTAATCCACTGGTGTGATGTTGCTGGAGAAATGATGCGGCCTGAAAGACTTTAGGGTTAGATATAATTAACCTCTAGAACTGGTAATCTGGAAATCGCCTGAAAGACTTTTAGGGTTAGATATTATTAACCTCTGGAACCTGTAATCCGCCGGTGTGATGTTGCTGGACAGATGATGCAGCAAAAATCGCCTGAATGCTTTAGGGTTAGATATTATTAGCCTCTTGAACTTGTAATCTGCTGGTGTGATATTGCTGGACAGCTGATGCAACAGAAATGGCCTGAAAACCTTTAGGGTTACCTACTATACTATCTGATATAATTAATAAATCAATATCCCTCCCTCACAGCTGTTGCAATATCAGATTCTTTAGGTGTTTGTTGCCGTATCAGATTCTTTAGGTGTTTGTTGCCTTACCAGATTCTTTAGGTAGCTCTATTTTGCAAATGGAGATAGAAAGCAAAACTAGAGATCTGTTATGTCGTTTAACTCAAACTAACAAAGTGATCTGCGCTCTTTGGCCTCTTTCTGCATTACAAATATATGAGTCCAAATAATGGTGAATGTGAGTAGAATTATAGTGAATATTGCTAATGATTTTACTTATCTACGGGATCATGTTAATATTGGTCATTTGAAGGGAGTATATTCAATCATCTGATCTTTTATTAAAATAACCAAATAATCCCCAGCATGGAGCCACAAGTTTAAGAGTTTTATACTTTCGCCGGCTAAATTTAAATTTGGTACGAAGATCTTAGTATTTAATTTTTGATAGAATTTGAATATCTAGATTTATGGTGTTTTTATTAAAAAATAATTTTAATTCGACATAATAATTTCGAATATTTTTACTTTTTACAGAAAACTTGATAATTTCAGTTGAATGTGTAATATCAAACTCAAAAATCTGTGAGTGATAATGTGATTTGGACTTATAAAAGAATGGGAATCTCTTGTAAGTTTTGGGTTGCGTATTTAATGTCTTAAAAAAAGAAAGTGAGATTGAAATTCTGTCGAACTCTTAATTAATGAGTAGACTTAAAATTAAGCATGTTTTAAGAAAATGCTTCTAACAAAGGCAGTTATATAATTAATTATATTATACACCATAATCTCTCATTGGGTAAATGAAACCGTTAATTTCTCATCATCATGGAATCAATGTCAATGACACCCATTCCCATATGTTTGATATCATAAAAGTCATATATTTGAAAACTCAGGTTTTAATAGAATCAAAATAATAAAAAAACTGTTTAAGAGTTTAGCTAGTGGAAATTTGTTTTATTTATTCTTTCAATATTATTTTAGTATACTTTTCATACCCTGTTTTCTATACGAGTACTCATATTCATATTCACGTTCAGCAAAGATATAATTATCCCATCAATCCTTCATTCACTTTTAAAAGGGATCACATGTAGAGCTTCACTACTGATCGATGCGCGCTTCAATTTTAGAAATGTGAAGTCATTTAACCATGTGAAAATCTTAAATTTGTACCATTCCAGGTGATGTTATATATGGTTTTAAATTAGAAGTTTCCAGGTAAGGTTGTTGAAAGTGCTACTAATACATGCCAATTTTGGAAATATCTTTAAATGTGAAGGCATTTTAAACATATCTTTGAATCATTTCAAGGTATCGAATCACTGAGAATGCAGAGCTGTATAGAGATCGTGCAATGGGCACAAAATCAAGATTCAAAATGCAGGTACAATTAGCCTCTAGCTCTTCCAATGTTACTTTTTAATCGTGTATTTTATTGAATTTACAAACATTTCAATGAATTTCAAAGTTCAGTTTTTTGTGTCTGTCAGTTTAATGGTCCAGACTCCATGTAATATTTTTGAATCTTTTGATTTATTGAACTTAAAGACATAGCAATGAATTTCAATATTCAGTTGTTTGTGTAGGTCAGTTTAATGGCCAGAGTTACGTGGATAAGATTGATTTTATAAATTTATTCAACATATTTAGATGAAAACAATCTGTGTTTTGAAGTAATGAGAGATTTGAAGTTACAGCTGATCACACCTCGCTGTATATGATTATCTATAAATAAATATAATTCACAAACCATTTCTCCATAAATCCTAACCCCAACCTGAATCTCCATGGTGATATGCTTGTTGGACAGCAAGGACAGAGGATGTAGGAGAAATCTCCTGAAAGCCTTTAGGGTTACCTATTAATTAATATATCAATATCCTTCCCTCACAGCTGTTGGAATGTGTTCAACCTGGACTATCGCCGAAGGAATAATTATCATGGTAGTCCTCTATATTGCAATTTTGGATAAGGATGCGAACATATAAATGCATTTCCATTTTATGTTTTGTATGTGGATTATATATCCTATATATCTGGCTTCATTCTAGATTGCATATTTGGATTAGAGTGGGTAGTTGGAGCCGAATGGGAAAAATAAAAGGAGCGAAGGAGCAAGGAAGAATGAAGAACACAGGTAATCGTCAATTACAGAGTATTGATGTCAAATTGTTAAAAACACAGGTCTGCGTTTCGAAACAAATCCAAAGCACCAGATAAAA
This sequence comes from Larix kaempferi, assembly GCA_027924585.1. Taxonomy (NCBI): domain Eukaryota; kingdom Viridiplantae; phylum Streptophyta; class Pinopsida; order Pinales; family Pinaceae; genus Larix; species Larix kaempferi. The sequence continues at coordinate 37,005,058 of BSBM01001051.1, forward strand.
TGTGGAAATAAATAAATCAGAGAAGGTCTATACAAACAAAAGTATTTGAAAAGTTATCAAAAGACACGAAGTGAATCCAGAGATGTAACCAATTAATACGGCTCCTTGAAGAAGGAAGGGAGCATTTGTAGAATTACAAAGTTATAGAAGATCTCACAAGGTTTTATTTCACATCTACAGAAGAGCTCTTTAACATGTGATCCAGATGTCGAAAGAATCCTGATCCAAAATCTAAATAGGATTAGCAACAACAACATTAATAAACAGTTCAATGGTCAAAGAAACATCTCAGAAACAGTTCTATAGTCATATTGAGTCAAGCATTTGATATGGTTAATAAGAGAATACCTTCGAGTGAATGCTACAAAATACCTTATCATTTATAGCAGAAACTAAGCACTCACAACTTCAACTCCAGCTTCCTCTAAGACTAATAGAAGACTCGAGAAGTCAATCTGATTCCGAAAAATATTTGCAGTGACTTAAATGCATGAACCAAATTTACTAACCCTAATTGTCAGAAACGTCTCCTGTACATTGGACGGGCGAGCCTGAGAAGCTTGCAGGTTTTAATAAATAGAAGAACTCTTGGAAAATGGTTTAACAGTGCCCGAGAGGTTGACGCCATCTTTTTTGTCCTCGAGCTCTATTAGGGTATCTTGTAAATGATGAATGTGTTTAATGGCTTAAGTAGTTGGTCTGACAATGCGTGTTTTGTATACAAAAATCGCAAACACAGCTAAAACCATAGCTGCTTTTGTTTTTTCATACTTTTATTCATATGATTAAAATAGAGAAAACCTAGCCAGCTAGCCTTGTGATATTCTTTGGGGAGTAGAGATATCAGCGTTGAACAAAGCGTTTTCATTGTACTCCGGCTCTGTCTTTCCACCAGTTTGTGAACATGACCGTTCTCAGTACACCTCCTGGCCATATGATCGTGACCTCCTCCTCTTGCTGCTGTCTTCCATAGATTGTTCCGTGTCGGTCGAAGAAAAGGGTTGCGGGAATTCAACGAAGAACTTGCCCGCGAGTTGGAGGTCAGAGTTTGACCCTTGGTGCCAACGTTAGCTACGATTTTCTGTGAACATTGCGTGACCGCCGGTGAAGAATCATCGTCCGCAGTCTGATCAAGCTGCACCCACGGCCCTGAAGAAGCTGTTCCGGGTAGGCCGTAATCATGTGGCCTTTTTGTGGCAAACACATCAAAGAAATAATTACAGAGAGGTAATCGGAAAGATTACCCTTGGCCTTCTAATGAGAAAGAGGTAATCGGAAAGATTACCCTTGGCCTTCTAATGACTCCTTTCTCAAAGAAGGTAAATTTAAGATAGTAGGGGCCTCTACTTCCCATCTGAGTAAAACTGTTCGGCGGCAAATTAACTACCCATCGCATTGTAAATAATAAAATGACTTACTACCTAAATTAATCAAATTAGGCGGTAAGATGGTTTCACTCCCGCGCCTGCCTGCTTGAGGAAAGGGTAAGTGACTGGGTTCTAGTTTCAGGTACCGCATCCTCTGTGAGTAAGTAAGTTAAGACTCACTGGTGGTCCGGTCACGGCCCGAAGGACATGTGTAGGGAAGAAAAAGAAAATAGATTTGGTCCACCTTTTTGGGCTTCAAAACCCTGTTCTTAAGGAGTGCTTCCAAGAAATAAAATTCCTCTTTCTTTCTGAAGTTTATCAGAAATAAGTCTAAGGGATAGCTTTGAGGTGGGACAGATAACTTGCTTGCTGGGATGACTAGATTCAGGGCTAGTTAGCTGTAGACTGAAATGACATATTCTGGCTTAGAGCTTTTCTCTAGCTAGGCAAGAACACAATACATCTATCCTTGATTCCCTAAGATAATCACTTATTGATGCCGTGAGGAGCCAAATCGGGATGTACTGCTCGTTTACTGCGTAGACTGGAGCATAAGCTATCTGGTTCTGAATGACTGTATAGGAAAGGCAGCTCATTACGAATTTGATTGGGTTTGATCGCCTAAGACATTATGAATCGTGTGAGATCCTTCTGCCTCCACAAGATTCAATATGTGACCTTGGATCGTGAAGTTCAAAGAAGATGGCAATCCCAGATTTGAAATCCTGAGGCGGTACGTTTTTCCTGCAGATAAATAGATGGGTTATTTTGGATAACTCGAAGAGAAGTAAACGGATTGAACAGGTAGGATGCGCAGTAAGATAAAATTAAAACAGCTGGATCTTGTGAATCATTGTGTCTAGAAACATCTATACTAAACCTAGAAGACTGCCTTGCTATAGAGACATGTGAGTGTTGCACCAATTAGTGGCCCATGTCCGTTAATGAGAACATCATCAGGTTGACCAAGAGATAACAGAAGTTTATTGCAACACCTATGGCATTGGTGACTAGGCTTTGTACTAGTTTTACTTGGATCGAGCCATTTGAGCTATATATGATTCTTACTTAAATTGATTGCAGCACAGAGGACCTGCATGATTCCATCTGCGATATGGAGAGAACGAGGCATGGAAGCTCTAATTCATGGATAATTGTATTCGATGGTCATAAGGGTGATAATTGTTTCCAACCACCATCAAATGATTAACTCTGTTGAATGCGGTCCGGTTACAGCTTGCATCTAGTATGTAGATCTGTTATAAGTATTCGTGTTACACCAGTATTGAAGCTTACGGAGTAGACCTGTTTTATTGATCTGTCGAAGAATTCATTAGAAGTTTTTGGATTAAGCTTAGAGATCCGTTGATTAAGTGTTTTGATGGTTGATTAAGCTTAGAGCTTATGGTTGATTAAGCTTAGGGTTGTTTCCATATGTAAGCATTGCCAGGTATGACCGACGCTCTCTCAATTTAAGGTTAAATCTATACTTCATCTCGAATGTCGAGTTACCCATTGTTTGATCTATACCTTGCCATGATCATGTGAAATTGATTGTGATCGGCTGCAAAAATTATTTGCAGGGAATTCATGTTAATAGGGACGTTAATGTGAATCCGTTGATAAGTTTAGACGGCAGAAGGAATCAAATTTAATCCCAGTTCTCGGGTTGGGAAGAACCATATCCCTAACCCTAGTTGCCGAGACAAGATGGGTTGTGAACCGTAATGTCGTAATGACTGTGCATAGGACCGATCATAACATGCTCTGGGTGTCCAGCCACTTTATTGATCCTTTCCTACCCAGTGACTTCAATTAGCAGCCAATATAAGCCTTGCTCGTTGTGAAAATAATTTAATGTAGAGACTACTCCACGCTATTCCAAATGCATGACAACTTAGATCCAGGAATTAGGGCTTCCGTGCCTCGTTCTCTCCATATCGCAGATGGAATCATGCAGGTTCTCTGTGCTGCAATCAATTTAAGTAGGAATCATATATTGCTCAAATTGTTCGATCCAAGTAAAACTACTACGAAGCCTAGTCACCAATGCCATAGGTGTTACTTGCACTAAACTTTTGTTATCACCTGGTGGTTGGAAACAATTATCACCTTATGACCATCTAATACAAATCATGAATGTTATAGTTGTATGAATCCTGGTAACCTTGAAGTTAAATTTTATTTTATTTATTCACATATCTCTTTATTTGTTTTTTTAATGTTATGTTTAGGATTGTGTAGTTTATTTTATATATTCAAATCTCTTTTTTATTATTATATCTAATGTTTAATGTTTAACAATGTGTAGTTTTAATTTATTATAAGATTGTCTAATATTAGGAATGTGTAGCTATAATTTATTATATAAAATTCATAGATGTTATATTTGTATGGTTAGTTTAGTTTATTCATTTACATTTTTTTATTGTTTTATGTTTGTAGTGTTTTGTTGTTATGATTGTGTAAATGGTGGTAAGAAATAATGGTGATATTTTTATTGGATTTTTTTAATAATGGTTGGAAACAATTATCACCTTTTAGGAATGTATAGCTTTAATTTATTATAGAATTGTTGAGTTCAAATCATGGATCTTATAGTTGTATTGAAATTGTCAAGATTTTAAGTTATTCTTATTTAATTCATTCACATATCTCTTTATTGCTTTATGTTTTGTAGTGTTTCTTTAATTTATTATATTGTTGAGTCCAAATCATGGATCTTATATTTGTATTGAAATTATCAAGATTTTAAGTTAGTCTTATTTAATTCATTCACATATCTCTTTATTGCTTTATGTTTTGTAGTGTTTCTTTAATTTATTATATGATTGTTGAGTCTAAATCATGGATCTTATATTTGTGTTGAAGTTGTCAAGATTTTAAGTTAGTCTTATTTAAATCATTCACATATCTCTTTATTGCTTTATGTTTTGTAGCGTTTATGTTGTTATTAGTTGTGTAAATTAGATATTCTAAAACTATTATTTATTGAGTTAATATAACAAAGTTAGGAGATCAAAATGACTATATATTCCTATAAAAAGTCTTGTGTAAAGTATTGGTAAAGGAACATTCTGGAAAATTGCTTGGAAACAATTTTCTAACTCGGCATCTTGACACATGTGCCTTTGTTGTAGCCAGGAACTAGGACGCCATTGCGCTAGTAATAGGTGGAGGGAGGTAACTCCTAGAGAAGCCCTCCTAGTACGCCCCAAGTTGGGTGGTCAACTGTGTATACACAAGGTTTTTAAAGTGGTCTAACGAGGGACCCCCCTTTTATAATGCTCTACACAAGCAACCTAGGAACTAGTATGCATTATCCCTAACACTTAATCAATAACTCTTATAGACCATAACCCTATAACATTTAACTATTATATCTCATAATCATTATTACTCTTAACCTCTAACCCTTATTTGAGCTGACCCCTAACCCTTGAAACCTCTAGCTCTTAACCATTATAACTCTTCTCTTATAACCTATAACTCTTATCATCCTTACCTACTAATCCTTAAACCATATCACCCATTACCTTTATCCTATAATTACCAACCCTTAATATGTATAATATATGAACACTTTAAAACTTAGAAATTATAACCCTTAATCCTCACGATATATATAACTTGCAACCCTTGTAACCCTTATAATAGATAAGCACAATAAACATTAAAACTTAAAACCTTAAATTATTTTAAACCACAATAAACTTTATTATGCAACTTTTATAACCCATAATTCCTATAACCTGTAGTCATTAACCTATAGCCATTGACCCTGAACTAATCTAAACCCCCAAAACTATAACTCATAATCCCTTATAAACCTTCAAAATCATAACCCCTAACCATTAACTCCAAATTTGTATACCCAATATCCCTTTTATCTCTAACCATTATAACATGTATACTTTATAATCTCAAATACCTACCACTCTTGAACTCTATGAACCCTATAACCTATAACCCCTAAAAAGTAACAATATTAATCATAGTCTATCTAACCTCCAACATCTCTCTCTCTCTCTCTCTCTCTAAACCCATAACCTACAATCTCTCTCTCTCTCTCTCTCTCTCTCAACCCTTAAATCCCAATATATATATATATATATACATATAAATCCCTAACACTCAATATCTCTCTCTCTCTCAACCCCTATCCTCCACTCTTTCTCTATCTAACTCTCTCTAAACCCATAACCACCAATGTTTCTCTTTCTATCTATCTCTCCCTAAACCCCTAACTCCCGAACTCTGTCTCTCTTTAAACCCCTAACCTCACCCTCCTCTCTCCCTCTCTATCTATCTGTCTATCTAAACCCCTAACCTAGAATCTCTCTCTAAACCCCTAACCCCTAAGCTCTCCCTCCCTCTCTCTCTCTCTCTCTCTCTCTAAACCCCTAACCCCCAATATCTCTATTTGTAAACCCCTAACCTCCAATATCTCACTCTAAATCCCTAACCCCTAATCTCTATGTCTCTCTAAACCCTTAACCCCTAACCACCAATCTCTCTCTCTCTCTCTCTCTCTCTCTCTCTCTCTCAACCCCTAACCTGCAATCTCTCTCTCTCTTTCTCTCTCTCCCCACATATATACACCCATAACCCCAATATTCTATCTATCTATTTATTTATCTATCTATGTATTTAAAGCCCTAATGCCCAATCTCCCTCTCTAAACCCCTTACCCACAATCTCTCTCTATAAACCCCTAAGCCCAAATCTCTCCCTCTCTCTCTCTAAACCCCTAAAACCCAATATCTCTCTTTGTAAACCCCTGACCTCCAATATCTCACTCTAAATCCTTAACCCCCAATCTGTGTGTGTGTGTGTGTGTGTGTGTAAATCCCTAACCCTTAACCCCCCAATCTCTCTCTCCCTCTCCCTCTCTAAACCCCTAACCATGAATCTCTCTCTCTCTCTCTCTACCCCTAACCCCCAATCTCTCTCTCTTTATACCCCTAACCGCTAATCTCTCTCTCTCTAAACCCTTAACCCCCAACCACTCTCTTTGAATCTATCTATCTATATATAAACACATAATCCCCAACCCTTCTCTCAATATATATATATACAAAACTCTTATACTCTCTCTATATAAAACCCTAACCCCCAATCTCTCTCTCTCTCAAATCGTAACCTCCAGTCTCTCTAAATATCTATCTCTCTCTCTAAACCCCTAACCACCAATATCTCTTTTTTCTATCTTTAACTCTGTAAATCTCAATCTCTCTTTCTAAAAAACTAACATCCAATCCCTCTCTCTAAAACCCTAACAACCAATATCCCTCGCTTTATAAAACCCTAACCCCCAATCTCTCTCTCTCTATAAAACCCTAACCTCCATTCTTTGTCTATATTTCTCTCTCTATAAACCCATAACCACAAATTTATCTCTTTCTATCTCTCTCACTCTCTCTCTCTCTCTCAACCCCTAAATCTTAACCCTTAAACCCCAATCTCTCTCTCTAGACCCCTAATCCCTGATCTCTCTCTTTCTACCTCTCCATCCCTCTCTCTCTCTCTCTAAACCCCTTACCCCAATTCTCTCTCTCTCTCTCTCTCTTTAATATCTATCTATCACACTCTGTCTCTCTAAACCCCTAACCTGCAATATATATATATATCAACCCCTAACTTGCAATATCTCTCTCTGTCGACACCCCTATCCTCCACTATTTCTCTATCTAACTCACTCTAAACCCATAACCACCAATGTTTCTCTTTCTATCCATCTCTCCCTAAACCTCTAACTCCCAAACTCTCTCTCTCTCTCAATATATAACCCCTAATCTCTCTCTTTAAACCCATAACCCCACCCTTCTCTCTCCCTCTCTATGTATCTATCTATATAAACCCCTAACCCACAATCTCTCTCTAAATGCCTAACCCCCAATATCTCTCTCTAAACCCCTAACCCCAAAGCTCTCCCTCTCTCTCTCTAAATCCCTAACCACAAATCTCTCTCTCTCTCTCTCTCTCTCTCTCTATCTAAACCCCTAACCCCTAATATCTCTATTTGTAAACCCTTAACCTTCAATATCTCACTTTAAATCCCTAACCCCCAATCTTT